>JARQOC010000006.1:445194102-445236860 GCA_033576535.1 Allobates femoralis | reverse complement strand
GCATAACCATCACTCTAGCAAGTGGAACCCTAGGCTAGCAGGGAGCACAGTTCCCCTTTATGTTGGTCACTCTGGATCTCAGCAGTTGGATCTCCACAACCCATGAATTATCACTGAGAATGAAATTCGAATATACGGTATTAATTTTGCAGAATTTTCTTGCAAAATGTGTGCACATTTTTTCAAGCCATACATAAAATCACTCCATGGGAGATAAAAACAAAACTGTACTGTCCCTGCCCTCCTATATGATGAAGCAGAGCTGGACACTACAGTTCAAGGATCTATAGATCACTTATAAATCAATAAAATCCTATCTGCTCCTCAGCTCTCACCCCTCAGGGACAGAGAAATTCAGTCACGCATAGTGCTAAAGCTTCAAGGGACAGGAAGCTACTAAGTTGATATGGGGAAGGGGAGAACATGAAAGTGCTGAATCAATCAAAGTAATGCTTTGCCTCTGCTCTTAGCCTGATACAAGGCTGCACACATTATGTACCATCATATCATTGTACAGCAGAGGATCACGGCCTGCATTTATATCTGCTTGAAGGGAGAACATCTTTGTTCTTACATTATATCAGGGGCAGAATTATAGTGTGACTATGGGGCCGGCGGCCATACCCCCTGTTGATATAGAAATGTGAGGGGGCAGGAATATAAGATGACCCTGGAGCCCCCAGGATCCACACCCCGACAAATCCTTCTCTCAGTAGCAGCATGAGGCTGAATTTCTCTGTCCCCTAAGGGAGAGGTCAGAGCTGAGGAGCAGGTATGATTTTATTGATTTATAAGCGATCTATAGATCCTAGAACTGTAGTGCCCAGCTCTGCTTCATCATGTAGGTGGGCAGGGACATTATAAAAAATGTATCTCCCCGGAGTTCCCCATTGATGAATCAGCCAAAAACATCTGGCAAACATATACAATAGACTTTAAAAATAAATGAAACGCAAATACAAACCAGTGAAAAACAGTTAAAACAAGCCCAAACAGTAAAGGCACTAATGCAATAATGAATTAGACCCAATGTGTTATAAAGAGTTGCTAATCTTTTGACTACGTCGACACCTATTTTTATTCCCATCAGTTCTTATTTCCCACAGCCATCCTTGGCCTCAGATGGGACGGTTCGTGGCTTCATACAGAATAGTGATTTTCTACTTCCCGGACGTGATACATTTCGACAACTGTTATCTGTAGCGAATGACGGCTTTGCTCATTTACATGAACGTATCATGGTTTAAGCAGCTGGTTAATGGCCGCCTTGTCCGGCCCGGAGACGGCTGTGTATATCAGTGGGTGGACGGAGCATTTCCCCCTCTTGATGTATAAGTGAGTGCATTTTCGGGGATTGGACTGTATCAGCGATATGGTTAATTAGATCAGCCAGCTGTTGGAAAAGATGAAAACCTTGTGAATTATTTTAATCCTGAGCAGGAACAGAACTCATTATTTGGCACAGTTTCTACAAAAGGGTTCCCCTTGGGTGAGAATCCGACTGGATCATGTAAGGACTGGGGTTATGTACTAGTCTGGCCCGGCTGGATGAGATGAACTTAGCAATTGGGCTTGTCCTGAAAAAGCCTTGGAGTAAAGTGATCCGACCCCTCCTCTACCACCATACGGATCCTCGTTTTCCAGATCCAACTCAGTCTTTTATTGTAGAAAGTTTTACTAAAAGTCATCACATATCCTGTACCTGACCTCTGAGACCCCTATCGATCCTGAAAACGATACTCTAGAGTGCCCTGTTGATATCCTCACTGTCATAAGGTGGTACAGTGGTAAAGGAATCAGGAGGCAAGATGGAAGATTGGTCAGGTGTTCAGGGGAGCTAGTGTGACTCTTGGACTGGGGTTCCCTAACTCACCCTGTTCCCAAAGGTACCCCAGAAGGTGGGGAGGTCTGGGTCGCCACCCTAGACTTTCACTCCTGATTAGCCCTAGACCAAAAACCCCTAATGTTACCTACGAACCAAGAAAAAAGATCCACACAAATAAAAGAAAATCAGCAGCCCCAAAAACACAACTTCATAGCACAGGTCCTAGAAGAGAAACTAACTCTTTCTGCGACACCCAGTGGAGGGATGTGGAACTACTTCTAGGCTGAGGGAGTGGAGACCAGAATGCTAAGACACACCCTCCACCTCACCTTCACCTCAATGCTATGACACACTTCTCCACCTGCAGAGGCACAGCACTTAGCAAGACTGAAGGAAATAAAACTCAGTTTAAACACAGGAGAAACACTCATGGACTGAAAAGCAGTCAACATGTGACACTTGCGTGCTTTCATTATTCCATTCATTCTCCATGTGGCTTGGGGAGAGTCGAGTAGTGTTGTGAACTATCCATTAAAGACTCTGGACCTTTTTGGCAAAAATTCAGTTATAAAAAGTAGCACTCGGTTTCAGATAGAAATCTTCATTCCTTTTCAAACTTCCAGATAATCAGCTTGCAATGTGCTTCTTATGTCTCATATGTATATGTCCCTATTAGTACTACATGGATGTGAGATAATGTGTATTTCAGATGCTGCTGCCATCACTAGCTCTCATATATTAGCACAGCTTCATTCCTGCAATGATTTCCCCTTTTCCATGAAGAATCACCTCTCCACTTCTGACAGCATGAATATTAAGAAGTATTTGATGTTTCCAAGTCTCCCCGGCTTCTCTCTACCGTTGTACACAACCAGTATGATTTGTTGGCCTCCTCCTGCATTTGCCTTGTTTATGCTTTCTTCTCCTACCATAAGTGTGATCTGCCCTCCTTGAAGACTCGGGTGCTCCCCTTCCTCTTCACATTAGTATCCCTAACCTTCTACCTCTCTGCTGCTGTCTCCAAGTCTTACGCCTCTAACTTCTACAACCAAAATTCAGCATCTCGGGCTGTTGCGCTCAGGTTAGGGAACCCCTAACTAGTCCAGACCATGAAAAGAGGTCCAAAAATAAGAGAAGGAAGGTGTAGAGTAGAGAGGGCTAAAACAGCCAGAGGCAGAGTGATGCAAATAACAATGTCCAGTAGCGTAACTAAGTCCGATGGGTTCCGATGCGAAATGTGGACCTGGGTTCGCCCACCTACACATGCTTTCACCCTGGCACACACGTTGCCACCATCATGCTGTGTGATCCCCTGTGTCAACTCATTAAGTGCAGTAAATATTCACTGGACTTAAGTGACCCCCCAGGCTGCAGCAACTGCAGTGTGATCCTGGGTGCCCGCTCATTTACTGCAGTGAATATTCACTGGACTTAATGAGTAAGCACAAGTGACGCCTCAGGCTGCAGCAACTGCAGTGTGATCCTGTGTGCATTTAGTGCAGTGAATATTCAGTGAATATTCACTGCACTTGTTGAGCCGGCACACGCAGTCGCTCCGTCTGCATAAACAGTTGTGTGATTGGTTGGCCAAGGGGTGGTCCAGTGCTGGACTTGGCACCAGGGCCACCTGAATCACAGGCCATTGGCGGTATACCATTGTGAGCTGGATGTGTATCTCCAAGAACGCTGAAGCAGGCGCTGGGGTCAGCGGGCCCCTGTAGACCCAGGTCTGGTTGCGACCCCTGCGACCGCGATCATTACGCCCCTGACCATGACACATTCAGCAGGACAGCCAGCTAAGTGAAGGTGCTTACAAAGTATTTTGCTACCATTTTGCTGCTGTAGATGAAGTACAGCCATGATTACTCAGCACCAGGAGCTGCCAGGATGGCTGGAACGGAGCAGGTATAGTGCAATTATAACATTAATGTCTCCTCTCACTGCTGGCTGGAGACTGTACCCTGGACACATCTGAGACCGTAATTACAAGCCCTAAACTGCACAACCTTCACTTAGATTGACACGATCCCATTGCCAGTAACAACCAGTGTCAATCACAATGATGGTGAAAGGCTATCCGGGGCTCCATAATTGGGTGAAAATCTACACATTTATTTCAGGAACATAAAGATGGACAGGATTGCTGACTAAGGTGTCATTTCAACATTTATGTTCCTGAAATAAATGAGAACATTTTAGCCAAATTATGGAGTCCCGGATAGACTTTCGACATCATTGTGATTGACAAGCCCATGTGCCCTTGCATGAGGACTTTACTGAAAGACTGGTGGGCAGGGATCCCTGTTGCCTGCAGTGTCATTCAAATGTCCTTGAGTCCATGCCCAGAGTCAGTAACAGTTCCTTATCCAAATGCAGTAGTACCACCATTGCCAAGTATGTGCCCCCAAGCAGGAGTGTCTCCAGGTCTGGCCAAAGTCTACCTCAACAAGCCAAAGCATCTCCAGTCACTTGCACAATACCTCCAGTAAAGCAGTGTCTCTAGCCAAACACATTGTCTCCAGGGCCCACACAGTACTCGCAGCAAGGTATAGTGCTCCCAGTAAAGCAGGGGGTTTCTAGTGGCTGGACAATATCCGCCAGCAAGGCACAGTGTCCCTAGTATACCCCAATGTCTCTACAGTGTCTACACAGTATCCCATCAAGATACAGTGTCCTTGTTAAACCACAGTGTCTACAGGTCCTACACAGTATCCACAGCAAGGCATAGAAGCAGAGGATCTCCAGCAGCTGCACAATACCCGCCAGCAAGGTGCTGAGTCTAATAAACCCCAGTAACCTATGGGGTAGTCACACAAACTCCAAGGCTATTAAAGGGGTTGTGCCACAAACAATTGTGCACTTTAATAGGTCTTAGAATAAAAATAAGTTCCACACTTGGATGTGTTAAAAAAATGTTCCTGTCCGGAGATATAAATGTGCTCCTGTGTAATGTATGTTTTCTACCATGAAGGAAAACGTCAGATATACCACAGCTCCTGGGCAGGGGAGAAAGTTAAAGAGTATATAGACATTGCAGCCTGGGATCACAGAATATAAGAGTATACAGACATTACAGCCGGGGATCACAGAATATAAGAGTATACAGACATTACAGCTGGGGATCACAGAATATAAGAGTATACAGACATTACAGCCGGGGATCACAGAATATAAGAGTATACAGACATTACAGCTGGGGATCACAGAATATAAGAGTATACAGACATTACAGCTGGGGATCACAGAATATAAGAGTATACAGACATTACAGCCGGGGATCACAGAATATAAGAGTATACAGACATTACAGCTGGGGATCACAGAATATAAGAGTATACAGACATTACAGCCGGGGATCACAGAATATAAGAGTATACAGACATTACAGCTGGGGATCACAGAATATAAGAGTATACAGACATTACAGCCGGGATCACAGAATATAAGAGTATACAGACATTACAGCTGGGGATCACAGAATATAAGAGTATACAGACATTACAGCTGGGGATCACAGAATATAAGAGTATACAGACATTACAGCCGGGGATCACAGAATATAAGAGTATACAGACATTACAGCTGGGGATCACAGAATATAAGAGTATACAGACATTACAGCTGGGGATCACAGAATATAAGAGTATACAGACATTACAGCTGGGGATCACAGAATATAAGAGTATACAGACATTACAGCCGGGGATCACAGAATATAAGAGTATACAGACATTACAGCTGGGGATCACAGAATATAAGAGTATACAGACATTACAGCCAGAGATCACAGAATATAAGAGTATACAGACATTACAGCCAGGGATCACAGAATATAAGAGTATACAGACATTACAGCTGGGGATCACAGAATATAAGAGTATACAGACATTGCAGCCAGAGATCACAGAATATAAGAGTATACAGACATTACAGCCAGGGATCACAGAATATAAGAGTATACAGACATTACAGCCAGGGATCACAGAATATAAGAGTATACAGAGATTACAGCCAGAGACCATAGAATATAAGTAAATTTACTTACCAAAGAAACGTTTACATTCTTTGACCGATTTAATATAAAAACAGATTTCCTAAGACAAAATCCAAACACCTGGCCTCAAAATAATGACTTCCAAGAAGGATTGAAAATTGTCAAAACATTAAAAGTAGTTAATGATATGGCTGAGCGTGGTGTTAAATTAATAACCGACTTTAACGACCTTCTGACAAAAGATGAAGAACAAAAGCAATATGTCCTGCAAGTTGTAAGCAAATGCCGAGCATTATATTCTGACGTTTCAAAAACTACTTTAACAAAAGCTCTAGAATAGATTAGATAACTATGTAAAATTATCAACTCATGTAGGTACTACGTCTGTATCTTTTCTGTCTGTTTTGTATGTATTATATACCTCATTTTTATATTTTAAAATAAAAAATGTCATTAGACTTATCAGTATTACTTGTTTTTTTATTATATTTCTACTTTAAACTCAAAAATATACCAAAAAAACCCAAAATGTATCACTTAATTACAAAATATACGAAGTATGCTCCTAGTGGTACCAGGTCACATTCTTGGGGCTAAAAGCTGTTGTAACTCAGGTTGACTTAAATTAACAATTATGAATAAAATATAAGTTTTGAAGAACAACATTAGCTTTCTTTTGAGATCTTAAGCGTGTTTTTATTATTTACCGTTCTGGAGTTATGGCTCCATATGTCAGCTTTTTGGCCAAAAATTTGGATTTTTTCAAACTTTGAGCGACGAGCGGCATGGGTTAACGTCGTTTGATCGAGCTCAAATTTTGGCTATCTCAATATCTGGAAAGGAGAATCGTTTTGTGGGGTCCAGACGGACAAAATTCCGACATCGATTTTTTTGTGGTCACCCTACTGTTCACATAGCAGTGTGGGGTGAAGATAAACAGTGACTACCAGGAAGGGGAAAATCTTATCTCCAGGTGTGAGCTGAGACCAGGAGAAGGAAAGATTAACCTTTCTAGGGCAGGACTCAGTCTGGGCTCTGGAGCCATTACTGTGTCCCCAGCGTGAGGAAAGGGAGTCACAGGGCTGTGATTGCCAGCTTGCCTGCACCATGAGGAAGCTTGGAGCTGCAGTGATCTTGCAGTCCCCAATGCAGAGTCGCACACTTGGAGAAAGCAGCCAGAGTCCCCTGAGAGCAACAGGGTAAAGAAAATGATGATGGGATCCGGAACCCCCAGCACCACAGCACCTGAACCTGCTGCATGTCCAGCTGCGGTGACACCGGCCCGAATGCTACCTCGGGCTGCGAGATGCAATCGCACTGAGGATCCAAAGTGTGACCTGTGTACCGAGACTTCTCCGCCGACTCCGCTGACAGGAGTACCAGTAAGCCGAGCCACTAGAGGCGCTAGCCGGCAGTCACCACATCGAATCGCCTTCGGGAAAGGTATATTGTGGAGAGGAGATGAAGGAGGCAGAATTATTATTATTATTTATTGATATAGCGCCATTAGGTTCCATGGCGCTTTACATGAGGATAGGGGAGACAAGCACAATTACAATAACTCTAGACAATCAGGACATATAGGTACAGGAGGGGAGGGGACCCTGTCCACAAGGGCTCACAGTCTACAAGGGGCGAGTGGGGATACATTAGGCTGGGGGAGTGTCAGTTACGGGGCGGTCGCCTGGGTCTCATGGCAGGTTGTAGGCTTGATGGAATAGGCAAGTCTTCAGGTGACACTTGAAGCTTCTCAGGGTTGGAGAGTGTCTGACGTGTTGGGGCAGGGAGTTCCAGAGTATGGCAGATGCCCGGGCAAAGTCCGGGACGCGATTGTGCAAGGAGAAGATGAGGGGGGAGCAGAGGAGGAGCTCTTGGGAGGAGCAGAGGTTGCGTGAGGGTAGGTATCGGGAGACCAGGGTGGAGATGTATGGTGGGAACAGGTTGTGTATCGCTTCGTATGCCATGGTTAGTGTTTTGAACTGGGATCTCTTGGAGGCGGGGAGCCAGTGAAGGGCTTGGCAGAGGGGGAGACAGGGGAGTAGCGGGGGACAGATGGATTAGTCGGGCAGCAGAATTGAGGATAGATTGGAGAGGTGTGAGAGAGTTGGATGGGAGGCCAGTGAGAAGGAGGTTGCAGTAGTCAAGGCGGGAGATGATGAGGGCATGAATAAGTGTTTTAGCAGTGTCATGGGTAAGGAAGGAGCGGATCCGTGAGATGTTTCTAAGCTGCAGCTGGAGGGATGTGGAGATGGCTTCGATGTGGGGCTTGAAGGATAGGGAGGAGTCAAGGATTACCCCGAGGCACTTGGCTCCGGAGACTGGGGAGAGGGCACAGTCATTGACACAGATGGATAGGTTGGGAAGTGGGGGAGAATTTCTTGGGGGGAAGACTATGAATTCAGTTTTGTCCATGTTGAGTTTAAGGAAGCGAGCAGAGAAAAAGGATGAGATGGCGGAAAGGCATTGTAGGATTTTGGAGAGAATGCAGGTTTTACCAGGACAGGGAGGTTGCCAACTCGCTACCATGTTGCCCGGAAGCAGCAAAAAGAGTAAACCAGAAGTACATTGCAAAAATGTAAATGGTTAGTTCGCAGCTGGGGCCACGCTCAACCTGTGGGGATCGATACCATCAAGGTTGCTACTACATCAGCCCCAGAGGTCCCACAGCACCGCTTGTCACCCTGACAAGAATAACCACAGGTGGCGTCATGAACCTATCCCTTGTACATATTCCCCTTTATTGCACTCCCTTGGTCGCGCAGCTGGGTTACTGCCACCAAGAACAACAGACTGAACCGACCAGCCTGGTTACAGAGTATCACCAGCCCTGGTGGGCATTGCACACCCTCCATCTGCAGCTGCAGCTCACAGCATCGACTAAGGAAAAAAAACACATATCTAATCACAGCAGCAGCACAAAAGGGCTGCAAAGCCATCAACAGGTGACAATGCCCACCTGAAAAAGGCGTCACCTTCACATACCCTTAACATACCCTTAAAGGTCCGTGTTGCATAGCCAGAAGAGCCTTAAGGTTGCTCTGACACTAGTTGCGTTGTCAACTGAGTGCACGATGACTGTAACATTACTGGGTCAACACTTGATAAAGATGCATGAATGGAACAGAGCCTACACTATGTTTCAGAAAAGAGAGGGTTAACGAGACATGATCCTCCGTAAACAGATTTTGGACAAATACCCGTTAAACATATATAAGAAGATTTTTATTCTATAAATTGGGATTAGCCGGTGCTGAAGTCTATATGATCATATCTGATATATTTTTAGATGATCTTTTTGCACAGAGCCTTTGATTAATCCTCCTAAATGGAGTTACATAAGAAGTCGTTAGTTATACAGACAGGGATAAAGCCCCAGATGTGCTTCAGTTGTCGGATTATGATGCAATTTCTCAAGCCTAGATGTGTCCACAAACGCTTGGTGTCCTATTCACTCCTCGGTGGGGGAAGGGAAGCGACAGCCAGGGGCATAACTACAATAGACCTAGGCGCTGACGCCTGGGGGCCCCAAAAGTCCCTTTGGCCTATAAAGTAAGACCATTGCTATTACAGATTTGCAACAATTAGGGGCCAAATTGGAGCTTTCACATCAGGGCCCATAAGCATCAAGTTATGCCACTGCTGACAACCCTTCTAGTGCTAGAGGTAACTGGTGTCCTGTATATTACAATGTGACCCTAGAATATTGCGCTAACTCCTCTACAACTTGTTAATCTTTATTTGAGCTGAAACTACAATTCTCAGCATCCCCTGATAGTCTACAGTTGTCAGAAGACAATGGGAATGTTGGTTATTATAAGGCAAAGAGATGGTTTTCAGTAGAATTTGCAATGGGAAATCCTTGTTGACCAGATCCAAACAATACAGTTTGTGCTAAATAAAAGCAGTCTAACTTCATTACTGTGTTTAATTACTGCTTTTGGGAGAAAAGATCATACAACATGGGGAAAAATTCAATGACTAGGTATAGGCAAGGAATGGGCAACCAACAAAATCAACAGTCATGTCCTGCATGCTGCTAATTGGGTGTAATTTACTCATTCGAAGAGGTGTCCACTACTCTACCATTGATGGCGGCGGCAGAGTTTGGCCGGAAATTATTTAAAGGGTATCTGTCAGGTCGAAAATCCATATGTAACTGCTATAATTTTCTAATTCCTTTCTCTAAGCTCTCTGTATTTATGTATTTGTATTATTTCTACTTCCCTCCTATCCTGTGTAAACTTCTAAATAAAAGATCAATTCCATCTGTCAATCACAGTGCGTTCTCTGCTGCCCACTCCCCAAAGAATGAATATTCACGTATCATTACATTGTCCTGCCCTCCTCTTTGATCTGTATGCTGTGTAACTCATTCCTTGCAGACAGAGAAGAAAGTATGGGGGAGGAGGTGTGTGCTCTTAGCTGCAGCTCTTCATGTCATGGTGTGAATCTGAGGCATGCAACTCCATACCACGATTTTGTGCTGTCACGTTCTGTCCGGTGTTTTGCAGGAAGCATCAGACAGAACCTAACAGCCCCGGACATAACAGAACTGAAGGGCAAATATGCCCTCCGAGCGGCTGAGGAAGACTGCCTTGAGCAGTTGAAACATGTTGTGGAGCTGTGAGGGGAAAATAAAGATTGCTGTTCATAAACCCTATCATCCTGGTGCCTGAGCTTTAGTAGCGCTTCTACAAGACCGCTAAATCATATTCTTACACCTAAATAATAACCCATATATAATCACCATATCTGGTGCCCTCCATCACTGCTACGGCAGCCTCACCACCCCATTCCCTTCTCCAAAATTGAGACAGCAGAGAAATAGGGATAGCTCTGTATAGTGTAAGGAAGTTTAATGAACTTGTGGTCTTCTTCAATGAACGGTGAACCATCTGGTACGAAACCATCTACAATATGCTGCCTGCAAAGGTTTATTGCCTCTGTAGTGAACATCACACACCCAGCCAAGACGTCCATCATCATGCAGCATGCTGGGGTTTGGCAGACAACTACCTCGAACACGACTACCACCGGGTGCCACGCTACAATAGTCTGAACCTCCTCTCCCCTGCATTTTCTCTACCGAGGTATGAATAGGGCGCCATCGTTATCGGTACTGGTCCATCACACACCATTGGGAAGTCAAGGAATGTGCGGTTCTGCCTAACTCTTTAACATCCGCCTGACTGATCTCTAGCCAAAAAAGCATCTACAGTATTTGCTGCAAACTTTTTCATTTTTTTTATGCAGAAAAATCAGCTTAAGAACCGTGTGCACATGCATTATTCTCTGTGAAATGGATTGGGCAATTTAGGCTCTATATAAGAAAATAACATTACGCACTTCTGTCATCATTTTTGCTTTCATCACATTTTTATTTCATCTGTTCACGTTCACTCCATAAATATAGACTTTACATGGGTTGTCCTGAAGGTGATGACTGCATTGCAAATCTGAGCCTGAGCCAAGCGATCCCTTTGGTTACAACGCTCTGGCAACTGAAGGTAAATTTAGATCAGGATTTTGCATGATCAACAAAGGCCCCAACAAACAGGCGAGATGCACAGAAGAAGCTCGGTCACAGCGGGTGACATAGTGCAGGGCAGTGCTGCCCCCTGTGGACATCTGCTGCAATTACATCCACATTCCTGCAAGCAAGAATGTGCAAAGTCACTCTGAAGGGAAGAGAAATCATTGAGAAGGACAGAGATAAATCCTTTAAATATACAAGTTAGTGCATTGTATCCGCTGCGTGCACGCGTACTTTGATGTGTGCGCTAATGACAATCTTATTAGGCGGAGAGGTATTGTTATTATCCATCTCTGCATCCATCTTTTCAACTTGAAGCTCATGGGTGCTGATGCGAAAGTTCCAACGGGGCCCACAAATAAATCTTTAATAGCAGAAGTCTTTTTCTATAGGCGTCTTCGGGTCCCTCTAGGCTGCAGAGTCCGGGTGAGATTGCAACCCCTGCACTTATTGTAGCTACATCCTTGTTGCATTATGTGACATGAGAAGGCTTCATCTGTAATCTGTCACAGCTACACTCAGTCTCAGTATACTCTATATGTAATATTTAGTTTTTTTCCTGGGGTCAGAAAAGACTACTCATGCACATCAATGAGACATGCGCCCCCACAATCCTGTTGCCAGTTCATCGGTTGGACCACTTAGATCTGTTGCTTACCTGGAAGACCCCACAAAACATGCCATATACAAGAAACATCCCAAAAGACCTGCCATATAACAGGAACACCTCAAAAGACCTGCCGTAAACCAGTAACACTCCACAAGACTTGCCATATACCAGGAACACCCTACAAGACCTGCCGTATACAAGAAACATCCCAAAAGACCTGCCATATAACAGGAACACCTCAAAAGACCTGCCGTATACCAGTAACACGCCACAAGACCTGCCATATACCAGGAACACCATACAAGACCTGCCGTATACAAGAAACATCCCAAAAGATCTGCCATATAACAGGAACACCCCAAAAGACCTGTCGTATACCAGTAACACTCCACAAGACCTGCCATATACCAGGAACACCCTACAAGACCTGCTCTCTACTTAAAACACTCCTCAAAATTTGTTGTATTTTGGAAACAATGCACAAGACCTCCTGTATATAAGGAACACCCCACAAATACTGCTGTATGCTATAAAAACCCCACAAGACCTGCTGTGTACAAGAAACACCCCGCAAGACCTTCCGTATACCTGGGAATAGCCCACAAGATCTGTTGTATACCAGGAACACTCCACAATACCTACTCCATACTGAAAACACTGCACAAGACCTGCCATATAGCGGGAACATTACAGGATCTGCCATATACCAGGAACATCCTATTGAACATGCTGTATACCAGGTATACCCCTCTGGACCTGCCTGGTAACACCCCACAAGACACCTCGTATACCAGGAACACCCCACAAGACCTACCATATACCAGGAACACCCCACAAGACCTACCATATACCAGGAACACCCCACAAGACCTACCGAATACCAGGAAAACCCTACAAGACCTTCCATATACCAGGAACACCCCACAAGACCTACCGTATACCAGGAACACCCCACAAGACCTGCTATATACCAAGAACACCCCATAAGACCGACCGTATACCAGGGACACCCTACAAGACCTGCTATATACCGAGAACACCCCACAAGACATGCCATATATCGGGAACACCCCATTAGACCTGCTGTACTCCCAAAATATCCCAATGGACTTGTCTGCCGGGACCTTACCAACAGACCTGATAATAATAATCTTTATTTATACAGCGCCAACATATTCCACAGTTTTTTTTACAATTCAAATGTTCATATACAAACAGTTATAAGTAACCGTTATAAAAAAAATTATGTATACTGGGAACCAGGGCCGGGACGACAGCTAGGCGAACCTAGGCGGTCGCCATCTTCTGCAGGGCGCATTCTCGCCTGACCGGAGTCCGGTCACCGCCGCCCGGCCCTGGAGTTGCGGAGAGAAGCTGCGGCAGGGAGCGGCGGGCGCCGCCATGTTCTTTGTGGCTGGCGCCCACTAACTGTACAGCCGGTCAATAGAGGTTGAGACCTCTACACAATGGCCGCGGTCTCCAATTAGCCGCGGCCATTTTGTTGAAGTCTCAGATTCCACCGACCGGCTGTACTGTTAGTGGGCGCCGGCCTTAAAGAACATGGCGGCGCCCACCGCTAGCTGCCGCAGGCCCGCAGCTACTCCTGCAGATGTGCCCTCCGGGCTCCGGCACCCCTGCTCCGCATCCACAGCTCCCCACAATGGTAAGTTATGCTGGAGGCTGTGGGGGAGACAGGGGGGCTGTGGGGGAGACAGGGGGGCTGTGGGGGAGACAGAGGGGCTGTGGGGGAGACAGGGGGGCTGTGGGGGAGACAAGGAGGCTGAGGGGGAGACTGTGGGGAGACAGGGAGGCTGTGGGGGAGACAGGGAGGCTGAGGGGGAGACTGTGGGGAGACAGGGAGGCTGTGGGGGAAACAGGGAGACTGTGGGGGAGACAGGGAGGCTGTGGGGGAGACAGGGAGGCTGTGGGGGAGACAGGGAGGCTGAGGGGGAGACTGTGGGGAGACAGGGATGCTGTGGGGGAGACAGGGAGGCTGAGGGGGAGACTGTGGGGAGACAGGGAGGCTGTGGGGGAGACAGGGGGGCTGTGGGGGAGACAGAGGGGCTGTGGGGGAGACAGGGGGGCTGTGGGGGAGACAAGGAGGCTGAGGGGGAGACTGTGGGGAGACAGGGAGGCTGTGGGGGAGACAGGGAGGCTGAGGGGGAGACTGTGGGGAGACAGGGAGGCTGTGGGGGAGACAGGGAGACTGTGGGGGAGATAGGGAGGCTGTGGGGGAGACAGGGAGGCTGTGGGGGAGACAGGGAGGCTGAGGGGGAGACTGTGGGGAGACAGGGAGGCTGTGGTGGAGACAGGGAGACTGTGGGGGAGACAGGGAGGCTGTGGGGGAGACAGGGAGGCTGTGGGGGAGACAGGGGGCTGAGGGGGAGACTGTGGGGAGACAGGGAGGCTGTGGGGGAGACAGGGGGGCTGAGGGGGAGACTGTGGGGAGACAGGGAGGCTGTGGGGGAGACAGGGAGACTGTGGGGGAGACAGGGAGGCTGTGGGGGAGACAGGGAGGCTGAGGGGGAGACAGGGAGGCTGAGGGGGAGACAGGGAGGCTGAGGGGGAGACAGGGAGACTGTGGGGAGACACGGGAGGCTATGGGGGAGACAGGGAGACTGTGGGGGAGACAGGGAGGCTGTGGGGGAGACAGGGAGACTGTGGGGAAGACAGGGAGGCTGAAGGGGAGACAGGTAGGCTGAGGGGGAGACAGGGAGACTGTGGGGAGACAGGGAGGCTGTGGGGAGACAGGGAGGCTGTCAGGATGGAGGGATGCAGTCAGGATGGAGGGAGGCTGTTGGTATTGAGGAAGGATGGAGAGAGGCTGTCAGGATGGAATAGGCTATTGGGATAGAGGGAGGCTGTCAGGATGGAGGATCGCTGTTGGGATGGCGGAAGTATGGAGGGAGGCTGTCGGGATGGAGGAAGGATGGAAGGAGGCTGTCAGGATGGAGGAAAGAAGGAGGGAGGCCGTCAGGATGGAGGGAGGCTGTCGGAATGGAGGGAAGCTGTTGGGATGTTGTCTATATGGCTGGCAGCCATCTCTATTGCGTACGGCCAGCAGTAGTCTCTATTGTGTATTCTCTATTGCGTACGGCCAGCAGTAGTCTCTATTGTGTATTCTCTATTGTGTATGGCCAGCAGCAGTTTCTATTGTGTATTCTCTATTGTATGTATAGCCAGCAGCAGTCTCCATTGTGTATACGGTCCGCAGCCATCTCTATTGTGTATACAGGTAGCAGCTGTCTCTATTCTGTATTCTCTATTGTATATACAGCTATTGTGTTTAGCGTTATAGAAAAGAAGTTGCAACACACAATCAGCTGTGTTTATTCACTCTTTGTGGGGTGGCGCTTCAACAGGCATATAGTCAACAGGCATATGGTGGACTATATGCCTGTTGAAGCGCCACTTGCGGTGTGAAACGGCCATCGCCTTTGAGAACCCCCCCGTCCTCCCACCCGCACCATGTAAGACCACACGAAGAAGGAATAAACACCGTTGATCCTACGATGTTGCAACTTCATTTCTATAACGCTAACCGGAAGTGATGAACCGCTAACTGGAAGTGTGGACTGGGTTGTTTGAGTGCTCAGCAGGCTGAATGCCGGAGCGCTGGTGATCAGGAAGGGGGCACCCTGAAGCGATCTGCAAGCTGCAGCTCTCCAGAAACACCGTGGACAGATTGGTGCTGGCACCAAGAATCGTCAGAACCGTGACTGATACAGCTATTGTGTATTCAGCCCACAGCAGTCTCAAGTGTGTGTGTAATATATAATAGAGAGAGTGTAAAAAAAGGAAAAACAGCACAAAAAATAGAAAAAAGTGGACTTTATTGCCCAATGCGTGGCCACGGGGGGGGGGGGGGGGCGCCGTTTGCCTTACCTGCCTAGGGCACCAAAATGCCTTGTCCCGGCACTGCTGGGAACACCCGGACATGTAATGGCTTAAGGGGGACACGTCTTGCACTGCCAGATCTGGGTCCCTGGCAGCATAGTGTGTTACTGATGGTAGCCTGTGTAACGTTGGTCCCAGTTCTCTGCAGGTCATTTACTAGGTCCCCCATGTGGTTCTCAGATTTTTTCTCACCGTTCTTGAGATCATTTTGACCCCACGGGGTGATATCTTGCGTGGAGCCCCAAATAGAGGGAGATCATCAATGGTCAGTGGTCTTGTATCTGTTCCATTTTCTAATTATTGCTCCCACAGT
This sequence comes from Allobates femoralis, assembly GCA_033576535.1. Classification (NCBI taxonomy): domain Eukaryota; kingdom Metazoa; phylum Chordata; class Amphibia; order Anura; family Aromobatidae; genus Allobates; species Allobates femoralis. The sequence continues at coordinate 445,220,688 of JARQOC010000006.1, read as the reverse complement.
TGATTTCTTCACACCAAGCTGCTGGCCTATTGCAGATTCAGTCTTCCCAGCCTGGTGCAGGGCTACAATGTTGTTGTTTGTTTCTGGTGTCCTTTGACAGCTCTTTTGTCTTCACCATAGTGGAGGTTGGAGTGTGAATGTTTGAGTTGCGGACAGATGTCTTCTATACTGATAACAAGTTCAAACAAGTGCCAGTACTACAGGTAATGAGTGGAGGACAGAGGAGCCTCTTAAGGGCCTGTCACACGCGTCAATATCGCCTGCACGATATCGGCTGCACGTGACGTTGCAGCGATATTGACGCGTGTGACATACTGAATCAACCAGCGATAAATCGCTGGTTGATGATCGCCAGGTTTCAGAATCAGTCCTAAAACCTGGCGATTGTCGCCCGGTGTACACGCAGCATCGCTGCGTGTGACACCGGGAGTAGCGATATTCCAGCTCCCAGCGCCTCTCACAAGCGCTGGGAGCTGGTAACTAAGGTAAACTGCGGGTATCTAGGCAGCGCGCGCTGCCTAGATACCCGACGTGTACCTTAGTTACCAGCCTCCTCCGCTCACCGGCTGGTATCTAAGGTACACAGCGGGTAACTAGGGTCCCTAGTTACCCGCTGTGTACCTTAGATACCAGCCGGTGAGCGGAGGAGGCTGGTAACTAAGATACACGTCGGGTATCTAGGCAGCGCGCGCTTCCTAGATACCCGCAGTTTACCTTGGAGACCAGCCTGCTCCCGCTTCCAGCAGCCTGGCAGCGGGAGCAAGACATCGTGGAAACGATATTTAAATCGTTTCCATGATGTCTCTGGTCAATTGATCGCTGGTGAGTCTGTCTGTGTGACAGCTCACCAGCGATCAGCCGTCAATGTCGTCAGCGATCATCTCGCTGATGACATTGACGCGTGTGACAGGCCCTTTAAAGAAGAAGTTACAGGTCTGTGAGAGCCAGAAATCTTTCTTGTCTGTAGGTGACCAAATACTTATTTTTAACCAAAATTAAACAAAAATTCTTTCCAAATCAGACAATGTGATTTTCAGGATTAGTTTTCTCATTTTGTCTCTCATAGTTGAGGTCACCTATGATGTCAATTACGGCCGAGCTCCATCTTTTTAAGTGGGAGAACTTGCACAATTGGTGGCTGACTAAATACTTTTTTCCCCCACTGTAGGTGCCTTGAGTATCTAGTTGAACCCAGTTGTTTCCCTGTATTGATTGGTTTCATTACTTGTTGTGACATCTATCAAAGTAGGAGATTCTTGGTTGACCCCTTTATCCATACTCTACAAACCTGGCACTGCCCGAAACCTAAGCAATCCAAGTGGTAGATCTCTACCCAGTTATTGAACAGAATCTAGATCTTCTTGCACCATCTATCCTAGTGAACAGGGAATAAAGTCCCCTTTTCCCTCTTTCTGCCTTATGATATTATTTTCTTGTGACGTGATTTTACTTTTGTCTTATTTCTTTTAATAGCATCTTTGTCTTAGACTCCTACCTTGGAACACGCTGTAGCCCCCACACCTCTACAGAGGCAATATGTGTACTAAGTAGACCGATTAAACTCCTGTCTATGGTCTCTCTTTCCAGCACTGACTCATTGCTTCAAAACCACATTAATGTATGATCTAAATCTTTAAGCACTGCTTATATCAGTGACTCAGGGAACACACAAGCCCAGACCAAGAGCTGCTGAAATGTAGTCACCATCTCAAAGTCGGAACATTTAATTGACTTGCAAAAATGAAGACGCTTAGAACATACGGTCCCTGCATGAAAATCCCACTCAAGATGTGTTCAAGTGCTTGTGGGTTTGGATGACGGACACCAGCTGACTGTGCATGATATAATGGCGGCTGGACCTAAAAAAGTAATTATTAATATTTACCGGCCTTCAGCTCGATCTTGAGCCATGGGGACTTGTAGGAAGATCGATCTTGTGCAGCCTACATAGGTCCACCAGGGTCTTCTCCGTTGTTATCTTGTTAGTAACAGGCAATCAGTTTGCTGGTCTTCCTCTTCATATTGTTCCTTCTATTTTTCCTACTATGATGTCTTTCTCCATTGATTGCTCTTTGTATAATGTGTCCAAAGTAGACAAGTCATAGCTTGGTGATCCTTGCTTCAAGTGACATATCTGGCTTGACTTGTTGGCTCTTCTTACCATCCATGGTACTGATAACACCCTTCTCCAGCTCCACATTTCGAAGGTGCTGATTCTTCTTCTGTCTTCTTTCTTTATCATTCATGTTTCTGTGGCGCCCCGCATGGTCAGGCTTCACAGAGGGGTATTACACCCGTAAAAGAGGTGTAATTTCCCCGGCTGCAAGTGGACCCTAGGTTGGTGGGTGGGACCCATTCCCAGCAATCCCACATTAGCTGAGCGGTGGGAGGTTTCCTGGGAGGGGATATATTCACCTCAAGGGAGATCACGGGGGTCTTTGGGCTGTTGCCAGCAGAAGGGCCAGTAGGAGAGAAAGAGTAGTCTTTCTCTTAGTGGGCGAGAGAGGGAGAGGGTCGGAACAGTCGGAGAAAGAGGAAAGTTGGAAAGAGTGTGGAACGAGGTGGAGGGTTACCCGGACGGTTTCAAGCTGATCTGGAGGAAAGAAGAAGGGATCTTGAGGAGATCCTGAAAGAGGGTGCCCAACGTGAGAAGTCCGGGTCCTAGAGAGAAAGGGAGATCCCCAGAGTGGAGCGACCATACTCCAATGGAATCTCCAGTCCACCACAGGAACGCCGGGCCCGAGGATCCAGCCAAAGTCCATCTTTGCAGTCGGCAACCGGCTGCTTTGGTCCTGATATCGTCACAACACCCTGCCAGACGGAGCGGTCTGCCTGCTTTCTCACTACGAGGGAGAGGACCCCCAATACTACCGACATGGAGCCATTGTGTATAGGCCCATCCTAGGAATAGAGGACATGGGTTCATCAACTGAGGTACACCACGGGTTCCACCATACCACCTGGGATCCACTTGCAGCCACCCATAGAGCTACCTGTTATTATAACATCTTGCTGAACTGTGAACTTTGTGTGATGCTGCTACAAGTTGACAGTAAAGTACCCAGGAGAAAGTGACTTTGCCTGTGTGTGAGTTTCTACATCTAGCTGTTCCCTTGCAGGAACGCTGCCCCGGAGGAATCATTCCGCCTGTAGGGAGCTTTGCCAACTCAGCCACACTACCATCTACCTCCGGCGGACATCAGCGGTGCTGGTGACCCATCACCAGGTACTACAGGTGGCGTCACATGACAAACTCTTATCCCCTGTAAATACCCTCTTTTTGAAGTGTCACCCAGGCCACGGGCTCAGGCGCTGCCACCCGTGACATCCCAAGCATCCCATCGAGCCTGGTACCTGAGTACCCCAGAGCCTGGGGCTCGACATTTCATTTCCATATGTTACTACAGAGCAGACCAGACCATGTACGAGCCATGTCTCCATCTCCAGTGAAATGTTCCTTGACGTGAAGACCTTGTCTAGTGACTTCATTGTTGATTTGCCCATAGCTTTTCTCCTCCTGACTTCTGGTGTCGTTGTTGCATCTTGAGCAATCATTGATCCGAGTAAGTTGAAGTCCTTTACAACATCCAGTTTATTGTCACCCGTCTCAATTGTGTCCCTGTCATACCTTGCAGTAGTAAAAATCTTTATCTTCTTTGTGCTGAGTAGCAGTTCCATGTTTGAGCTTTGGTACTGTTATCGGTAAAAAAGTAATTGCAGCTTAAAATAATAATCTCAGAATTTTTGCTCCTTGGGAGTTTGGGTGTTGAGTTCCCCAATGACCACTGAAATCAAGGAAAAGAAAGGCTGCTTGGTAAAATGGATCAGCATACTTACCAAAATTTACATTGATGAAAATAAAGGACTATGCACTTTAGGAGGCAGTTTGCATGTACCTTTCTCCTTATGTGATCCAATCAGGATTATTCCTGCAAATCTTGTGATGTTGGGAAGTGCTCACCTTTTGTGGTTCCTGGCAATCAAGTACCAACCAATCCTAAGAATGGGACATTGAAATGTCCAGCAATGCACACTACCGCTCCATTCATTCTTCATAGGACTGACAAAATTAGTTGAGTACATGGGTCTGCTTATACTAGCTTATTCTGGCATTGTGACAATGGTCTCTCTTACTTTGGAGACTTGTGACTGTTTTGTTATCTGTGTGTCATTCCTGTATTGAGACTTCATATTAAATGTGTTTCTTTCCTTTTGCAGTTTAGGAGTTAATGTCATTTTCTGTTGCTAGAAGGCTAGCTATTTTTTTGTCCAGATGTGGCTACTTCGTGGTCACTCCCATCCCCTTTATATGGTCACATGGTTTCAGCATCCTTTGCTGGTGATTGAACTTCATTCCTGGCCTGGCTTCCTGAGGTGAAGGAAGTTCTCTGGAGAACCTGACTGTTGCCAAACCGTCTGTTGCCTAGGAGTGTGGCAACAGACATTAAGTTGTTTATGTCATCCTCCTGTCTGTTTCCCCTTCCCTCTTGTTGTTATTATTGCAGTAGTTGGGACTAGTGTTCCTGCCAGCCATTTCCATATTGAGGGTTAACATCAGGGCTATCGAGGGACTAGGTATATGTGACTGTGACTGGTTGAAAGAACCCGTATAGAGACAGAAGGGAGATCAGGGAACAGCCGCAGGTCAGCGTAAGTGGTCACGTTTTCCTTGTTCCCGATGAGTAGGGCCCTCCGCTGTATTATTCCTCCCCCGCCCCCGGTGTCTCACCCTCTGTTGTCTTCTGTACTGCACCGGAAGATGGTTGGTCAATGTGTCACTGTCACGCAAGGTAGCGAGACACCAGAGACCCCCTTAGTCCAGCCTGACAGGCATTCATTAATGAAGAATTGGGTGCGCGGCCATTGCAGTATTTTTGACTCACATTGACAGGATCATTGGAAGTGATCGACAGGTCACCTATCCAGTGAAAGATTAACAAACTTATAATGTTGGGAATGAAACCTTAACCTGACTCTTTGGAGTGGAAAGTCGGAACAATTCAATTCTTATTTTCTGATGTAAAAGACATAAATGGGTCTTGCACCTTCTCCATACCAAACCTCAGTGAGTCAAACATCATTTCTCATTCTTATCTAAACAACACTAATATGAAATAGCCGTTCTCCCTTCCTCTCCTTCCCCATATCTTGAGGTCAGCGCTGCATGCTCGAGTCCGCAGTAAAGATTTAGCTTTGTAGATGTTATTGTATTTGGGAAAACCACCTTTTTCCTGATGGACCTTATCCAGTTCCTTTAACCGCTTGGAAAATCAGACTTTGCCAGATAACATGTTAAGGTTGGACTGGTGAGAATGCCATGTGTAAGGAGCAAACAAGCTTACGTAATGCATGAATTAATGGTGGGTTAGAATTAGTGGAGCACGGTTCTGTAACTTGGACAATACAATATGACCCTTCTGTTCCAGATTTCAGATCACATATTCTGTACTATCAGATAATTAAAAACAATATATTCATAGAATGCTGTCAGAAGGTCATTGGTCACTTTGGTGAGGGCAGTTTCTGTAGAATGTAGGTGGCTGAAACCAGACTGTAACGGATCTAGAAGAGATTGAGTGCAAAGGTAGCGGGTGAGGAAGGTGTAGACCAGGCACTCCAGGAGTTTAGAGATGAAGGGGAGGTTGGCTGGTCTGTAGTTAGCACTTAAGGTACCGTTGCATGGTACGATATCGTGAATGATATCGCTCAAGTGTCACGGGTTTGGAGTCGTTCAAACGACATCGTTAGGACGTCGTTGTGTGTGACACCGAGATATGGCTACGATAAATCATTTGATCGCTGATCGCAGATTTGAGAACATGTTCTCAGACGATCCTCGATCCGCCAACCTGCTGCATCGTTGTGTGACACCGCGATAACGATGTCGTTAACGACTTCACCCATTCACATCAGTGAACAAGTATCGTTCGCTGGGTTGTGTGAACGATAGCTGCTCGCCACATCGTTGGTGCGTCGTTAACAATATCTAGACGTGTGGCATCTCACCAACGATGTCAAAAAGATGTCCTAAAGACATGGTGAGATCTTAATGACATTGAAGCGTGTAGCGGTACCTTTATACTGTCCTAAAGACATCATTAAAATAGAAAAAAGGAAATTCCGGTGCCATCAATGCGGTTTACATCCTTTATTTAGTTAAAAAATGTTGTACACTAGACGCGTTTCAGAGTATTAACTCCTTAATCGTTACTCAACAAATCGTTAGTAACGATTAAAGGGAACCAACCACCCAAATGACCCCCCCGTTCTGTTAATATGTGTCCCTACACATTGATGGCACCAGAATTTCCTTTTTTCTATTAATGCCTGGATGGTTGCCTTCCATCCATCCGGAACCCTGGGAGTCTGGAGGTATTGGGTAGGGGAGCAGGACTTGATTTTACATCATTAAATTAGACCAGGCAGCCAGAAGATAGACCAAATTTATTACAATGGTGCACACTGTGATAGATTTTGTGCATCCTGGTTGCATATGTTAGTTTTCCGTGTACATCCTCTTGGCTGATTTATTCTACACCAATACTTTGCACCATAATAATGGTAATTATTATATTACTAGATGGAGGCCCGATGCTATAGCAATTTGGAGGGCAATGACATCACAATACGGACGGGCTTTCTAGCGCTGGGGCGGCGGCCATCTTCCCCCATGGGCTCTCCCTCCTCTGTGCTGTCTCTCTTTCCCTGTGCAGTCTCCTCTCCTCTGTGCTCTCTTCTTTTACCTGTCTCCCTCCTGTGCACTGTCTCTTTTCTCCCCGTGCACTCTCCCCACTGTGTGCTGTCTTCTCCCCTCATGTGCTCTCTCCTTTAAGCTGTCTTCTGCTTGTCTGCTCTACCCCCTGTGTGAGGACTCTCTTCCCCATGTGCTGTCTTCTCCCCTCTGTGCTCTTTCCTTTGGGCTGTCTCCCCTTCGTGCACTCTTCCCCATGTGTGTTCTCTCTTCTCGCTGTGCTGTCTTATTCCCTCTGTGCTTTCTCCTTTGAGCTGTCTCCACCCTGTGCATGCTCCTTCATGTGTGCAGTCTCTCTTTCCCCCTGTGCTGTCTTCTCCCCTCGTGTGCTTTCTCCTTTGGGCTGTCTCCCCCTTCCCTTTGTGAGCTCTCTCGTCCCCCTGTGTGCTCTCTTCCCTTTGTGCTGTCTCTGCCCTCCTATGCGCTTTTCCCCATGTGCTTTGTCTCTCCCCTGTGTTTTGTTTCTCAACCCTGTGGTGGCCAAATATGGCAGCTGCGTGAGTAAGTGCGCATGGGCATCTCTTCACGCCGCTGTCATCTTTGTATACCCAGGTGTCCAAAGATGACGGCCACCTGAGTAAGTGCACATTTACACTGGGTATGTACATGCACACTTACTCAGGTGTTGGCTATGGGCAGCTGTTTCGGGTATTGGCAGTTTCAGGTGGCTGTGGTTGCCGGCGCCTGCGGCACCGCTACAGGTACTGCACAAAGTACCAGTACTGCCAGTGGGCGCCATATTTGCATACCCATCATTTGGGTGTGCAAATATGGCTTGAGGCCGCAGGCATTTGATAGGAGGATATTGGGACACCGGAAGTAAAAGACGGGACAGTGCAATTATGTAAGTAGATGGGTAAAAATGTAAATCATCTTTCCAATTCATATATCAGTCAGCAGGGAGGAGACCATCTTCTCCATAAGATCAGCACCATTTTTGATTAAGAGAACCAATGTCCAATATCTTGGAAAATGTTGGTTAGTTGCATGACTGCACTTGGACAATAGAGCAAATGGTGACACACAACAGACATGAGAGGTCCTGTGTATGTGAGATGAATGGCTCATTAAAAATGTACTTATCTATCCATGACTGATCCTTATTAATAGTACCCCCCTCCAGTAGTCCCTTAGTAGATACTAAAGATTGAAGGTGGCCATCCATAGCGATCTACTGGGCACTCTATGGTCAGATTCCAGCCTTCTCCTTACCTTGGCTATGTCTCTGAGCACTGAACACCTTGTACTTCTGAACTGAGGCTGGAGTTGTGGAATACGGCAGCACTGGAGGATAATGGCTTTCTGGTCCCTTCACGTTTGATTCCTCTCAAATCTTTAACAGATTATGTGCTTCATTTTCTTATCAACATATTTTTGCACCCATATTGACGATTTACAACAAAACCAGGGCTGCGGAGTCAGACTCGGTGTCCATTTTGGTTGGATCAGATTCAGGGAAATTGAACAGTCAGAGTCAGATGTTTGGCTTACATCACTGCCAAGGTTATGGAGTCAGAGTCGGAGGAGTTGGTGTCCATTTTGGTGGAGTTGGAGTCAGATTCAGGGAATCCAGGGCAATAATGAAAGTCAATGTTTTGATGGTGGTGATGTTATCATGCAGAGCCAGTGATGCCAGCATAATTGGAGGACACAGCTGGTGCAGTTTCACTCATTTACTCACAGCTCTTTAGCAGCCACATCCAGCTGGTTGCTGTGTTCTACGAACAAGGGGTCCAGTCACTCCCAGATAGATTGGAAAAACACTTAACCGGCACCCCGTTCTGTGTACCTTTTCCGGGTCATCTCACTTGTGCTGGCTCTCTCCATCTGGCCCTGCACCTCACGCTCAGTGTCCTACGCCAGTGACCACGGACCCTACCGAGCGACGTTCTCTCTCGGTCCCCTTTGGTCCTATATGGCCACCTTTGCAGTGACTGACGTGGCTTTGGCTGCTGCTCCTGGAGATGCAGCAGCCTCCGGTTGGTTAGCTGAGGCTTCAAGTCTCCTCCACTAGTCTGGGCCCAGTGACCCTCTGCAGCCCTGTCCGTCCACTGCCTGTTACCGGCAATGGATGTGAGGGGTATAAGGAGTGCATATGTCTGTGTGGGTTAGGTAGGGCATAATTGATCAGGTAAAAGTGGTCAAGCAAGACAAAGACAAAGGCAAAGACAAGAGAAAAATAATGATAAAGGAGAGATAAAGACAAAGAAAGATTAAAAGAAAGTACTAAAATAAGGACAAAAATAACTGATTTTAATGGGGGTTGGTGGGGGTATATGGATTTTTGCATATTGTGGTAGGAAGGGTGTTCTTTCTAGGATTTTTTTCTTTTTAGGTGGTTATGCTTATTATGGGTTAAAATTAATGGTTTAGACCAGACAGGTAGGAGAGAAAAAAGCACCCCCAAAAGAAATATATAACATTTAAAAAAATGTTAATAATAATAATAATATATAATAATAATAATGTTGTGGTATTTTTCTCTGATATGTAACTGTAGCAACTTTTGTTAAGTTTTGTACTTTTATATAAAATAAAAAAAAGATTCTTATTAAATGGCAGGTGCTACGGGATGTTCCCGGTATACAGCAAGAGTTACGGATGTGACACATGTTGTGGGGTGTTCCTGGTACACTGCTGTGCAAATTAATTACCAGTCAGTGATTCAAACCTGTTTTAACTGCTTTGAACAGGTGTGAGTGTACAACCTTGAGTAACAAAATGTAGTTTGACTGGTTTTAGTCAGAAAAGAACAGCTAGCTGCCCCTCAGCTTCAGGTGAGAGCTTGTTTCTGTGAGGAGTGGTTTAGTGTACTTTTTCTCTCTGTGTGATTTGTGCCTGTAAAAATGGATGTTACTCCATGGAAGAGATCTAGAATTATTACTCTTAATGAACATACAAGTCTGACTGTAAGAGAAATCGCTTCCACCGTTGGTATTGGAAAATCTACCGTTTCCAGAATAATTCACACACAATGAGACTGGATCGTTTTCTCCAAAACGAAAAGGGAAATGTGGAAGGAAAAAGAAAACGACACCAAGAACTGATAAAACATTTATCAGCAATAGTAAAACTAATGCAAGTAAAACTTGCTTTGTCCCAATCAATTTGCACAGCACTGTATATGGAAGATCTTGTGGAGTGGTCCTGGTAAGATCCCTTATAGCTTTCTAAATCCTATAAAAACATACGTGTTACCCCCCTCCCCATTATGTAGGAATGTCCCCCATTCTGTTGTTTTGGGGTCTTTTGTGACCCCTTGGATGAGTCGTTGCTGCGCTCTTCGGGTAATTTTGATTGGCCGCCCACTCCTGGGTATGTTCACCATTGTTCTATGTTTTCGTCATTTGTGTATAATAGCTCTAAGGCTGGCTTCACACTTGCAGATGCATCTGCAGCGTTTTGCAGATGCATCTGCAAGTATCAGCATGCAGACCACGGCCGTGGTGTGAATGCTCTCATTGATTCCTATATGTGAGCCGTAAGCAGGCGTATGCCTGCTTACAGATCACACTCTCCCGCCCGCACTATGGACGCGAGATGTTGCGTCCAAGGTGCGGGGCGGGAGTGTGTGATCTGTCAGCAGGCATACGCCTGCTTACGGCTCACATATAGGAATCAATGAGAGCATTCAGACCGCGGTGCGCCCTATTATAAACATAGGGACCGCGGTCTGCATGCTGATACTTGCAGATGCATCTGCAAAACGCTGCAGATGCATCTGCAAGTGTGAAGGCAGCCTTACTGTAGTAACCTGGAGTCTCAAAGCTTTAGAAATGGCTTTATAACCGCTTCCAGACTCAAAGATCTCAATTACTTTGTTTCTCATTTGTTCCTGAATTCCTTTGGATCGTGACATGATGTCTTAGCTTTTGAGGATCTTTTGGTAGTCTACTTCACTTTGTCAGGCAAGTCCTGTTACAGTAACTTTTTGATTTAGAACGGAAATGGCAGTAATCGGGCTGGGTGTGGCTAGAGAAATTGAACTCAACTTCCCAAAGTGAGGTGAGTTGGGGGGGCAATTACTTTTTCACACAGGGTGCTTTAGATTTGGATTTCTTTTTCACTTAGTAATAAAGACCTCATTTCAAAACTGTATTTTGTGTTATCTTTGCCTTAGAGTAAATTTTTTTTGGTGATCTGAAACATTTAAATGTGACAAACATGCTAGAAAGAAATCAGAACGGGGACAAACACTTTTCACACAATTGTATGTCCCTCATCCTGCTATATATGTCCCCCATTCTGAGCCTCTTCATGGTCAATTTGTCTCCCAACCTGGTAAATATGTCTCCCATCCTGGTATATATGTTCCCCATTCTGATATATATGTCCCTGATACTGGTATAGATGTCCCTATCCTGGTATATATGTCCCCCCATCATGGTATATTAGTCCTTCTTCCTGGTATATATGTTCTCCATCTTGATATATGTCTCCATACTGGTATATATGTTCTCATCCTGTGCCCCTTGGTAAATATGTTCTCCATCCTCGCATATATGTCCTTATTTCTGGTATATATGTCACCCATCCTGGTATATATGATACCATCCTGGTATATATGTCTTCCATCCTGTTATATTATGTCCCACATCTTGATATATATGATCCCTATCCTGGTATATATGTCCCACATCCTGATATATATCATCCCCATCCTGGTATATAGATCACCATCCTAGTATATATGTCTTCCATCCATGTATATAACTTCCTCATCTTGATATATATGTTGCCCATCCTGATATATATGTCCCTGATCTTGGGCTCATCCTGATATATATGTCTCCATCCTGGTATATACTGTATGTTCTCATCCTGTCTTTCCCCCCATCCTGGTATATATGTCCTTAATCCTGATATATATGTACCCCATACTTGGCCTATCCTGGTCAATATTTCCCACATCCTGGTATATACATCACCCATCGTGGTATATATGATACCATCATTGTATATATGTCTTCCATTCTGGTATATTATGTCCAGCATCCTGGTATACATGTTCCACATCCTGGTATATATGATCCCCATCGTAGTATATATGATCCCCATCCTGGTATATATGTTTTCCATCGTGTATGTAACTCCCCCATCCTGTTATGTATGTCCACACCCTGGAATATACCGTATGTCCTCCATCCTGAACAAACATTGGGAAAACATATAAACTCCTTGCAGATATTGTCCTTGGTGGGATTTTAATTCAGGACTCCAGAGCTGCAGTTACAGTGCTAACTACTGTGAAGGACTGTTTGCATTGATCCATCCAATGTCCATCTTTTACCTTATGTTGTTCACAAGAGTTTCCAAACACCTTTGACGCTTCCCTGCCTTTGATTAAAAATCTGCTCGAATTTTATTTTCCTTCCTCTAAACCATTTACCTGATCAGTCCTGATAAGGTGCATTACACCACAGTCATTTCCAGTATGTGCTTTCTCTATCTGTCGCGTGTATCACAGCGTTTACCGACCGCAGGCTGCTTGATTGTAAAAACATTTCTCAAAAAGTTAATTGGAAATTTAGCCCACAATTCAAGATAAAAAGTGGAAACTCCAGTCACTTATACATTTCTAAATTCTACTAACAATAATTATTTAAAGAGGTATCCGATAAGGGGAACCATTCTATAACTTCTTCTAGGGTACATGAACCCCCAACTCCACCATTTAAACAAATGCAGGGGTGCCACTGCTATGAACAGTTAAAGGATGCTATGACCTTAAAGTGACCCTAAACCCGGAAGCCAACCCCACATCCCCTTCATACCTATCGATGCAGCTTGTGAAGCTGCTGCCATCCATCCCTTTATCTTGCAAAACCGCTGGGGCACTCTTCATAAATCATACTTTTCATATCTCATTTCTGGGCGTTTCAGTGTAATTTTAAAGCCGCAGCAGGCTGGCCTGTGTGCCGCTCTCCCCCTCCCTGTCCGTAATTCTGCACGCCCATGGCTGCGTGCATAAACAACAGAGAGGCGGCTCGCCTCATAGTATGGGCGGTGAAACCGATATGACGTAATACGCGTCATACCGGTTTCACCGCCCATACTATGAGGCGAGCCGCCTCTCTGTTGTTTATGCACGCAGCCATGGGCGTGCAGAATTACGGACAGGGAGGGGGAGAGCGGCACACAGGCCAGCCTGCTGCGGCTTTAAAATTACACTGAAACGCCCAGAAATGAGATATGAAAAGTATGATTTATGAAGAGTGCCCCAGCGGTTTTGCAAGATAAAGGGATGGATGGCAGCAGCTTCACAAGCTGCATCGATAGGTATGAAGGGGATGTGGGGTTGGCTTCCGGGTTTAGGGTCACTTTAAGAGACAGTGCTTCCCTGTGTGCTGTGTTGTGTACTAGTTGCCCCCCTTCCTTCCTGAACCGTGCAGATGGACTGATCCAGATCAGAAAGTGAAGGAAAGGACTGAGCAACGAGCAGAGTGCTGGAAGCTGGAGCCTGTTTGTGTGTGAAAGAGGACACGCTGCCTAGAAGCCTCCATGTACTCAGGCTTTGGGAAGGCACAGTGCCTGCTGCTAAGTGACTGCGGGCCGGTAAGTGAGAGAGACCTGGTGACCGCAGAGTAATACCAGTCTGAGAAGTTCCAGAGGTTGGCGGTTCTGAACAAGACCAGACACACGATCCAAAGGACCCAGATATGTGATCTACAGTATCCAAGGGATCCCAGAATCGTGAAGGAAGAAGTGAAGATTTCCCCACCTGCCCTGCAAAGAGAAGTGCGCACCACCGAGCAACACAGCATCAGGTCCCAGGACTGGGACTTGTGTCCCCAACACCATTGTGTGTCTTTACCAGTGTGTGCACGCATTAGGGCGTAGCATAGGCCTCAGTAGCCAGCGCACGATAGCCGTGTAGCCCCACTAGCAAAAGCTTGTAAGGTTGTAAGTGTAGTGTAGTATTGAAGTTTCCCTGTTTTCTCAAAGATGTCTATTGTATATTTGTTTGTAATAGTTGGGGCGCCGTACTGCCATCACTGCCATTATGCTGCTGATTTTTAGTAAGTTTTGTATCTCACCCCATTTCTGGATTCACAGCTACACTGCTCAGACCTGCTGTATAATTACTGCCATTCTGCTGCTGCTTTCTACTATGTATTGTATCTCACCCCATTGCTGTAATCACAGATACACTGCTCAGACCTGCTGTATAATCACTGCCATTCTGCTGCTGCTTTCTACTATGTATTGTATCTCACCCCATTGCTGTAATCACAGATACACTGTAGAGATGGGCGAATCCTAAATTACTCGGACTCGCTAGACTGTAACGAGTCTGAGTCCAGGACTCGCTACTCGTTGCGAGTCTAGCGAGTCCAATGTAAATGAATGGGGAGGCGAGTATTGCAGCGATTCCTCTGCTGCCGGACCCTATAAGGGGTCTGGCAGCAGAGGAAAAACCTGCAAATCCCCATGTTATTCTTTTAAAGCCAGCGGCAAAAAGCCACTGGCTTTTAAAGAATAATAATAAAAAAAAAAAAAAAAGATTGAAGGGGGGGAGGGGGGGAGGGGGGGTGAGGGAGGGTGAGGGGGGAGAGGGGGGGTGCACCGGCCCGGCCGGCTACTTACCCCTGCCTCCGCCGCCGCTGCCGCCTCAGCCGCAGACTCGCTCCCCGAGTCTCTCTGCTTCTGTTTCCGGAGATTCCCGAATGCTGACAAGAGCAGTGAATAAATTAACTTGCGTCACTGCTCGGGAATCTCCGGAGCAGAGCGAGTCTGGCTGACAGCAGAGTTCAGCTCAGGTCCTAATGCCCTGAGCTGAATCCTGACTGTTTAGTCAGTTCTCAGCTCTGCTACATCCCTGTCTGTCTAAGTACAGACAGGGAAGTAGCAGAGCTGAGATTGCGTTTTGGACTACGTCGGACGGAAGAGGATTTTTAAAATAAAGATGGAGTCCCTAATGGCTTTTTTGTTTTATTTTTAATAAAAAATTTTCTCTGTGTTTTTTTTTTATATTGATTACTGGAAATTCATGGCGGTCATGTCTAATATTGGCGTGACCGCCATAAATTTCGGGCTTAGGGCCAGCTGATAATACAAAGCTGGCCCTAACCCCTTAATTACCCAGTGAGCCATTGCCACCAGGGCCACTGGAAGAGCGGGGTTCAGCGCCAGAGGATGGCGCTTCAATGAACGCGCCATCTTCTGGGGCGGCTGCGGGCTGCAATTTGCAGCGGGGGTGGCCCAGACAGCTTGGGCCTCCCTGCGCTGCGGATTCCAGCCCCCAGCTGCTTAGCTGTACCTGGCTAGACATAGAAATTGCGCGGAGCCCCACGCATTTTTTTTTTTTATTATTTCATGAAATTCATGAAATAATAAAAAAAGGGGGCTCGCCTATATTCTTGTGTCTGGCCAGGTACAAATAGGCACCTGGGGGTTGGGGGCAGCCCGTCGCTGCCTGCTGGATCTGGCTGGTTCCAGAAATACGGCGAAGCCCACGTGAAATTTTTCTGAAAAATCCATAAAACAATATAAATAAAAGGGACTGCATCTTTATTAACCCCTCCACCATGGTCGAGGGGTTAGTAAAGATGCAATCCTTTTTTAGGATTGTTTTATAGATTTTTCAAAAAAAAAATTACGTGGGCTTCACCGTATTTTTGTAACCAGCCAGATCCAGCAGGCAGCGACGGGCTGCCCCCAACCCCCAGGTGGCTATTTGTACCTGGCCGGACACAAGAATATAGGCGAGCCCTTTTTTTTATTATTTCATGAATTTCATGAAATAATAAAAAAAAAAATGCGTGGGGCTCCGCGCAATTTCTATGTCTAGCCAGGTACAGCTAAGCAGCTGGGGGCTGGAATCCGCAGTGCAGGGAGGCCCAAGCTGTCTGGGCACCCCCCGCTGCAAATTGCAGCCCGCAGCCGCCCCAGAAGATGGCGCATTCATTGAAGCGCCATCTTCTGGCGCTGAACCCCACTCTTCCAGCGGCCCTGGTGGCATTGGCACGCTGGGTAATAAAGAGGTTAGGGCCAGCTTTGTATTATCAGCTGGCCCTAAGCCCGAAATTTATGGCGGTCACGCCAATATTAGACATGACCGCCATGAATTTCCAGTATTCAATATAAAAAAAAAAACACAACACAGAGAAAAATTTTTTATTAAAAATAAAACAAAAAAGACATTAGAGACTCCATCTTTACTCCAAAAATCCTCTTCCGTCCGACGTAGTCCAAAAACGACATCTTCACTGCCACAACCCTGTGCATACATGTACATATCTATGCACAGGGAGTGAGCAGGCTGAGAACTCTCTCAGCTCTGCTACATCTCTGTGTAGGCGGGCTCTAGGACCCTGGAGCTGCCGCAGCCCGCAAGTCCCAGAGCCCAGCACACAGCACATAGCAGAAGCCGGAAGAGAGGTAAGGAGCATTTCTCCCCCCTCTCTTCCTTCGCTCCCTGCGGACTCGTTACTGACTGCGAGTAATCCCTGAGATTACTCGCAGTGTAACGAGTCGGGCGAATCCCTTACTACTCGGCGAGTACAGAGTAGTAACGAGTAGATTCGCCCATCCCTAATACACTGCTCAGACCTGCTGTATAATCACTGCCATTCTGCTGCTGCTTTCTACTATGTATTGTATCTCACCCCATTGCTGTAATCACAGATACACTGCTCAGACCTACTGTATAAACACTGCCATTCTGCTGCTGCTTTCTACTATGTATTGTATCTCACCCCATTGCTGTAATCACAGATACACTGCTCAAACCTGCTGTATAATCACTGCCATTCTGCTGCTGCTTTCGACTAAGTATTATATCTCACCTCATTTCTGTAATCACAGATACACTGCTCAGACCTACTGTATAAACACTGCCATTCTGCTGCTGCTTTCTACTAAGTATCATATCTCACCTCATTTCTGTAATCACAGATACACTGCTCAGACCTACTGTATAAGCACTGCCATTCTGCTGCTGCTTTCTACTATCATATCTCACCTCATTTCTGTAATCACAGATACACTGCTCAGACCTACTGTATAAACACTGCCATTCTGCTGCTGCTTTCTACTAAGTATCATATCTCACCTCATTTCTGTAATCACAGATACACTGCTCAGACCTACTGTATAAGCACTGCCATTCTGCTGCTGCTTTCTACTAAGTATCATATCTCACCTCATTTCTGTAATCACAGATACACTGCTCAGACCTACTGTATAAGCACTGCCATTCTGCTGCTGCTTTCTACTAAGTATCATATCTCACCTCATTTCTGTAATCACAGATACACTGCTCAGACCTACTGTATAAGCACTGCCATTCTGCTGCTGCTTTCTACTATCATATCTCACCTCATTTCTGTAATCACAGATACACTGCTCAGACCTACTGTATAAACACTGCCATTCTGCTGCTGCTTTCTACTAAGTATCATATCTCACCTCATTTCTGTAATCACAGATACACTGCTCAGACCTACTGTATAAGCACTGCCATTCTGCTGCTGCTTTCTACTAAGTATCATATCTCACCTCATTTCTGTAATCACAGATACACTGCTCAGACCTACTGTATAAGCACTGCCATTCTGCTGCTGCTTTCTACTAAGTATCATATCTCACCTCATTTCTGTAATCACAGATACACTGCTCAGACCCGCTGTGTAATCACTGCCATTCTGCTGTTGCTTTCTAGCAAGTATTGTATCTCAACTGAGCAGCCCAGTTCGAATCTGCCGTAACTGTTAATTGTACTTTTGCTACAGTATACCCCCTGTGAACCTGCTTTACCCTTACCTACCCCCCGGATGGTAATCAATTCTACCCTTGTAATTTTCCACTTCGTCTTGTGTACCGTAATTGTGCTCTCCACCGTGGTGGTCCCTCGGCCATCGCTTCACAAACACCAGGTCTTTAGTAGCCGCAGGTTTCCATTGCTTCATATGGCTCATTACAAAGGTTGACTGAAGGTTTTACTGCACCAAGATCTGAATGGTCTTTCTTTTTTCTCAGAACATCCTCCAGAGTTTTACCATATGGGACGTTGTTCCATTACTACATGAGGACGGAATTCCCTTAGTCTTGTTGGAGGCAGAAGTGCAGGAATCTCTAGTTGTAAAATGAAGACACCAAGAAGATAAATAAATATCGCACTACAGATGGAAAGTCCTCGGGAACCTGTCGAGAGAGGGGCGGAGGGGAGGAGATAGGCGCTGGGCAGAAGACGAAATGTGTCTAAAGTAGTGGTAGATTTCGTGAGTGACTGGCACAAATTTTGGGAAGATACACCATCAATATAATGATCTGACAGATTACATTTGGAAAAGATGGACATAAGAAAAAAATGAACTTGACATTGACGGTCGGACCTATTGTACTTGACCTTTAATGGTCACCATCGTTTCTATAACTTTCTATAAATCAATATTACAAGAAATTATAAGTATCTTTCTAATGCACCTTGTGGGAGAAATATGCTTCTTTCTCCACTCAGGAGCCACTACTTCTTCTCCCCCTGAATCTTAAGGTCATTGTTGACTCTGGAATACAGGTAGAACTCGTCTCGGTCAAAACAGCTCACTGAGGGATCAAATTATAGTGGTTTATTGAAATTTATGGAGAGAAGAAGGAGCACCTAGAGAGAAGCACAGATGCATGTTTTATCTCTTGCCAGAGATGGATTCACAGCTACACTGCACAAAACTTAATTGATGTCATTCTGCATCCTCTTTCTACAAAGTATTGTATCTCACCCCATTACTGGATTCACAGATACACTGCTCAGATCTGCTGTATAATCACTGCCATTCTGCTGCTGCTTTCTAGCAAGTATTGTATCTCAGTCATACTGCTTAGAACTGCTGTTTAATCACTGCCATTCTGCTGCGGCTTTCTAGTAAGTATTGTATCTCACTCCATTGCTGTATTCACAGCTACACTGCTCAAAACTGCTGTTAAATTGCTGTAATTCTGCTGCTGCTTTCTAGTAAGTATTGCATCTGCTCAGAACTGCTGCTTAATCAGATCATTCTGCTGCTGCTTTTTACTAAGTATTGGCTCTCCCCTATTGCTGGATTCACAGCTACACTGCTCAATGCTCCTGTTTAATAGTTGCCATTCTGCTGTTGCTTTCTATTAAGTATTGAATATCACAGCTACACTGCCCAGAACTGATATCTAATCGCTGTTATTCTTCTGTTGATTTCGATTAAATATTGGATATCCCACTAGTGCTGCATTCACATCTGCACTGCTCAGAACTGCTGCATGTCCTCCATTCTGCTGCTGCTTTTTAACAGTTTGCTATAGCTGAAGACAGGATAGCAGCAATCCCTCATGTCTGTGTGTTATCTGTTTGGGAGCCATCATAACAGCTATGCTCTGTCGCACTAGCTCAGAGAAAAGTGAAAATTAAACATAAAGCTTGCAGAGGGGTAAATTAGTGAAAATGACCAAAAAAAATGATTCTTCCTAAAACCACAGCATGCAGTCTACATTTTCCCTTCGAATTCTAACAAATGCATGGCAGCAGGAGAATATATCTAATTTTTGTACTTTTTGGCTGAATAGGGTGATGAAAGAATTGGAGTACAGTAGTCATTCTAAGGGCCCTTTCACATCAGCGTTTTTTTAAATTTGCGGCAGATGCGGTGAAAAAACCGCATCTGCCGCAACTGCCGCATAACGGTTCCACTTGCGGCACGGTTGCGGTTTTTTCCATAGGAAGTATAGGGGGACTTGCGGCAGATGCGGCAAGTGCGGTATTGCACTTGCGGCAGGTGCGGCAGAGAAAAAAACCGCGGCTTACTGCGGTTTTTTTCTCTGCCGCACCTGCCGCAAGTGCAATACCGCACTTGCCGCATCTGCCGCAAGTCCCCCTATACTTCCTATGGAAAAAACCGCAACCGTGCCGCAAGTGGAACCGTTATGCGGCAGTTGCGGCAGATGCGGTTTTTTCACCGCATCTGCCGCAAATTTAAAAAAACGCTGATGTGAAAGGGCCCTAATAGGGGTACAGACACATCTCGGAGCATAGTCATCTGACCGGTCTGCTTCACTGCTGGCAGATGTCTTCCTCCCCAACAGCCGGCAATCTTTGGGTTTTCAGAGCCATTTTTGTTTCAAGAAAGAATCCAGTCTTTTCCCTTCTATATCGGAAGCCTCTATATTTGGAAGGCAGATGTTGGAAAATATTCTCGAACTATGAGGGTCACATCCATTTACAAGCACCTTAATTTTGGAAGGCACATGTTAGGAAACTGGTAATCTTGCTGACACAGCGCGATTACTGGAAGCTATTGAATTTCAGGCACACTCGGAAAGACGAAGGAAACCGTATAGAGGTTTATAAATATACACACACCATATGGATCAAATGTGCAAGATTTAGAATGGATTACACTCATGTCAATAGAAGTGTGAACTGATGTCTGCTTCACGTGTGCATCATTTAATAACCCTATTAAAAAAATCAGCGACAATGTTTACAAAAATCAGTTCATATTTACATTGGACCATATTTGGATCGTCTACACTATACTTCATATCAAAACCTAGAATACCACAATGGGCACAACCGTGAGTCAATGGGGTCTGTTGGGGGTCATTGGTATCCATGGTGCAAAAGATCCAGCAGATTGTTGTGACTACTATTATAATACTCACCTAGTGATGTCTGTTATCTCCTTCCGTCTGTACGAAGCCGAATCCCATAATCCACTGCACTGCCCGGAAGTACGTAGGAGGCCACATTGGGATACCCAAGTAATGGATGTCCCAATATGACACTGGACACCAATGCTGCAAACCCCGCCGCCCGCCTGCACAGCCATCCGCCATTCCCACACAGCCATCCGCCATTCCCGCACAGCTGACCGCAATCCCCGCTGCACAATTGCATCCACCTCCGCCAGGAAACTACAAGGCTCTGTTTGTGGCCTGTGCTTGCACGAGGAGGTGTGCGGGCGCTCTTTGGTGGCTACAGAGGGCGCCGCACCCCATCTGCTTCTGCACATACAGACCATAAACAGAGCTCTTTGGCTAATTTCTTTTTCAATTCTCAGAGAAAATTCTGCCTTTCTACAGCCACTGTTTGGAGAAAGCTTCTGGATGTTGTTTTATTGTTGAGTTCTATGCATGAACTGTATGCAGTGAGCTGTGCTATATATGAATTATTTTCTCTTCTGAACTTTCCATAGGTTTTTCAGGTAGGTTCCGATCAGGAGACGCTTGACCACTGAATCACGTTCACCCTTTTCTTCTCCTTCTCGCTCTTCTTCTCTCTCTTCCTTTTCTTTTCCTTCTTCCTTTTTCTTCTTTGTCCTTCTTCATCTCTGTTGGCAGCGGATCATTCAGGATGCTTTCAAAGCATGTTGACAACAGAACAGAGCTATAATTAGCAACAAACAAGTACAGATATGAAGGGTTTTGTGGAATCAGGAATATACATATCTTAAGTGTCTCTGTGCAGCATCAGCAGGCTAATTCTCCTCTCATGCACAGACACAGTAAACTGAGACCAGTCACATGGTCTTTCCTGTGTGTGAGTCTCTGGGAGCATTTTTTTTAAATCTAACTTTATAGACAATGCACAAACCTAGCAATAGAACACTTACATATATGTGGCACCCCATGGGTTAATGTGCCACAATAACATCACATGGGTTCTCTCCCCACTACACACTGACAAACACTAGCACCTCTGGGCCAGGAGGGGGAGCACAACCTGCTTCCTTGTATACTCTTGCTCATGAGGGAGAGCTCAGTTCAGCTCGGAGCAGGGCTGTGAAGAGCACGAGTTAGTGCAGAACTTAGTGCAGACCTAGTGAGGGTCAGAGGAACAGGAGAACGACAGACTGAGGAACACGTCTGGGAGCTGGAGTGACACCTTCACTCGCCCCAGAAGAACACACAGAACGGACACCGGATCCGCTACTGTGTCTGGCACCCACAGCACAGTGAATCCAGGAACAGTGGGATTTCTAGATGCCCCTAGTACCAGTGCAAAGCAACACGGAGGGGTCAGCACAACACAGAGGACTCAAGTTGCCTAGCCAAGTGGTACCAGCAGAACACAGAGAGAGAGACGTGAGAAGTCCCAGCAGCTCAGCTAATAGCAGCAGCCAGGACACACACACAGTGCAGCACAAGGAAGCTGACGACCCCGGACAGGGTGGAAAGAGAGCTCAGCCCCATTACAGACTCCGTGGACTATAATCTGCAACAACATCTGCAGTAAAGCTTTGGAAAACAGCAGAACTGTGAGTCTGTGTATTGATTGCGACCTTTGCTCCACATTCAGCACAGAGAGCTTCCCCCTGCTACAAGCCTGTCAGCTCTGCAGCCTCAGGAGAGAAGGAGAAGTGCACCAGTGTCTACCAAATGTGAGTGTGTGTCCTTTAACCCCGTCTCCACCATCTATACCCCTTATAGACTATACCATCACTGCCCCGGGGAATACAGTTCTACCCACAGGAACTATACTATCTATGCTGCCACTACATCATCCCCGGAGATTCTGCAGCAGCGGCGGCCCCCCTTACTGGCTGCATATAGTGGGTGGCGTCACGACTGACATTTCCCCTGTAAATAATCCCCTTTTATTGCCGAGCCCGGGACACGGTCCGGACCAAGCCACCCGTGACTTCCCCGGCACCATCCGGTCCGGTACCGAGTACCCCCGTCCCGAGGGGCCCGACATATACAGGGATGGAGTTGTAACACTAAACACATTCCAACACCCCTACTCAACAACTACTTATTCTGTTAGTCCCGTTGCAGTTCTGAAGTCCTCAAAATTGGCTCTAGGCAATGGTTTTGTCATACCATCAGCTAACATCTTTTGTCATACCTGCAATAAACAAACTCTAGTACACCACATTCCACTAAGTTACATAAGTGGTGACGTTTAACATCGATATATTTAGTCCTTGCACTAATATTTTCACTGCTGGCAAGTTTAATATTGGTTGTCCTCATATACGAAAGTGTCCCCCACTGCTTGCCTGAAATTCTCATTGCTGGAGCTTTGATGAACCTCTGGCTTCTGAGGGCTCTTTTTCCTTGCCATGACTGTGGCTCTGGTTCAGGAAGTGTTCTGACAATATTAGAAAGGCGTCTAGCTGGGATACCTTAGTTTGGTCTTTATGATCTCCTGACTGGAGGTTGACTTGGTTCTTCTGTTTCTTCCTTGCTGGCTTCAGAGCTTATCCAGACTTCAGTGTTTTCTTTTTCAGTGTCTGGGTTTGGTGATTTAGATTCTTATTTTTGTTTCTTGGCTTGAATGACTGGTGTAACTTTATGGAATTTGAGCGAAACAGAGTTCTCATCAATCACTACATCTCTGCTGATTGTTACTGTGTTGGTCTCTGGGTGCAGGATTCTGTATCCCTTTTGAGTTTCGCTTTAGCCCACCAGCACTCCTTGCTTTGCATGTGATTCCCACTTGGAATGTTTTTCTTTGGGAACATACACAAATGTTTTGCTTCCAATTATCCTGAGGTGCTTCCGGTTAGGCTTCTCACAGGTCCATGGCTCATATGGAGTTTTATTTGTGGCTTTACCTGGCAGTCTGTTTTGAAGATAGCAAGCTGTCATGATGGCTTCTCCCCAATACGTTGTAGGTAGATTCACATCAAACAACATACTTCTTCCACTTTCACAGAGAGTGTGGTTCTTTCTCTCTGCAATGCCATTCTGTTCAGGGTTATATGGAATGGTAGTCAGGAACACAATTCCATTCTTTTTCAAAATGGTTTGTACCTTACCACTTGTACATTCAGTTCCATTATCTGCACGCAGGGCTCTTGGCATTCTTCCAAATTTGTTAAACAATACGGCAAGATATTCTTCAAGTTTCTGTGGAACTTCAGCCGCACTGTGAGGCAGGTAGGCGACTGTATATCTGAAGTAGTCATTAATAATTGTGAGAAAATTTCTCTTCTTGCTTGGAGTTTGAACACTCATTGGACCGCAAACATCTGTGTATATCAAATCCAGTGGCTGTGCAGATCTAGTGCTGCTTACTTTAGGAAAGGATTTTCTGGACATTTTCCCTTTAAGTCAGCTAGTGCACTTCATCATTTGACTACATTTCAACTCAATTTGCTTGTTGACCTAGCTTACTTACTGCTTTCTGGGTCTATGTGTCCAAGACATCTATGCCATACATTGATACAGTTCTTATGCAGATCTTGTCTAGCACTGTACACTCTTTCTTTGCATTTTAGCTGATAAAGTTAATTTTGGATTTTTCCTCCTGCAAGAGTGTGACCCTTCTGTTGTCTTTAAAAGTAACCACATTCCTTTTTGCACAAGCTTCTTTACTGACAGAAGATTGCTTTTAAGACTGGGAACATAGAGAACATCCTTTACTGGGATCTTTCTGCTTTGTGCTGAGGAAACTGGACAGTGAAGGTAGCCATCTCCTACTCCTTCTGGGGTCATATATTAACCATTAGCTAAGATGACCTTTTCTGACTTGCTTTCATCAAGATCAGTGAACAAATCATTGTTATTCGTCATATGGCTGCTAACACCAGAGTCTATACACCATATATGCTTTGCAGTGGTCCTGTACTGGTATTAAATGCAGCTTCAACACATGCAGATTTTTCCTTTACAGCTGTTTTCACCTTTTGATCACTGTTCTGCTTTTTAAGCTGACTCATTCTTGCTTTCCAACTTCTGCAGTCTGCTTTAAGGTGGTCGGGCTTTTCACAGACAAAACATTCACGAATTTCCATTAGATTGCTCTTCTTATTAGGGAAATCCTGTGTCTTTAATGCTGTTTCTGCTGTGGATTCATTACTGCTGCTTACATTATGCGTTTTTCGCTTGAATTCATCTACAAGCTTGTCTTAGACATATTGTAGTGTGAGCTCATCATCTGGCCGTGCATCTAGTGCAGTGACAAGTGTGTCATAACTTTCTGGAAGACCAGTGCAGCAACATAAAAGTCTTTGATTTCTTCTCCAATGCCCCTGAGAGGCTCCACAATCTCTAGGTTGTTTCTTATATAGTCCTTTGTATTCTGGACATCACTTACCTTAGATTGGTACAGCTTTCTGCTAAGATAAAGCTTATTGCTGAGATGTGATCTTTCATGCACTTTCTGTAACTCATCCCACATCTCTTTTGCAGTTGAACACTTGCTTATATGCACAATCTGATCATTATCTACACTGAGGGAGATAGTGCTTTGTGCTTTCTGATCCTTCTCTAGCCAGTCATCTGGTAATGGATGAGGCACTTGTTCCTGCATATATTTCCACGTACCTTCTCTTATAAGCAGCATCTTCACCTTGAGTTTCTAGGATTAATAAATCTGATTGGTGAGACTTTGCACTGAGAACTTGCACTGATCACTGCTTGTGGACATCTTCTCTGTTGATCTGTGCTGCTTTTGCTTTGGGCTTCTGTTGCTGTATTACTCTTCTGTGTCACTCTGTGCCCTGTGTCACTCCTGGGGTTCTAAAGCAAAAAAGAGACAAAAGAGGCGCAGAACTGGTCTTATCATTTCAGATAAGATTGTTTGGACGTGAGTGTATATGCTCACCTGGTTCGGTTGTGATAACCCACAACCAATATGCTCGCCTGGACAACTGCCGCTGACTCCGCACTTCCAAGTGCAAAGTGGTGTATCCAAGAGATCCATAAGGAATAGTGCTGATATGATCCGTGCTGCTGTCAGAAATGAATGACACAAAAGACAAGGCTTCTTACATGTTGCTCCTTTATTCCCTACATGTTTCGGTGCCGTCCCTGGACCTTCCTCAGGGGTACCTTTGAGGAAAGTGCACGGATGGCACCAAAATGCGGAATAATGGAGCAACACATAAGAAACCTTGTCTTTCATGTCATTCATCTCTGACAGCAGCACGCATCATATCAGCACTATTCCTTTTGGATCTCTTGGATACTCCTGGGGATCTGTGTCACGCTGGAGTTCTGTGTCACGTTAAGCACATAACCTGTTGGCAGCGATTCATTCAGGATACTCTCAAAGCGTGTTGACAACAGAACAGAACTTTAATTAGCAACAAAAGGTACAGATACGATAAGATATGTGGAATCAGTAATACACTGCAAACGCAGCCAAAAACGTGGACTATTGCGTCTAGGGCTGCGTATGCAAAAACTCATGCATTTTGCGTTTTTGCAAACGCACATGCGTTTTTGCATGCGTTTTCAATGCGTTTTCCATTTAAATCAATTGGGGCCAAAAACGCATGCGCTTGGATACGTTTTTAGCGGTAAAAACGCATAGAAACACAAATGCAGCAAAACGCAGACCTGCATTAGATGTGAAAAGGGCCTTACATATACAGGAATGGAGTTGTTGCACTAAACACATTCCAACACTCTTCTTTTCCTTCTTCCTCTTCTTCACCTTCTTCTTCCTCTTCCTCACCTTCTTCCTTTTCCTCTACTTCTTCTTCTTCCTCTCCTTCTTCCTCTTCTGCTCCTTCCTCTTTCTCTCAACTTCTTCGTCTTCCTGTTCTTTTTCTTCTCCTTCTCCTCTTCTTCCCCTTCTTCTTCTCCTACTTCCTTCTTCCTCTCCTTCCCCTTCTCCTCATTCTCTCCTTCTTCCTATCCTTCCTCTCCTTCTTCTTCCTCCTTTTCCTTTTCTTCCCCTCCTTTTTTCTTCCTCCACCTATTGGAAGTAGCAATTCTAAAAGTCAATATTGACTCTTGAACGAACCTTGCCATATGAGTTATGCCAAATCAGAAGCCCAATCTGCAGATGTTGCATTTCGTGGTAATTGCTCCTAATCCGTGCAAAGTATATAGGAGGATGGGAGAGGCGTGTGCTCCTCTCCTAAGTGATCAGGACCCCTGTGATGTGATCATGTGGGCCTAATCACTGT
>JARQOC010000006.1:445183334-445194002 GCA_033576535.1 Allobates femoralis | reverse complement strand
GTATCTTACAGCTACGGTACCGTTAATCTCAAGTGTAGTGTCACACAGGCATGTGATTCACGTTGGCTGCAGCAAGTTGCAAAAAGAAAAACCTTTGGTGCCAAAAAAAAACAACTATTGTGAAACAGCACAAATTCCATGGTTTACCAGCCAATGCCAAGTCCACAAGTCTGGTACTTTGGTTCTGTAGCCTCAGGGTACAGTCTGTGATGCACTCTTTACCAGGGCTTGTCAGGATCCACTCAATGTGGATGGTACTAGACCCCGTTTCTCCTCTCACGGTCACTCACGATTTTCCTGGCCGCTAACTACTACCGGTAACTCCTTCCCTGGGGAGATCTCAGTCTCTTCTCCGATACTAGTGTGGCGCCCCTGCGACCTGGAGGCCACAAAGAGAACTGCAGCCAGACAGGTAGGACGACAGTTGAACACCAACACCCTCACTGCCCACATAACCCACGTACAGTAGAGGGCAGCACCCAACCCGGAGCCTGGGAACTCTAGGCAGGCAAGGGGAGGTAGGGTTTAGAGACAGTGGGTGGGCAAACACGAAGTCAGGTGACAGAGGGTAGATATAGAGCAGGGGGAGCAGGAAGGAGTCAGTAGGCCGAGGTAGGCTGAGCAGTAAAGACAGAGATCACACGTCCTGGCAAAGTGGGGTGTAGGAGCGCAGAATCTGAACAGAGCCAGTGCGAGCCGCAGAGAGAAAGCACGTCCGAAACCAGCACTCTGGGAGTGTGAGGGAAGAGAGGGACAGTGATACTGGTCCCTAGCAACATGGTCGAGACGGCAGACTGCAGGCGGAGTAGCCCTCCTATGGTACCCGAAGACACAGTAGAGAGAGCCTGGTAGAGCCTAACACGGGAGGACTGCTGGAGGCTAGGCTGAAGTAGAGTGTCGGCTCTAGAGGGGACCGCAGATTCAACCGGCATCCCCAGACAACCGACGGGGGCCACAGCTACACGTTAGGGTCCCTACCCCAAAGGACAGGCAGCTCAGTGGCAACCCGGAGGGCTCACAAGGGTCCGAGCCACCGCCATACTGTCCGGAGTCACGCACACCCAGTGAGGCACAGAGAACGCAGTAACAGCCTGAGAGAGACACAGAGACCGAGTGAGGGGTCATAAACGAAGTAGCCTGGCTGCAGAGAGTAAAGGAAATCCGGAGGGGAAAGTGTGCCCGTGTATTTGAAAACTGAACTAAGAACTGTAACTGAACTGTAAACTGTACTTGAGAGCTTTGGAGAAGTAAACACGGTGAACCCTGAACACGACTCCCTTGTATGTCTCTGCTTGAACACGACTCCCTCCATACAGGTTTGCAGCAGACCTACACCTGGAGAGCCACAGCGTGCAGGCTCCATCGCTGAAGGAGGATTCCTGCAGCATCTGGATAGTAGGTGTATTGCACTCAGCACCAGGCCTGCACACTACACCATAGACTTTAACCATCACTGCCCCAGGGAACACAGTTCTGCCCATGGAGAACTATTCCATCCCTGCTGCCATTACATCATCCCCGGAGGTTCTGCGGCAGCGGCGGCCCCATTACTGGCCGCACACTGTGGGTGGCGTCACGACTGACATTTCCCCTGTAAATATTCCCTATTCCATTGTCAAGCCAGGGACACGGTCTGGACCAGAACCACCCTTGACTTCCCCAGTAGCCGACCCGGTCCGGTACCGAGTACCCCCGTCCTAGTGGGCTCGACACTAGCTACTGGATCAGCTCACCACAGGGTCTCTCGTCCACACTACTCCACAGAGCCACACAGCTTTCACCGGCTCTGCACTAGTCCTCAGCAAGACACAGGTTCTCACAGGCCCGGGATCAGCAACCCCTGCAGAGAGCTTGCAGATAAAATCTTATCAAAGTTCAGACTCCAAGCTTCTCTCCCTGTTGGTTTTAGCATGCTTTGCAGCCTGTCTCTTATCACACAGTAGATCTCAGCTTCCCTTAACCAGGAGTCTCACTCTCTTACAGATACGAGGTCTCCAAGCCAATCACCTGCTGGCTAACTCAGACAGGCACAACTCACAAGATCATAGTGCTCTGCTAACACTATGACATTCACTCTCATACTGTATGTCTGTGTGCGTATGTGTGTGTCTGTGTGTGACTGTGTCTGTGTGTATGTGTGTGACTGTGTGTGTTGGGACTGTAGTTTCGCCTTAGCAGTGTACGCAGTGGCGTAACGATCACGGTCGCAGGGGTCGAGGGTGCAACGGGGCCCGGACCCATAAGGGACCCAGGATGCCCGCAGCCCCCTGTGACCACCGATCCCAGCGCCGGGCACCCGCTTCAAATGGATATGCGTCTCCAAGGACGCACATCTATGTGACAGCGCGGCCAGTTTGTCAGGGAGGGGAGGCAGTGGTCCCGGCCTGTGTTCCACTGCAAAACGCCTATAAAGCAGACTTGTGCTGCCTCCTCCACACTAGGAGAAGGCATCAGTTCCCGTTTTGCCAGCACTGCCGCCGCTTCCTTCTCCTGAGCCTGAGACCAGAGCAACAGGGGAAGCGGGAGTGGTAAGTAAGATTTATTTATTTATTTTTTATAAATGAGTGCAAGGTGCTGGAGGATTATGGGGGAGGAGGGGGTAGTATTTATTATATAGAGATAGGAGAGGTTTGACGCTTAACTATATGATGGGGTTATGAGGCTGCACTATATGGAGAGGCTATGCGGCTGTACTATATGGAGAGGCTATGAGGCTGCACTATATGGAGGGGCTATGAGGCTGCACTATATGGAGGGGCTGTGAGGCTGCACTATATAGAGGGGCTATGAGGCTGCATTATATGGAAGGGCTATGAGGTTGCACTATATGGAGGGGCTATAAGGCTGCACTATATGCAAAGTTTTAAATCTGCACTGTATGGATATTTTTGAGGCTGCATTATTCTATATGAAGGCTATGAGGCTCCATAATACTATATGGAGGGCTATATGGAGGGATATTAATCTGCATTATGCTATATGGAGGGATATGAGGCTGCACTACGCTATATGGGGGGATGTGAGGCTGCATTATACTATATGGAGGAATGTGAGGCTGCATTATACTGTATAGAAAGATGTGAAGCTGCATTATACCGTATGGAGAGATATGAGGCTGCATTATACTATATGGAGGGATATGTGGCTGCATTATGCTATATGAGGGATGTGAGCTGCATTATGCTATATGGAGGACTATGAGGCTGCATTATACTATATGGAAGATAATGGAGATTCATTATAATAATTGGATGACTATAGTGGCTACATTATGAATGGAGGACTAAGGGATGCATTATAATACATAGACGACTATGGGGGTACATTGTAATGTATGGAGGAATTTGGGGATGCATTATAACAATTGAAGGACTATGGTGGCGGAAGGAGGAATGCCATATAAATCATAATGAGGGACATATATACCACAAGAAGGGCCATATTCCAGGAGAAGGACCATATATAGCAAGATGAGGGACATTAATACATAATAAAGGGGGAGAGGGGTTAATCTGTGAGTCTTTAAAGTATTTAGAACATTACACATGGCCCATACATCTAACAAACGTGTGCGTGGGGGGCGGCGGCAAATTAAAATTTTGCACCAGGGCCCACCAGACTCTAGTTACGCCACTGAGTGTACGTACAGGCGGTTTTTGGCTGCCTGTGCATACGCTGCTAAAGCGAGATTGAAGGAAACAATGGTAATAAAAAAAAATACTAACCTATCCTCGACGACTGTCCTAGGATGCGAGGGGAAGGTGTCCAGTCCAGAGATCAGCTGCAGGACCTGCCATCCAGTAAAGCAATCAGCTGATTCAGCCAGCTGATCTGGCAACAGATCAACTGATGTGCCGGCCGGTCAGCTTACTGAATCAGTTGATCGCTTCACTGGTGGCAGGTCCTGCAGCTGAGTCAGCTGATCAATATACTGCCACTAAAGTGATCAGCTGTTTTAGTAATCGGCACATCAGCTGATCAATTTGCCAGTGTTAAGTGGCCGTCACACGCTTCCATATCGCTAGCGATATTGTATGCGATCACGTGCACGCGCGATCGCTTACAATATCACTCACATCGCTGGTGAGATGTCACACAGACAGACTCACCAGCGATGTGGAGCAGCGAGATCGCTGGTAACTATGGTACACATCGGGTTACTAGGCGCCACGCATCGCTTAGTAACCCGACGTGTACCATAGTTACCATCTCCCAGCATAGGCTCTGCCGCTGGGAGATCGTTCATGGTGGTGTTATACACCACGATGAAGCTGTTTGTAAAATCGTTCATCGCAAGATCTGAGGTCCGGAGCTCAGATCTCGATCTTGCGATTTTAACCATTCTCGTTCGTCGTATCTTGCCGTCACACGCAGAGACATCGTTCAAGCGATGTTTAATCAGCCGCGTTCAAGCGATATCTTTCAAGATATCGTAGCGTGTGACGGCCGCTTTAGGTTGATCAGCTGATCTTGGATCCGGTTTGGACATCGCTGGACCCTGAACTACATCGGAGAAATTGGTAGGCTGTTTAATAAAGTGGTGAAAGAGGGGTCTGCGTTTTTTTTTGTTTTTTTTTAAATAAAGATCTTTATTCTGGTTTCTGTGTATTTTTTTTTCACCTCTTTTTTTCACAATGGCTGGCTGTTAATATTGACAGCTGACATTAGCAATAGGTGCTTGGTGTCAGTTGCAAAAAAGCTGTCGCCAACCCCATTATTACCAGTCTGCCTCAGCACAGGTCAGCTGGAAGAGCGGGATAACCACCATTGTTGGCGTCTCTCATGGCGGCACCGATTCTGGGGCGGCTGCTGGCTGAGAATTGCAGCCCTCAGCTGCCTGGGTTACCTTTGCTGACAATAGAAAATACAACAAAGCACACTTTTTTTTATTAAAAAAAAATAAAATAATAATAAGACGTCCCTGCATTTTCCATTGCCAGTAAAGGTAACACCAAGCAGCGGGAGTTAGCAGCCAGTAGCATCTTGGGTTACCCTTAGCTGGCAGTAGAATATGCTGTGGGAGCCCAGGTGTTTTTTTTTTCTGTTTTTTCCTAAATAACTAAAAAAAAATAGGGCTTCCCTGTATCTCCATCCCCTGGAATGGAGAAGAAGGGAAATGATATGATATCAGGGACCCTTTTTTCTTTATTTTTTTTAAATATCTATTTTCTGCAAAAAAAAAGCATCAAAACTGCAATGCATTTTTTTCTTCTGCTCAAAAAGACTGATCCTCAAAATTCAGCAAACACAGATCCTCAAAAAGATGCGGCAAAAACGAAGCGTGTGACTGCAGCCTTGGATTGGCATTCAACCAAGGCAAAAATGTAGCAAAAATGTAGCAAAAATGTAGCAAAAATGTAGCAAAAATGCAGAGTGTGAACATAGCCTTGCACCATACCAGAACTTTGATGTATGAGGCTGCTGTCAGTGTAAATAACAGGTATAAGCCATTGTTTGTGTATTGCAATGGATTGTACCAGCGATCAGACTAAAATGAATGTCCCTCGTGGACTAAGTACAAAGGTAAAATATATTTTTTTTAAAAATCACAAAATAAAGATGAAGAAATTATACCAATAAGTACATTTATTTATGTAAAAAAATAAACTAAAAAACAAAAAGTACACATAGGCTAGAGTCACACTTGGTAGGGTAATTGCGGTTACCACATCCAGATCCGGATGCGATAAGCGCAATTGCCTTTAGACACATGTTGTTCACAAACCACAATGTGGTTACCGGATCGCTCAGGATGTGTAATCCGGAGCAATCTGGTTACCGTATGCTTTGTTCACCCCTGCTGCCGCAGGGATGAACAAAGGGTTAATGTTAATAATAGATGTGAGCAACATTTCTCTAGGGGGTGCCCACCCTCCCTAGAGACATGCTGTCCACTCAGGTGGGCATGTGAGGGGTTAATCTTGGCATTTATTATTATTATTTATAATATTGCCGGCTATTGTCTATTAATCACATTTAACCGTTTGTTCATCCCAGCAGGGATGAACAAAGCATACGGCTGCTGCAGGCACTCACATGTGCCTTGCGGCAGCCGCATAGGCTCCCTTAGGAGCCCATTATAGCAAGCCTCCTGCGGTTTGCAAACCGCTGCGAAAACTGCAGCCTGCATGATATTTACTGCAGGCTGCAATTCCGCTAGCCGTAACTACATGCAATCCGGTTACTATAATAAGCTCCTATGGGCTGCGGTTTCTGATCCGGTTTTGAGTACTTTTACTGCTCAAAACTGAATCAGGATCTGCAGTGCCCTGCCGCAAATGTGACCCTAGCCTTATTTGGTATCACTGTTTCGGAACGAGACGATCTATAAAACTGTCACACTGTTTTATCCTTTCGTTGACCAATATAAAAAAAAAATGCATAAAAACACCCTATGCTTTTTCACCTTACTGCCAAAAAAAGTAGTATAAAACATGATCCAAAAGTTGCATGTAAATAAAAATGATATAGCTGTAAACATCATCTTGCCTTGCACAAAACAAACCACCATACAACTCCATCAGATGAGAAATAAAAAAGCTACAGCTCTCAGAATACAGCAATGCAAATACAATTTTTTTATATATAAAATTGATTTTATGGTGCAAAAGCGGCAAAACATAAAAATATATAACGTATATACTCGTGTATAAGCCGACCCGTGTATAAGCCGACCCCCATACTTTTGCCCCCAAAACCTGGGAAAACCTATTGACTCGTGTATAAGCCGAGGGTGGACCCCAGCACAGGTATACAGCCCCCAGCAGTGTGGTATACAGCAGCCCCAGAGGTATATACAGCAGCCCCAGTGGTAGTATACAGCAGCAGCCCCAGTGGTATATACAGCAGCAGCCCCAGTGGTATATACAGCAGCAGCCCCAGTGGTTAGTATACAGCAGCCCCAGAGGTATATACAGCAGCCCCAGTGGTAGTACACAGCAGCCCCAGAGGTATATACAGCCCCAGTGGTAGTATACAGCAGCCCCAGAGGTGTATACAGCAGCCCAAGTGGTAGTATACAGCAGCCCCAGAGGTGTATACAGCAGCCCCAGTGGTAGTATGCAGCAGCCCCAGAGGTATATACAGCCCCAGTGGTAGTATACAGCAGCCCCAGAGGTATATACAGCCCCAGTGGTAGTATACAACAGCCCCAGAGGTATATACAGCCCCAGTGGTAGTATACAGCAGCCTCCAGGGGGTATATAGCAGCCCCCAAATGCTGGCACTCGCCCCCCTTGTAAGGGCCCCCCCCCCGCTGCTTATCTTACCATCCCGGTCTTCTGCACAGCGCCGCTCCTCGGTGCTCTGTTCTCCATGCTCCGTCCTCGCTACATCTGGGATCCCTGGCCATCGCGCGATGACGTCATATGCCTGCGACGGCCGGGGATCTCGGATGTAGCAGGACGGGAGCAAGAACGGAGCACCGAGGAGCGGCGCTGTGCAGAAGACCGGGATGGTAAGATACGCAGCGGGGGGGGGGCCCTTACAAGGGGGGAGAGTGCCAGCATTTAGGGGCAAATATGCACTGCTTCCCCCTGCCGCTGATTGACAGGGGGAAGTAGTGCATATATAATGAGGGGCCCCACGTGACGGGCCGCTCATACAGCAG
Source organism: Allobates femoralis (assembly GCA_033576535.1). Lineage (NCBI taxonomy): Eukaryota > Metazoa > Chordata > Amphibia > Anura > Aromobatidae > Allobates > Allobates femoralis. The sequence goes on along the minus strand of JARQOC010000006.1, from coordinate 445,186,393 downwards.
CCTCCCCCCACCTCCTCTAGCCTCCACAGCCCTGGACACAGCCCCCACCACGCAGACTACCGTACTGACCCGTGTATAAGCCGAGGGGGAGACTACTCAGCCCAAATTTTGGGCTGAAAAACTCAGCTTATACACGAGTATATACGGTATATAAATGTTGTATTGCTGTAATCATACTGACCTGAGGAATAAAGCTGCCTTATCGCTTTTACAAAACGGTGAACGTCGTTAAAAAAAATCAAACAATTCCTGAATTTCTGTTTCTTTTTGTTTCTGCCTTACAAAAATCGAAAAAGAAAGCGATAAGAAAACCTTATTTGGCACACAAAGTATCAGTGCCAATAAGAACTCCAACTCATCTTGCAAAAATCAAGTCCTCAGAATACTTTGTAGGCAGAAGAATAAACAAAACTATAGCCTTCAAAATTCGAAGATGTAAAAAACTTTTATTTTGTAAAATAAAAAATGTTTTATGGTGCGCTCACACTGGCATATAACACGGATGAAGGCTATCTGATGTTTTTTCGGAAAGCACTCTGTCCAATGTTATACTATGGAGCGCAGCCAGTGGAATCACTGGCTGTTTAATAGGGCACAGTGAGCCACCACTGCGAAGGCACAAGACTTGGGAATTGTAGCAACGCCATCCACTTGCACACAGTCAGGAGGGGCGGTGTTGGCATGGAGCGAGGCAGCACTGAGCACAATCTGCATACATACTATTTTGGAGTGCAGGGGGATGTCTGGGGATATAAAGGGGTTACAGGAACCCCAATTACATCATGTTAAAGGTGGTGGACAGGGTTTAGAACACCCAAAACGTGTGACAGGTGCACTTTCATCTCTCCATCTCCTCCATTGCTGGCCTCTGCGCATATCGCACTGCACTCGGATATCTGCAGAGTGCAGCACCATGTTTGACTCACACCTATCGACTTGTATGGATGCTACTTTTTCTGCAGCTTGTATAACGCTAGGGTCAGACCTGCCATCTGCCCTCAGCCTGCCTAATCCATTGAAAACTTAGTCTGTGGCAGGCGCATAGCGTTAACGGCATGTAACACTATGCGCCGGCTGCCTATGCATCTCTATGGTAACCCGACTTGTCAGGCATCCGCCGTCTCCACACACAAGGGCCGGATATGCGCTATTGCAGAGCGCACAGGAAATACGTTTTGCAGCATTTTCCTGTGCGCTCTGCAAAGGCGCATATCCGGGACTTCTGTATGGAGCCGGCGGGTGCGTGACAAGTCAGGTTACCATAGAGATGCAAAGGCAGTCGGCGCATAGCGTTACATACCGTTAGCGCTATGCGCTGTGCCTGCCACAGACTTTCAACGGATTCGGCAGGCTGAGGGCAGACTCAAGTCTGACCCTAGCCTTAGGATGAGGAAAAACTCACAGATCTAAGTTTCCCGATTGTCAAACATGGGCCTGAGTACAATGCAAGATTTCTACGCATTGCACTTCTGCGAGTCACACGTCATTGTGACTCCGATCTTACATGTGGCATGAGAGGGCAGTACTCAGGGAAGGACCTGCCACAATTCTGTGTCTTAGGCCGGGGTTCCACTTGCCAGAGCGATGCGAGAGTCTCACACATGCCTCACATCTCATCCCCCGGCATGGCCGCCGGCTCTCCGGACAGAAACGCCGAACTGCATGTGTTTTTAAGCAGCTCTACACTCCTGTGAGAAGCGGCGGCTATGCCAGGGGATGAGATAATGAGATATGAGGCACGTGCGAGTCTCTCGAATCGCTCTGGCAAGCGGAACGCCGGCCTTAGGTACACAGATTCCTTAACTGGTTTTAGCTACATAAACTGTATGATCCAGGTCCACACTGTCATCAGCTGAGACCTTGGAGCTTTATGGAGAGTTATGGACTCTCTATTGTTTCCCCAGCTTGGTTGAGGTCTTATTCATTAGTTGTAAGTTCTATCTTTGCAAAAGATAAGGAGGTCCAGGTGCAGCTCTCTCCTCAGTTCCTGGCTATCACAGAACATGTCTGCCCTAGTGTGTATCTTTCCTCAGAAGCCCTCATCACCACCCTCCTAAGGGGGCAGATGTTAATGTGATGATTTGATGTGGTATATGCAGCTTGTTTCTTGAAGTCTCCTGGCAAACTCCATCTAATGAGATGGTGCAGCAGGGATGAGATGATGGAGCTGGGGACAAGATAGTGCAGCTGGGGATGAGTTGGTGCAGCCAGGGACGAGATGGTGCAGCCGGGGATGAGATGATGCAGCTGGGGATGAGATGATGCAGCCGGGGATGAGATGATGCAGCCAGGGATGAGATGCAGCCAGGGGGTCAGAAGCAGCCCAGGGGTCAGATGCAGCCAGGGGGTCAAATGCAGCCAGGGGGGTCAGATGCAGCCAGTGGGTCATATGCAGCCAGGGGGTCAGATGTTGCCAGGGGGCCAGGGGGGCCAGATGCAGTCAGGGGGTCCAGGTGCAAGGGCCAGAGCAGCCAGGGGGACCAGATGTGGCCAGAGGGCTAGATGCAGCCTGGAGGATCACATGCAGCCAGGTGAGGGCACATGCAACCAGGGGGTCCGGTGCTGTTGTGGCGCCCCTGCGACCAGGGCGGCCACAGGGTGAACTGCAGCCAGACAAGGAAGACGGTTGACTTAAAACATCCACACACCTACACACTCCAATCCTAAGCCACTGACTCTATGTAGGGCAAGGGGTGGCAGGAGTTTAGAGAAGTGTGGGTGTAGAAAGAGGAAAAACTCGGACAAAAGGGTGGAGGAACAGTACTAAAACACTGGAACACTAAGTTGGAGGGGTGGATTCCCAGGAGGAGAGGTTCCCTGGAGAACGCAGAACCTTGAGGCAGTTGCCCAAGGTAGAAAGCTCACTCTAGAGAGTAAGGCGAAGGAAGAAGCACCGCAAGCAGACACACCTTACAGCTGAACACTACAGAATAGTGGGACAACAACGAGCCATCACTAATATAGCTGGTCGGAGGACCCAGAGCTGACAACCGGAGAGACAGAAGGAGCCGGTGAGCCCAAATCACACCTGGGTCACTGGAGGGCTAGTCCAGGAAAGC
>JARQOC010000006.1:445172209-445183234 GCA_033576535.1 Allobates femoralis | reverse complement strand
TTTGCAGCCTGTCTCTTATCACACAGTAGATCTCAGCTTCCCTTAACCAGGAGTCTCACTCTCTTATGGTGCTGTCACACCTGGCGACGTCGCTAGCGACATCGCCGAAAAAGTGACGTATCAGTGATGTCGCTAGCGACGTCGCGCTGTGTAAACGAGCGGCGCGACCACGTTTTATCGCTGGTCGCAGGTTGTCAGGTTTACGGGAAGAACCGTAAACCTGTCAACCGGCGACCTGCGATAAGGCTGGATCGCGCCGTGTGACATCGCCAGAGCGATGTCGGCGGCGATCCAGCCTATACCGCAGCGTTGCTGCGGATCGCTCGCTGGGCTGTGCCCAGCCCAGCGAGCGATGTCACCGCCCGCATCGCTGCGGTGTCGCCGGCCGCAGCAATGCTGTGTGACAGCTGGCCAGCGATGTCAGAACCGAGCGGGCACCCGCGTATCGCTTCCGACATCGCTGGCCAGATCGTGCTGTGTGACGGCACCATTACAGATACGAGGTCTCCAAGCCAAGCACCTGCTGGCTAACTCAGACAGGCACAACTCACAAGATTGTAGTGCTCTGCTAACACTATGACATTCACTCTCATACTGTATGTCTGTGTGCATATGTGTGTGTCTGTGTGTGACTGTGTCTGTGTGTATGTGTGTGACTGTGTGTGTTGGGACTGTAGTTTCGCCTTAGCAGTGTACTCAGTGGCGTAACGATCACGGTCGCAGGGGTCGAGGGTGCAACGGGGTCCGGACCCATAAGGGACCCAGGATGCCCGCAGCCCCCTGTGACCACCGATCCCAGCGCCGGGCACCCGCTTCAAATGGATATGCGTCTCCAAGGACGCACATCTATGTGACAGCGCGGCCAGTTTGTCAGGGAGGGGAGGCAGTGGTGCCGGCCTGTGTTCCACTGCGAAACGCCTATAAAGCAGACTTGTGCTGCCTCCTCCACACTAGGAGAAGGCATCAGTTCCCGTTTTGCCAGCACTGCCGCTGCTTCCTTCTCCTGAGCCTGAGACCAGAGCAACAGGGGAAGCGGGAGAGGTAAGTAAGATTTATTTATTTATTTTCTATAAATGAGTGCAAGGTGCTGGAGGATTATGGGGGAGGAGGGGGTAGTATTTACTATATGGAGATAGGAGAGGTTTGAAGCTTCACTATATGATGGGGCTATGAGGCTGCACTATATGGAGAGGCTATGCGGCTGTACTATATGGAGAGGCTATGAGGCTGCACTATATGGAGGGGCCATGAGGCTGCACTATATGGAGGAGCTGTGAGGCTGCACTATATAGAGGGGCTATGAGGCTGCATTATATGGAAGGGCTATGAGGTTGCACTATATGGAGGGGCTATAAGGCTGCACTATATGCAAAGTTTTAAATTTGTACTGTATGGAGATTTTTGAGGCTGCATTATTCTATATGAAGGGCTATGAGGCTCCATTATACTATATGGAGGGCTATATGGAGGGATATTAATCTGCATTATGCTATATGGAGGGATATGAGGCTGCACTATGCTATATGGGGGGATGTGAGGCTGCATTATACTATATGGAGGAATGTGAGGCTGCATTATACTGTATAGAAAGATGTGAAGCTGCATTATACTGTATGGAGAGATATGAGGCTGCATTATACTATATGGAGGGATATGTGGCTGCATTATGCTATATGAGGGATGTGAGCTGCATTATGCTATATGGAGGACTATGAGGCTGCATTATACTATATGGAAGATAATGGAGGTTCATTATAATAATTGGATGACTATAGTGGCTACATTATGAATGGGGGACTAAGGGATGCATTATAATACATAGACGACTATGGGGGTACATTGTAATCTATGGAGGAATGTGGGGATGCATTATAACAATTGAAGGACTATGGTGGCGGAAGGAGGAATGCCATATAAATCATAATGAGGGACATATATACCACAATAAGGGCCATATTCCAGGAGGAGGGCCATATATAGAAGGATGAGGGACATTAATACATAATGAAGGGGGAGAGGGGTTAATCTGTGAGTCTTTAAAGTATTTAGAACATTACACAGGGCCCATACATGTAACAAACCTGTGCGTGGGGGGAGGCGGCAAATTTAAATTTTGCACCAGGGCCCACCAGACTCTAGTTACGCCACTGAGTGTACGTACAGGCGGTTTCTGGCTGCCTGTGCATACGCTGCTAAAGCGAGATTGAAGGAAACAATGGTAATAAAAAAAAAATACTAACCTATCCTCGACGACTGTCCCAGGATGCGAGGGGAAGGTGTCCAGTCCAGAGATCAGCTGCAGGACCTGCCATCCAGTAAAGCAATCAGCTGATTCAGCCAGCTGATCTGCCAACAGATCAACTGATGTGCCAGCCGGTCAGCTTACTGAATCAGTTGATCGCTTCACTGGTGGCAGGTCCTGCAGCTGAGTCAGCTGATCAATATGCTGCCACTAACGCGATCAGCTGTTTTAGTAATTGGCACATCAGCTGATCAGTTTGCCAGTGTTAGATTGATCAGCCGATCCTGGATCCGGTTGGACGTCGCTGGACCCTGAACTACATCGGAGAAATTGGTGGGTTGTTTAATAAAGTGGTGAAAGAGGTGTTTTTAAATAATGATCTTTATTCTGGTTTCTGTGTATTTTTTTCTAATCTCTTTTTTTCACAATGGCTGGCTGTAATATTGACAGCTGACATTAGCAATAGGTGCTTGGTGTCAGTTACAAAAAAGCTGTCACCAACCCCATTATTACCAGTCTGCCTCCGCACAGGGCAGGTGGAAGAGCGGGATAACCACCATTTTTAGCGTCTCTCATGGAGGCACCAATTCTGGGGCGGCTGCTGGCTGAGAATTGCAGCCCTCAGCTGCCTGGGTTACCTTTGCTGGCAATAGAAAATACAACAAAGCCCACTTTTTTTTTTAATTAAAAAAAAAAAATAAATAATAGGGTTTCCCTGGATTTTCAATTGCCAGTAAAGGTAACACCAAGCAGGGGGAGTTAGCACCCAATAGCATCTTGTGTTACCCTTAGCTGGCAAAAGAATATGCTGCGGGAGCCCACGTTTTATATTTAGTTTTTTTTTAAACAACTAAAAAAAAAATAGGGCTTCCCTGTATCTCCATCCCCCGGAATGGAGAAGAAGGGAAATGACATCAGGGACTTTTTTTACTTATTTTTTTTTTTAAATATCTGTTTTCTGCAAAAAAAAAGCATCAAAACTGCAATGCATTTTTTTCTTCTGCTCAAAAAAACTAATCCTCAAAATTCAGCAAACACGGATCCTCAAACAAATGCGGCAAAAACGCAGCGTGTGACCGCAGCCTTGGATTGGCATACAACCAAGGCAAAAATGCAGCACAAAAATGCAGCAAAAATGTTGCAAAAATGCAGTGTGTGAACATAGCCTTGCACCATACCAGAACTTTGGTGTATGAGGCTGCTATCAGTGTAAATAACAGGTATAAGCCATTGTTTGTGTATTGCAATGGATTGTACTAGCGATCAGACTAAAATTAATGTCCCTTGTGGACTAAGTTAAAAGGTAAAATATATTTTTAAAAAAATCACAAAATAAAGAAATTATACCAATAAGTACATTTATTTATGTAAAAAAATAAACAAAAAAAAAGTACAAATAGGCTGGGGTCACATATTGTAGGGTAATTGCGGTTACCACATCCAGATCCGGATGCGGTAAGCGCAATTGCCTTCAGACACACTTTGTTCACAAAATGTGTCCGGCAAACTGCAATGTGGTAACCGGATCGCTCAGGATGTATAATCCGGAGCAATCCTGTTACCGTGTGATTTGTTCATCCCTGCTGCTGCAGGGATGAACTAAGGGTTAATGTTAATAATAGATGTGGGCAACATTTCTCTAGGGGTGTGCGCACCCTCCCTGGAGACATGAGGCCCACTCAGGTGGGCATGTAAGGGGTTAATCTTGGCATTTATAGTATTGCCGGCTATTGTCGGCATTTACTATTTTATGAATGAACCCGGCGGCTCCTCACTGTGTAGTAATAATAATAATAAATCTTTATTTATATAGCGCCAACATATTCCGCAGTGCTTTACAATACAGTGTTTAGAGTACTGAAAATATAATACAGTAAGTAATTACAGTAGAGAACAAATACAGTACAATAATTGGATACAGAACAATAGGCATAGAATCAATGTAAAAAAAGAAAATACAATAAATAAAGCAAGAAATGAAGGTGACCCTGCTCAAAAGAGCTTACAATCTACAATGGGATAGGGGTTGCACAAAGTACAGGTGTGGCGCCCCGCAACGAGTGCGTCACAAGAGGGTATTGCAGCCATAAATGCAGCCGCAATATTCTCTGACCCGGCAGTGATCCGGTTAACTTAGAAATCCAACCCTGCATGCATCACCTAGAACAGAGGGCCAATCATAGGTCCTGGTGGGTGGAGTGTTAGGGAAGTGTAGTAGAACACACACAATAGTCTAGACAGAACAGAAGGAGAATAGTCTGGAACAGCCTAGAACAAGGTCTGAGGACTTGAACTTGGAGAGGAGCGGGGGCTCCGCACCTCGTGCAGCCCCGGGCCGTCACCGGTCGGGTGTTAGCACCTGAGGCCTTAACTACCGGGATTGGGCATTATTCACACGGGTTCCCAAAAGACTCCCGTGCCCACAACTCACAGCCGGTTCACTGGTACCGAAGCTGGCAGCAGTTCACCTCTGCTACGCGAAGCAGAAGCGTGGAGGAGCAGCTTCACAGGAGCACCCCACCACCAGCCAACTTCCAGTCGTCTAACCAGCGGTGTACCCACCGAGGGATCCAAGGCTCCCCAAAACATCCAGAACGTACATCATGGATAGGGCATTGAAGCAGCCTCCCCGAACCCGACCTGGTATTCCTGGGCGACACTGGCAACCAATTAGTTAGAATGGAGGAACACTGCGGATTTCTAAGGGACACCATCACTGCTGAGTCCACCTGGTCTACTACCCAACTACTGTATGCCATGTACTGCCTGCTGGTTACAGTAAAGACCCGTTGCAGAGACTTTCTGTGTCCGTGCTTCCTTATGAACTGTCCGTCCGCACTACAAGGTAACCGCAGCTGCCGCACAACATCTTGAGCAGCTCCAGCCTCCGGGGATCACCGCTCAGCCTGTGGGGAGCGTAACATCTTGCTGCTGTCCATCCCCGGAGGTTCCGCAGCGTAGGTAACGATTACCGAACTACTCATAGGTGGCGTCACGAATAAATTAAAAACCCTTTAATCTGTTCCACCAAGACGTCTTCAAACACTTTTGATCTGCACTACACCGGGCCCCACTACCGGCAGGCGCGGTCCACCCGTGACAAGGAGGAAGGAAGCATCGCCTGTCTAAACCGGAGTCCCGGCCACGGTGAGTCAGAAAATGGCGTCACGAACAGGATACGAGCAGGCCCGTTATCCAACGGGTATAATGTGCTTAAACTGGACTTTATTGTCTACAATTTGGACTTTGTTCGTCCCTAAAAGAACTTTCCCGCCTTTTCACCATTGGGACAAGATGGCGCCCAAGATGGCGTTCCCGCCACAAGAATCCGCCACGTGCATGCCCAGGAGTGAGTCAAATCCCCCCTCATTGTGGGAGGGCTAAAGACAAAAGGCGCCAAACTCTCTGTCCGCCCTGATTGCTCGAATCAACCATGGGGGCGGACCCCAAAGACTTTTCCCACGATTGGACTACAAAAGCCCAGAGGAAATGGGAGTGTCACAGACCTTCTTCACGAGCTCTACCAGAACGCTTACCGGTTGAACGGGTGTGGTTTCCCTCCGAAGAAGAGAATGGCCAGCATGAGACTCCAAGACCTGATGCGGGAGGTCGAGGCGGAGGCCAGAGCAGCCATAGGCCAACCGGGTCCGGGTCCTGCCCTTACCATAGACGGCAGCCCCGACTTCTGGCTAGAGGCTCTACAAGACCTCCGGGTGCGTTACTAGAGACTGTGGAGTGGACGATTCGCAGCTGGAGTGCGACCCTAGGCAGAAGACTACACCATGCGATGCAGCAGAGCCGACCGGGTACAGCTTCTCCAGGCCCAGACGACATCGCCAGCTTCTCAACCGCCTCACCGTCGCCCACCACCTGTCCTGCTTCGTCACCGGAGCCCATAGACTGCATCATTCCTGTGAGGACCACAGCTCGACCCGTTCCAGCGGTCGAAACCGCAGCCGACCCCGTTCCAGAGTCGGAGCTTCCAATGCGCTCCCACGAAGAAGCCGACATATACCTGGTTCCACCTGTGGAACCCGCGACTAGTTTCTACACTACCGAGACTGTCGCCTGTTTCTCCCCTGAACCGGAGGTCCTCCTCTACAAATACCGAGGCCTACCTGGTGACCGGGATCGAAACACCACTTCCCGCTGCTACAGAAGAAGAGGCAGGCAGCCTGGAAGTCCTGCACAACGACCCCGAGGAGAACTTTGCAGCACAGCCACCCACCGACCCAGAGGATTTCATTCCATCGTCTTCGTCAGCCGAGCAGCCCGACGTAGTCATCGAAGGAGAGGTTGAGGAGGATGACGACGAGACCTACAGCCCAGCTGAGGACCTCTACACCGGGTTCGCCTGGGAGACACAAAGAATCCTTCTGCCGGGCGATCCGCTCGGGTGCACTGGTCGGGTGCCGCCGCAGCCACATCTTCTCCGGTCCCGTTGAAACGGGCTTTTCTACAGACTGCCCACCAAACTCAAGCGGTTCAACAACCAGCACGCCGTAGTGACTGCATCCACACGCCGCACCACTCCGACGAAGAGGTACGTCGTATCCGAAGGGAGGAGTGGCACACTCGACTGCAAGCCAACATGCAGGCTCGCGCCGAGGCCCGCCGCCAATCTCCATTGCCTGAACAATTCCGTAAAACCGGGCGGGTAAGCACTTTAACTTGTCCACCGGGTGTGGATTCGTAAGGGAGGAGGGTGTGAGTACCGAAGTATTTGTGGGGCGTCGTGATGTGGAATCGCACCTACCGCGAGGACATCCAAACCGAGACTTGTATAGAGGGGACATTGTAACCTATGAGTGACATGTATGCTGTGACGGGTGGTTCGCTATACGAGTCCGGAACACTGCCCTCCATAAGTGACTTTTGTTGTTTGAACTTTTCTGCTAAAGAGACTTCTTCCTGTTTGCGAAGTAACACCGCGACTTGGCGGCTACAGCCTGAACTTTTACCTAAGGACAGCCGACCGCCCGCCGGGTCTCGCGCAATGTGTTAACCTGTTTATTTACCTCACTTTTATGCATACAATGACTTGTCATTAATAAAAGTGTGTTACCTGTTATAAAATATAAAAAAAACCTCTGTAATGTGGGTAGTGTGATGCTTGGGGACAAGCGTATTCAACCAAGGGGGAGTGTGGCGCCCCGCAACGAGTGCGTCACAAGAGGGTATTGCAGCCATAAATGCAGCCGCAATATTCTCTGACCCGGCAGTGATCCGGTTAACTTAGAAATCCAACCCTGCATGCATCACCTAGAACAGAGGGCCAATCATAGGTCCTGGTGGGTGGAGTGTTAGGGAAGTGTAGTAGAACACACACAATAGTCTAGACAGAACAGAAGGAGAATAGTCTGGAACAGCCTAGAACAAGGTCTGAGAACTTGAACTTGGAGAGGAGCGGGGCTCCACACCTCGTGCAGCCCCTGGGCCGTCACCGGTCGGGTGTTAGCACCTGAGGCCTTAACTACCGGGATTGGGCATTATTCACACGGGTTCCCAAAAGACTCCCGTGCCCACAACTCACAGCCGGTTCACTGGTACCGAAGCTGGCAGCAGTTCACCTCTGCTACGCGAACCAGAAGCGTGGAGGAGCAGCTTCACAGGAGCACCCCACCACCAGCCAACTTCCAGTCGTCTAACCAGCGGTGTACCCACCGAGGGATCCAAGGCTCCCCAAAACATCCAGAACGTACAACATGGATAGGGCATTGAAGCATCCTCCCCGTACCCGACCTGGTATTCCTGGGCGACACTGGCAACCAATTAGTTAGAATGGAGGAACACTGCAGATTTCTAAGGGACACCATCACTGCTGAGTCCACCTGGTCTACTACCCAACCACTGTATGCCATGTACTGCCTGCTGGTTACAGTAAAGGCCCGTTGCAGAGACTTTCTGTGTCCGTGCTTCCTTATGAAACTGTCCGTCCGCACTACAAGGTAACCGCAGCTGCCGCACAACATCTTGAGCAGCTCCAGCCTCCGGGGATCACCGCCCAGCCTGTGGGGAGCGTAACATCTTGCTGCTGTCCATCCCCCGGAGGTTCCGCAGCGTCGGTAACGATTACCGAACTACTCATAGGTGGCGTCACGAATAAATTAAAAACCCCTTTAATCTGTTCCACCAAGACGTCTTCAAACACTTTTGATCTGCACTACACCGGGCCCCACTACCGGCAGGCGCGGTCCACCCGTGACAAGGAGGAAGGAAGCATCGCCTGTCTAAACCGGAGTCCCGGCCACAGTGAGTCACAGGGGCTTATTGCACTCATGGTCCAGGCATCTTGAGGAAATGGGGCATAGAAATAAGCTTACATGGATGGTCATCAGACAATCTGTGTAGACCTTTTTGGTGTGGTGGAGTTTGCAGAAGAGTAATGTCAAGAGAGATAGCCCATTCACTGTCTACAGTACAAAGGACTTCTATTAGGGAGTACATACAGTACATAATGTACATACTGTATGAGCCACTAGCCTTGGTCCTGAAAGCATTAACATTAGGTCTATGGGCAGTGCATCGCCAAAGACCTAATGTTAATGCTTTCAGGACCAAGGCTAGTGGCTCATACAGTACGTACTTTATCTCCTACACAGCGCTGAGCCGCCGGGTTCATTCATAAAATAGTAAATGCCGACAATAGCCGGCAATACTATAAATGCCAAGATTAACCCCTCACATGCCCACCTGAGTGGACATCATGTCTCTAGGGAGGGTGGGCACCCCCTAGAGACATGTTGCCCACATCTATTGATCACATATAACCCATTGTTCATCCCTGCGGCGGCAGGGATGAACCAAGCATGCGGCTGCCGCAGGCATTCACATGTGCCTTGCGCCAGCCTCATGGGCTCCCATGGGAGTCCATTATAGCAAGCCTCCTGCGGCTTGCAAACCGCTGCGAAAACTGCAGCCTGCATGATTTTTACTGCAGGCTGCAATTCTGCAAGTGGTAACCGGATTGCATGAAGTGGAATCCGGTCACTATAATGCGCTCCTATGGGCTGCGGTTTCTGATCCGGTTTTGAGCACTTTTACTGCTCAAAACTGGATCAGGATCCGTAGTGCCCTGCCGCAAGTGTGACCCTAGCCTTATTTGGTATCACTGTTTTGGAACGAGATGATCTATAAAACTGTCACACTGTTTTATCCTTTCGGTGACCAATATAAGAAAAATGCATAAAAACACCCTATGCTTTTTCACCTTACTGCCAAAAAAGCAGAATAAACACGATCCATAAGTTGCATGTAAATAAAAATAGTATAGCTGTAAACATCATCTTGCCTTGCACAAAACAAACCACCATACAACTCCATCAGATGAGAAATAAAAAAGCTACAGCTCTCTGAATACAGCAATGCAAATACAATTTTATTATATAAAATTGATTTATGGTGTAAAAGCAGCAAAACATAAAAAAAATAATATTTCAAGGTTGTATCGCTACAATCACACTGACCTGAGGAATAAAGCTGCCTTATCGCTTTTACAAAACGGTGAACGGCGTTAAAAAAAAAAAAACAATTCCTGAATTTCTGTTTCTTTTTGTTTCTGCCTTACAAAAAGCGGATTGAAAGCGATAAAAAAAACCTTATTTGGCCCAAAAAGTATCAATGTCAGTAAGAACTCCAACTCATCTTGCAAAAATCAAGTCCTCAGAATACTTTGTAGGCAGAAGAATAAACAAAACTATAGTCTTCAAAATTCGGAGATGTAAAAAACTTTTATTTTGTAAAATAAAAAAGTGTTTTATGGTGCGCTCACACTGGCATGTAACACGGATGAAGGCTATCTGATGTTTTTTCGGAAATCACTCTGCCCAATGTTATACTATGGAGCTCAGCCAGTGGAATCACTGGCTGTTTAATAGGGCACAGTGAGCCACCACTGCGAAGGAGCAAGACTTGGGAATTGTAGCAACGTCATCCACTTGCACACAGTCAGGAGGGGTGGTGTTGGCATGGAGCGAGGCAGCACTGAGCACAATCTGCATACATACTATTTTGGAGGTGCAGGGGATGTCTGGGGATATAAAGGGGTTACAGGAACCCCAATTACATCATGTTAAAGGTGGTGGACAGGGTTTAGAACACCCAAAATGTGTGACAGATGCACTTTCATCTCTCCATCTCCTCCATTGCTGGCCCCTGCGCATATCACACTGCACTCGGATATCTGCCGAGTGCAGCACAATGTTTGACTCGCACCTATCGACCTGTATGGGTGCAAGACTCGCAGACAATTGCAGCAAGCTGCTACTTTTTCTGCAGCTTGTATAACGATAAGGTCAGACCTGTCATCTGCCCTCAGCCTGCCGAGTCAGTTGAAAACTTAGTCTGTGGCAGGCGCATAGCGTTAACGGCATGTAACACTATGCACCGCCTGCCTATGCATCTCTATTGTAACCCGGCTTGTCACGCATCTGCCGGCTCCACACACAAGGGCCGGTTATGCGCTATTGCAGAGCGCGCAGGAAACGCGGTTTGCAGCATTTCCTGTGCGCTCTGCAAAAGGGCATATCTGGGACTTCTGTGTGGAGCCGGCAGATACGTGACAAGTCAGGTTACCATAGAGATGCATAGGCAGTCGGCGCATAGTGTTACATGGCGTTAGCATTATGCGCTGTGCCTGCCACAGACTTTCAACGGATTCGGCAGGCTGAGGGCAGACTCAAGTCTGACCCTAGCCTTAGGATGAGGGAAAACTCACAGATCTGAGTTTCCTGATTGTCAAACATGGGCCTGAGCACAATGCAAGATTTCTACGCATTGCACTT
>JARQOC010000006.1:445159819-445172109 GCA_033576535.1 Allobates femoralis | reverse complement strand
TGCAGCCAGGGGGGTCAGATGTTGCCAGGGGGCCAGATGTGGCCAGGGGGGCCAGATGCAGTCAGGGGGGGCCAGGTGCAGGGGCCAGAGCAGCCAGGGGAACCAGATGCAACCAGATCTGGCCAGGGGGCTAGATGCAGCCTGGGGGATCACATGCAGCCAGGTGAGGGTACATGCAACCAGTGGGTCAGGTGCTGTTGTGGCGCCCCTGTGACCAGGGTGGCCACAGGGTGAACTGCAGCCAGACGAGGAAGATGGTTGACTTAAAACACCCACACACTCCAATCCTAAGCCACGGACTATGTAGGGCAAGGGGTGGCAGGAGTTTAGAGAAGTGTGGGTGGAGAGAGAGGAAAAACCCGGACGAAAGGGTGGAGGAACAGTACTAAAAACACTGGAACACTAAGTTGGAGGGGTGGATTCCCAGGAGGAGAGGTTCACTGGAGGATGCCGAACCTTGAGGCTGTTGCCCAAGGGAGAAAGCTCGCAAGCTCACTCTAGAGAGTAAGGCGGGGGAAGACGCACCGCAAACAGACACACCCTACAGCTGAACACTACAGAATAGTGGGAGAACAACGGGCTCGGCAGCCATCACTAATATAGCTGGCCAGAGAACCCAGAGCTGAGAACCGGAGAGACAGAAGGAACCTGGTGAGCCCAAATCACACCTGGGTCACTGGAGGGCTAGGCCAGGAAAGCCAGAGAGCCGGCTCTGTAAGAAGTGACTGGAGAGACTTCACGACCCTAATCACTAGACAACCGGCATGGTGCTTGGACTCTATGACCTGCGTCCTACCTACTGCCACGGAGTAGGAACACAGCCATCGTACTAAGGCTAGTGACTCTAAAGCAGAGGGAAGCATCACTAAAGAGCCCGTGACGGCCAGACCGAACCTGTGAGCGAGGACAGTGAGAGAGAGACAAGCAGGGCCTGAAAGGTACTTTGAAGGAAGCAACGCAGAGGAACCGTCTGAGCTGCAGTAGAACCTGGGTCCCCGGATAGGTGTAAGAGCTAAGACTGAGAACTGTGAACTGTAACCTGTCTGCTAAGAACTTGAACAGTAAAGTATCCTGTAAGCTCAAAAGTGCCTGAGACTGTTTATTACTAGGCTGCAGCAGAACCTCCACCTGCAGAGCCGCCTTGCTGTCCCTGCATGCTGACTGGAGAAGCTGCAGGAGAAGAGTCAGTGCAGCATCCAGAGTACGCAGCCCCCACCACACCTGCCCCAGGGACACCCAGCCCTACCCGTGGAGGGCTTACCATTAACGCTGCCACTCATCACCATCCCCGGCAGGAATACGGCAGCGGTGGTCACCCTGACCACATACTACGGGTGGCATCACGACAACCTCCCCTGTACATATCCCCTTTTTTTCAACTGACGCCCAGGCCATAGGACCGGGTCACGACTCCGTGACTCCCCAGTGGCAGCAGTAGCGATCCGGTTCCTGAGTACCCCACGGCCTGGGAGCGCCTCACTGTTAGGGGACCATTTGCAGCCGGCCTCACATGGGGATGGTGCCAGTGGTTGGGCGCTCCCACCTCTTCACCTCCCTGTTTGCTGGCAGCGCTGGAGTACTTGCCACAGGGCGTGGACAGCCGGTCAGCACGGGGACTTCTGCACCTATATGCTGTCAGTCCACGAGCCCAGCGCAGCTGATTGGGGCACCGGGTGCTGCGCCACGCCGACAGATGCTGCCAATCCAGGCCAGGGATTCAACCGGAAGTGAAGGCCCTGCCTTGATCACCAGGAGCCCCGGCTCGTGGTCATCACCGCCGCAGCCAGCAGGAATTCCCCAAGACCGGAGTGTGCTCATCGGGTGAATCAGTGTACTCCGCAGGTCCAGAGCAGGGGGATGTCCTCCGTTAGGGGTGAACGTGGAGCTGTTATACACCGGAGATGGGGGACCAGATGTTATATACTGGGGACGGGGGACCGGATATTATACACTGGAGGCGGGAGACCGGATGTTATACACCAGAGGCAGGCGGACCAAATGGTATACACCGGCAGCGGAGGACCAGATGTTATACACTGGAGGCGGGGACTGGATGTCATACACCAGAGGCGGGGGACTAGATGTTATACATCGGAGGCGGGGGACTGGATGTTATACACCGGAGATGGGGGGCCCGGATGTTGTACACCGGAGACAGGGGACAGGATATTATACAACATAGACGAAGGACCGAATGTTGTACACTGAGGGTAATGGGACTGAATTATGTGTAATTTTGTTTAACTGAAAATAGCCTTAAAGTCTAAAAAGTGTACTTTAAATTTAAATTATTATTTATAAGTCTGATTTTGTACATCACTCATAGAAAACATATAAAGCCCTATGTGCGCTCCCCCCTTTCTTTTATTTCTTGATTGGAAAATGACATTGTTCTGTTTGAAAACACACAGGGAAAATAGTCCCTAGATAAGTCGACGTATCAGACGTCTGCACGGACGCCGAGAACTTAGTCTAAGCACAAAGACTTTTTATGTTGGTTTGTGCAGGAGGTTGCTGCAAGTCGCTGCTATTCATCTCTAAGCAACCGTGTGTAAGGAGTTATTGCACTCCTACTCAAGACACCGCGGAATAATAGAGCACACTCACATCATCGCGCAGGACGACATCTTTAAACCCCATTACTGCTCACATCATTTCTTTTTATAAAGCAGCGGTCTCCCACGCTTAGAAAAGACTTCAAATTATACTTGTATTACTAACCTAGAAACTAATGGTAAGAAAGTCATCCTCCCTGAAGAAATATCCTCCATCTACCCGATCTGCCGGGGAACCACTGCCTGCGATTAGTGCACCGAGCACTTAGGATGGAAAGCAGGGACGCCAAACTAGGAGATTTCCAAGACTTTGCTCCAAAAGTATTTGTTTCTTTTATTTCTTGTAAATTCTTTATTTTAGAATGCTCAACAAAATGAACAAATCAAATAAGCATCATCATTTACAACAACATTCATTTTGGTATGGGAAAGAAGGGTAGGTAACACAGGGAAACAGAGTAAAATTGGGGGTATAAGACAGGAAAGAGGTGGAAGGGGTAGGACCAAAAAAAGAGGGGAGTTGCCCAGACCAGTATATGTACATTATGGGGAGAAAGGAGAATTAGAGTGGCTATATACAGTATAAATGTGCAGTTGACAAGTATCATCGACGATATCTTAAACCCCTTTCACATGAGCGTTTTCAAGATTTGCTGCAGATCCGGCAGAATTACTGCACCTGCCGCGTAACGGACGACTTGCGGAAAGACCCCATTCATTCTCTATGGGACTTGCGGCAGGTACGTATGCCACTTGTTCCAGGATCCAAGATGTAATCAAGTCCGAGGCACTCCATCTCACATATAGTTCATTTGTCCTAAGGTCACACCTTTTTGGGACATAATGAAAACTCACATTGCAAAGGTACTTTACACAAATATCATCCTTACCCCTTCATCAATACTGCTTAATCTAGATACCCCCAACCAGAACTTCAAAGAATACTCCATAATCCCTCATCTTCTCAATGCTGCCAAAATAATTATTGCCAGGCATTGGAAAGACAATGACCCTCCATCTCAATTTGTAATTGATCAACGAGTCAAATTCCACATATACAATAGAAAATCTCCGCATCTTCCACCCTCAAGTATTATTTTATGCATTTTTAATCTTGCAGATCAACTCCAAACTCTTCCTGAAGAATGTCGGAAAATTCATCCCATTAGGCCCCGGCAGATGATTAGTTTCAAACTCGGTGCTAAAAGGTCATACCTGGACCAATGTAATTCATTGAGGCGTTGCATGTGTCTGATTCTCAAATACTCGGTCCGAGGAAATAAACCACAGCATGCTCGATTTGCCTCCGTATATTGAACTGAACATGGCCGTCCAAATCTATGGGTGCGTGAAAAAAATGCGTCCATGCTCGGATGACATCCAAGTGTGGTACAATTTTCTCCATAACCTTAAAGGAGATATCTGAGATATTTACTAAAAAAAAGTGTATAGACACCAACAGGCAGGTAGCTGGCACATACCGTTTTACCAGATAAAGATACACGGCAATCTCTACACCATGCTTAGTATATAAATGCAATTACTTTTATTTATAATTGGAAAAACATCACACTCAGTAAAACCCTTCCCCTAAAAACAACTCCAGACAGTGTGAATGCAGGTATACATTTACAAAATACAGGCAAAATACCATTTGGGATACCATCATTATTTTGTCTGCACAGGGAGGATTACAATCCAATCTCCTCTACACCTGCTGACACCCAAAAATGTCCAGGAGGACAGGTATACAGCACCATATATTGTAACCATCTTAAACCCTCACAAAGTGCAAAAGTGGCCAGTTTAGAAAGTATCCATACTGCACCACACTGCCCAGCACCTCAACGTTTCGCTCACCGCTTAGTCAGGAGGCGCTGGGGCAGTGTGGCGGTCACCTTATATAGCTGTATCCATTAGTTACCCTCTCTTCAGCTGTATACTGGCGCACCATACCTGCGCCTGCCCGCATCTGTCCGCGCCCCGGAAGTGTCACCTGCGCAAGCGCAGACCCGGCACATACCGGCCTGTTGTTGCCGGCTCCAGTCCTCGCTAGTCACTCCCAGCACAGAACTGCTCCTGCCAGGGAGCTGTGCTCTGTGGAAGTGGGCTCATAGCTGCTGTCACACTGATTCACAGCGGTCTCCCACGCTACTTGATTGAGGGAATCGGCTGTCAATCAACATGATGTCGGATATGCGTCCGTCTACCAAGGGGAGGGAATTCTCCCCTAGGTAGACATGACATCACCAGAAGCGCCAAAATCACTGACAGGGGTGATCTGTGACTGGTTGGCGGTGAATGGTGCCAAGTAGGGAAGGACAAACCATTTTTCCCCGTGTTCGTAACCTGTGAAAGCAAACACAGAGTTAATAGACATCACATACTTACCAGGTAGTGACGCGGCGCTGCATCACTTCCGGGCGTATGTGATTGGCCGTTGGAGCCAGTCACATGACTATTTCCCAGAAACCCGGAAGTAACGCAGCACCGCCGCACAGCTGAAAGGAATAACGGGGATCGGTAAGTATAATGTGTATTGTTATTAACTATGTTCTTGCTTTCACAGCTCACGAACCCGAACGGTTCGCCGATCCCTAGTGCCGAGCACAACAGGCAGGTAGGTGCCAACTACCTGCCTGTTAGGGCTTAGGCACAATTTTTTTTTTGGAGTTGTCCCGGATAACCCCTTTAAATTGGAAAGAAAAAAGCAAAAGTGACCAAAACAACAGCCAAAAAAGATGACCACAGAGAAATGGTCTGGGGTCACCACCTGCAGAACCGCTCCTTTATAGGGGTGTCTCGCTAATTTCCTATCATTTCTACCTATTGTCTGTTCCATTTGCACAACAGCAGTATACATTGATTCACAATCAGTGTTGCTTCATAACTGGACAGGTTGATATCACAAAAGTGTGATTGACTTGAAGTTACATTGTGTTGTATAAGTGTTCCCTTTATTATTTTGAGCAGTGTATATATAGGTTAACTTATTTATCTGTCAAAGCTACTCCATAGCAGAGGAACTGTGGCTGCAGTGAACATTGAGTCAAAACAACAGTGATTGGCTGCAGTGTCCTATTGTCATGATGGTCTCTCATACTTTGGAGACTTGTGACTGGTTAGGGTCCTCTATCTCTTTGCTGTATTTGAGGCTTCATATTAAACATGTTTCTTTCCTGTTGGAGCTATTGTCAGCTTCTGTTGCTAGCAAACTCGCTAGTTCTTATTCAGGTTTGGCTACTTTGTGATCACTCCTATCTCCTTTATATGGTCATGTGATCCACCATACCTTGTTGGTGATTGAACTTGATTCCTGGCCTGTCCACCTGTGGTGAAGGTGCTATTCTGGAGAGCTGACAACTTCCAAGCCGTCTGCTGTCAAGGAGCATGGCAGCAGGCGTGAAGTTGTTTTACGCTCCCCTGTCTGTCTTTCCTTCCCCTCTATTGTTATTAGTGCAGCAGTTGGGACTAATGCCCCGCCGGCGATTTTCCTATTGAGGGCTAACATGAGGGCCAGCGAGGGACTAGGTATCCTGCTCGGCGATGGAGTGAAAGAACAGGGCACAGCCATAGGTCAGTGCAAGAAGTCACCTCTTCCCTGTTCCCAATGAGCAAGGCCCTCTGCTGTATTTGCCTCCGTCACTAACTGTTTCTGGACGCTCCCTGAATCCAGCGTGACACCTATATAAGGAATAGGACTGTTTCTTAAAAAAAGGACTGGATAGTCCCTTTGAGATGAATTTTCAATTGAGGTGTCAAACTATGGCAAGGGGGTTGATGTCTTCTGATCACTACAACTTTCGCATGACACCCCCTGCAAAGAGGAGAAGAGACCAGTGGAGGTACACAGGCAGCAGTACCGAAACATGGTAGGTAAGTATGTACAATATTGTCGTGTTCTTAGACCGCCTTGGGCTCACATTGAAAATAAAAGTGGTATACAGTATATCGAATTTAAAAGAAATCTTTGGCAAATTAAAAATAAGTGCACCTTGTGCTGGCATGAGTGGAAAGAACGCGGTGGTATCTGTTGCCAGGGTTGAGTAGTAAGGTCGTCAGATGGAGCTCTGATTTCTCTTCGGGAATCCAAGAAGCTGAACCTGACATCCAAACTTCTCATCTCTAGTTACTACATAAAAAGTCTTTAATCCGGCCTGGATGTGGATGAAATATTGAATATTCTTGATTAGGAAACGTAATAAAAAAGTTTTTTTGCACAGAAACAAAGGATAAAGGGAAAATGTCCTCTTATCTTCTGATATGTGGTTATCTCTGCTCAGCTACATGTCTTGACGTAGTGCACTGGTACTAAAAACCTTTGGATTATTGGAAACATTACAGTGCTTAGAGGGTTAATAGAATTTCACTATTTGGTGACTGATGAAATAGGCTGTGCTTAGTCAATTGGGCAAGTGAGGGGATATGTGTTGTGTAACAGTTCGCCTCCAGGCGGAGTATGGATTTGCTCTCTGCTTATTAGATAACACATGTTGTGCTGTCCGTTCCCTGTAGCCTTCGAGTTTTCACTATGTAAGAGAATATCTCACATTTAAGGGGGTCACCATCAGAGGTACCTCCGAGATTAGGGCGAGCCAGGGACCCCAGCATCAGGGTCAGATTAGGCTCTCCTGACCCCTTGCCCAATTCACCTACCTGTTACCTGATTCCCTTACCGCCTATACATGACACTCTGGATGAGACTACTGTGAGGATGCCATGAGCTGGATGTGGCTTGTGACCCTCTCTCAGAGCTGAATGTGGCTCGTGACCCTCTCTCAGAGCTGAATGTGGCTCGCGATCATTTCTTGGAGCTGAATGTGGCTTGCGACCCTCTTTCAGACCTAAATGTGGTGCTCAAAGTAAGAAGAATTGGGGACCTCTGATCTAATGAGTTTGGGTGTCTTTAGGAAGCTCCTTATAGCAGACAAAGCCGTTGGTTGAACGCAGGGGCGGACCTACCGTGGTGCAGCTGGTTCAGCTGCACCAGGGCCCCGACCGGCTAGGGGGCCCCTCAAGCCTGCAGGGGGGCCCCCAGCCGACCCCCATGACCCTGTGTCAGAGGAGAGAGGGTTAACTGAGGGAAGCTTCCTGCTTCCCTCGGCCGATCTCGCCCTCACTCTCCTCTGCCGCCCCGTCTCCCAGGACTGCCCGGCGCAGGTAGGCAGGTAGGAGCCGCAGCACCTATAGTGACCCCACCGCTCCTCGCTGTCATCTGCCAGCACCCCCCCCCCGCTCCTCACCATCAGCAGCTGCACCAGGGCCCTCTTGGCACAAGGTCCGCCACTGGTTGAACGCTAATTTGGCTGATAACTACCTCTTCCGACAGCCCCATACACGTGTCCCTCGGTTCCGCCAAAAAGTGTTTTCAATGAAGGGAGTTCCGCTGCCCGACACCTCATACCTCCATCTGGATCAGAAGAATCAGGTGTTGCTATTCAACATGCCAAACTCTTGATTGTCTTGAATCGGGGAGCCCCCATACAAATCAGCTGGACAGCCAATCCTACCAGTTGACATTTCTCTAATACTGTATGTAGCCTGACGTCAATGGCAAGACGCATTAGCCCACTCTACACTTTGATCCCCACTTGATAAGAGTAATTGCAGTCACTTATGTTGAATTAAATAAGGATTAATTCACGTGGGGATGACGGCGATAGAAAACACATTTTACAAGGCACATGAGAACAGTATTTACTTGCCAACACGAGGCACTCGGTCTGGAAAAAAAGTCTCCTTCCTGCCCGTGATGGACATGACGGACACACACAGCTGGGCCTTCCCTACTGAGCAATAATATTTGGACCACCCTTCAACACTGTCCTACATATCAATTACTTGGTTGCCATGTAAATCATCTCCTGTATTCCTGTCCCAAGGATAATTTCACAGCCTCAGGGGAGATAAACAAGTCTAGAGACTCATTATCCTTGTCTTTTACTATATTAGCTTTCCATTATGACCCTCCATTTCTTCGTGAAGCCTATTGCTGGCATGTGAAAAATAGCAACTAGAAAAATAAATGCCAAAAATCCAATTTAAAACTAATGAGCGCATGACTAAAGTGGATGCTATTAGCATTAAGACCTACAGACCGTGAGCACAAAATGACTGTTCAAACCAAGCATAGGCACTGGGCGCATCTTTAGCGATGGCCATGCAGTTCAGTCAACCTTCCCACCTACTTGCTTTCCACCCATTTTCAGCTTCTGTGATAACAGAGCCGTCAATGAAGAGACAAAACAAGCAGGTGGGAAGGTGCACTGAACTGCTCCACCATACCAAGGGTGCGCCTCTGCTTGGTTTGAACAGTCATTTTGTGTTCATTCCCATGTGCTTTATAAATTGATTCCTGATGTTTGACGCCACCCATATCTCCCTTAAAAGATGGTCAAAGAAGATTATAACTATCGGGGTCATTATATTTCAATGGAGCCTCACCCCATAAAGAACACATGAATGCTGAACTGAGCTGAGTGTGCATGAATAGGTCGGGGGGGGGGGGGGGGTACTTTGTAACTGGCCACTATTTTCCTTTCCATCATCAGAAGGAGCAATGTCTATGGAGCCGGTTGCACACAGAAGTAATATAATATACATTGTGTGGAGTCACATTAAACTTTAAGTGATGGGCAAGGGAAATGGAAAAATAAAGTTGGGCCTCTATTCTTTATAAGCTGTATCTACTGTGGATATAGAAAGTCTACACACCCCTGTTACAATGCCAGGTCTGTGTCATGCCCTCTTATCATTGGTGATCATTGGTTCAAAATCAGACAATCACATTCACCGTCATGTTACGTAGTAGTCAGTATGTGGCCACCATCACATACAGGGATCCTGATTTACCCCTTATACAGTTTAGCTGTTTAAGTAGGATTTTTCTGACATATTCATAGTTGAATTTTCCAGCAAAATCCATGGTCTGTAAACAGCTCACAACACAGCAAAGGGATCCGTTGTTGGAAGTTATAAGTCAGAAGAAGGATACAAAAAAGTTTCAATGCATTGGATCATAAACATATCATTGGTTTGTGTTGCTTTTTTGCTACGTTTTTTGGGGGGCACAGATAGACAGACAGACACACAGACAGAGGGACACACACTCTCTTACCCTCCCAATGATCCCACAGTGAGCCCAGGTGATATCTTCCTTCCGTGCACTGGTAGGATCTGTGAGTAGTACAAGTACTGACAGGACCTGTGCCCCATGTGACTCTCAGGCTGTAGTCACATGTCCAGGTTCTGCAGGTCTTGCCAATACCCAGAAGGAAGACATTCTTAAGGTTATTGGTTTGATAGGCATTCGGTTTGTTCACAATGATCAGAGATGCTAGTGAGGGAATGTGAATCCCAATATACTGTAGATCAGGGGTCTCAAACTCCAGGCCTCGAGGGCCGCACACAGTCCAGGTTTTCAGGATTTCCTTAGAATTTGAAAGTTGGTAGTTTGATTACAAACTGTCAAATGCAATGGAAATCCTGAAAACCTGGACTGTGTGCGGCCCTCAAGGCCTGGAGTTTGAGACCCCTGCTGTAGATATATTTGTCGCTGTAGTCTTCATATGTCTGGCCTGTTGGGTAGGGTGGCATCGCAGAAGACATTTTTTTAACAAGGAAAAACATCCAGTTGGCTATGTTTGCCAAAATCTACAACAAGTCTTCAAAAAGCATGTGGGAAAACATGTTCTGTTCTGATGAGACCAAGGGTGAAGTTTTGGCCATAATTACAAAGGCCACCACTACAAATAACCAAAAGAACACCATGCCAACAGTGAAGCATGGTGGAGACAGCATTATGCTTTGGGGCTGTTTTTCATCAGCTGGAATTGGAGCTTTAGTGGAGGTAGAGGGAAATATGGATAGTTTCAGATATCAGTCAACTTTGCAACAAAATCTTGAGAGCTCTAACAAAAAACTGAAGATGAAACTAAAAAGACACCATACCAACAGTGAAGCATAGTGGAGACAGCATTATGCTTTGGGGCTGTTTTTCATCAGCTGGAACTGGAGCTTTAGTCGAGGTAGAGGGAAATATGAATAGTTCTAGCTCTAGCTCTAACAAAAAACTGAAGATGAAGAGGAATCCAACTTTCAGCACAACAACGACCCAACCATATCTTCAAATATAAGCGAAAAAATGGTTTCACCTCAAGAAGAACTGTTTTGGATGGCCCAGCCAGAGCCAAGACTTTCATCTATTTAAAAATTTGTAGGTGACCTGAAGAGGGCGCTATACACACAATCCACAATCTCGACAGATTTGGAGCTACTGAAAGGAAGAGTGGACAAAGATTGTCAATTGTAGACGTGCCATAGTGATAGACTCCTGCCCAAAAAGACTGAACTTCAACAAGGTATTAGTATAAGGGTGTGAAGATTTCTGCAACCACATTATTTAATGTCTCTACTTTTCTTTTTACGTTTATTTCTTAAGGGATTTGTACAGATTATTGCTGGAAAAAGTTGTGAAATGATTTTTCTTGGTATGATTTTTTTTACAAGACAATATCCGGGCGTTTTATCAGGGGTGTGAAGACTTTTTATATCCACTGTATTTACACTATGTACACTTTAAGCTAGGCAAACTTTAACTATTAAGAAGGTATTCCAGCCTTGGATATGGCAGATTTCTTAGGCTAGAATACCCTTTTACCAATTGTTTTGTAATAGACAATATAATAACCATCGCTTTATTATAACATGGGAGCAATTACATAATTAATGACACCTAGCCAATCATCGCACCTCTGTTTAGGTCACAGAAGCTGTTGTAATTCTAAATCTATGGATATATCATCATCATGTTGTGTTATATAATGATTAGAATCTGTAATGTTTCATCCGGGGTAATATGACATATAATTACGCTAATTGATGATCCTACATGTATCCCTGTATACTACCTTACTGAGAGGCTCTAACATTAATACCTCTGACAGATGACGTTAATAACACTAATGATATGGTGACAATGTTGTCTGTCAGGGGTGGATATATTTGGAGAAAGTGATCAATCAAATCTTCAACTTGATGGGTTGTTAGCAAAAATATGCGAGGATTCGAGCGAGTTAAAAAAAGGTAACATTTTAATGTCTAGACAACTGGGTCAGAAAATCTATAAAAAAAGGATGCCAGGGTGTGTTTCCGGAATACGACAGGTATTGTAGGGTGTTCCTGGAATATATGGCTGGTCTGGTGGGGCTTTTCCTGGAATATATGGCTGGTCTGGTGGGGTGTTCCTGGAATATATGGCTGGTCTGGTGGAGTGTTCCGGAATATATGTCTGATCTGGTGGGGTGTTCCCGGAATATATGGCTGGTCTGGTGGAGTGTTCCCGGAATAAATGGTGGTCTGGTGGGATGTTCCCGGAATATATGGCTGGTCTGGTGGAGTGTTCCCGGAATATATGGCTGGTCTGGTGGGGTGTTCCGGAATATATGTCTGATCTGGTGGGGTGTTCCCGGAATATATGGCTGGTCTGGTGGAGTGTTCCCGGAATAAATGGGTGGTCTGGTGGGATGTTCCCGGAATATATGGCTGGTCTGGTGGAGTGTTCCCGGAATATATGGCTGGTCTGGTGGGGTGTTCCTGGAATATATGGCTGGTCTGGTGGGGTGTTCCTGGAATATATGGCTGGTCTGGTGGGGTGTTCCTGGAATATATGGCTGGTCTGGTGGGGTGTTCCCGGAATATATGCTGTTTTGTGGGGTGTTCCTGGAATATATGGCT
>JARQOC010000006.1:445127944-445154595 GCA_033576535.1 Allobates femoralis | reverse complement strand
AAGGCCGCCTAGGGGTAAAGGGGGGGCCTGCTAATGTAAGGCCTCCCCCGAATATAAGGCCTTACAACCGGGGGGGGGGCTAATGTAAGGCCCCCCCTGCTGCTGCTTACATCTTACCCTCCAGCGTCTTCTTGCAGCAGCCAGCGCGTCGGTCCTCCGGTCCCGTCTTCAGCGGTCTCCCGGATCATGTGACCGGCCGGTCGCACTAGCGATGACGTCATGCGCTGTGACGGGTCACATGATCCGGGAAACAGCTGAAGATGGGAACGGAGGACCGACGCGCTGGCTGCTGCAAGAAGACGCTGGAGGGTAAGATGTAAGCAGCAGCAGGGGGACCTCAGAGCTGGGGGGGCAGTGTGCCAGCAGGAGGGGGGCTGTATCCACACTGTTGGGGCCTGTATACCCTGTATACCACACTGCTGGGCTGTATACCACACTGCTGAGCTGTATACCACACTGCTGGGGGCTGTATACCACACTGCTGGGCTGTATACCACACTGCTGGGCTGTATACCACACTGCTGAGCTGTATACCACACTGCTGGGGCTGTATCCACACTGTTGGGGCCTGTATACCTTGTGTACCACACTGCTGGGCTGTATACCACACTGCTGAGCTGTATACCACAATGCTGGGGCTGTATCCACACTGTTGGGGCCTGTATACCTTGTGTACCACACTGCTGGGCTGTGTACCACACTGCTGGGGGCTGTATACCTGTGCTGGGGGCTATATACCGGGGTGGCGGTCTGCTGTATTTCCCACCCTCGGCTTATACATGAGTATATACGGTGTGTGTGTGTGTGTGTGTGTATGTGAGTAGGCTGGGGCTGCCAATATAAGACCCCCCCCCCCGAAAGTAAGACAGGGGGCCACTTTTGGTCCCCAAAAAAATGTAAGACAGGGTCTTACTTTCGGGGAAACACGGTAGTTCATGATAATACTCGATACCACCTGCTTTGGAGGTGCAAATGGGCCCTATTCGCCTCTTGGGCTCCTGTGCGTATGCACATGTTGCACCAATATGTCTGCCAATGGTGAAGATGTTTGATGAACAGGTTCTGGATGGGGGATAATGGAGGTGTGCAGAGGTCTCATGATTTTGGCTATAGGGCTCTAATATAAGCAACACAAGCACGGTTCATAAAGGAAGGACTGGAAGTAAATATTCTACAGCACATTTTAATTCTTCGCTCTTCGTACAGGAATGTCCCGGCAGGAAACTAATTACTGTTTTGTCTTCACACGTCTTCTTTATGGCTGCTGTTATGTCACTGGGCCAGAGCAATAATTCCACCTAATTAAACACAATAACAAAAGGGGATGTACACACCGAGCACATATGATGAAACTGCTGCATATTTCCAAAGCACTTGAGTAACTAACAATGAGTAAGCAGCTATTCATGACAATACAGCCAACCAAAGACCTATAGAGACCAGGCAGGGAGACATCCCCCGCCTCCCATCTAGGAGATGCATCAAGGAACTCATACATACATACTCATCTACCAGCCAAATATGTGCATTTAAAGGGGTCGTCCCCCAATAACCTTTATAACCTGACAGGGCTCAGCCAACGGGTCACATTTGGCACTCTGGTTCATCCAGTCCGACCCGCAGATCAAAATAGCCAAAAGGCTGAAAACAGTGGATCCTTAGGATACAGATAGCGGTGAACACATTGGTGGTGGATGAAGCCGTTGGCACTGTCTTCTAGCTGTAAAGGTGTGTAGGGTTACGTCCTGCCCGTCCTGGGGAATGCTGTGCTCTTGTACATATATTGATCTGTTATGGACTGTGTGTGTATCTATGTTTACATGTTACAGATTTATGTGAATATGTTTGTGCTACTGCTCCCTGGTAATTTGAGCTAAATAAGGTTAAATTAGCTAGTGAGTTAGTACACCCCTTAAGGGTGGAGTTATGGCTTTCCTCTATAAGCGAAAGTGATATTAGCTAGTGAGTCCATACACTAGGGGTGGGGTTTATACAGTGTTTGCCAAAAGTATTGACACCCCTGCAATTCTGTCAGATAATATTCAGTTTATTCCTGAAAATGATTGCAATCACAAATTCTTTGGTATTATTATCTTTATTTAATTTGTCTTAAATGAAAAAACACAAAAGAGAATGAAGCAAAAAGCAAACATTGATCATTTCTCACAAAACTCCAAAAATGGGCCGGACAAAAGTATTGGCACCCCCAGCCTAATACTTGGTTGCACAACCTTTAGCCAAAATAACTGTCATCAACCGCTTCCGGTAACCATCAATGAGTTTCTTACAATGCTCTGCTGGAGTTTTAGACCATTCTTCTTTGGCAAACTGCTCCAGGTCCCTGATATTTGAAGGGTGCCTTCTCCAAACTGCCATTTTTAGATCTCTCCACAGGTGTTCTATGGGATTCAGGTCTGGACTCATTTCTGGCCACCTTAGAAGTCTCCAGTGCTTTCTCTCAAACCATTTTCTAGTGCTTTTTGAAGTGTGTTTTGGGTCATTGTCCTGCTGGAAGACCCATGACCTCTGAGGGAGACCCAGCTTTCTCACAGTGGGCCCTATATTATGCTGCAAAATTTGTTGGTAGTCTTCAGACTTCATAATGTCATGCACACGGTCAAGCAGTCCAGTGCCAGAGGCAGCAAAGCAACCCCAAAACATCAGGGAACCTCCGCCATGTTTGACTGTAGGGACCGTGTTCTTTTCTTTGAATGCCTCTTTTTTTCTCTTGTAAACTCTATGTTAATGTCTTTGCCCAAAAAGAGAGAACATTCTTCCAAAACGTTTTAGGCTTT
Organism: Allobates femoralis; assembly: GCA_033576535.1. NCBI lineage: Eukaryota > Metazoa > Chordata > Amphibia > Anura > Aromobatidae > Allobates > Allobates femoralis. Next base: position 445,151,800 of record JARQOC010000006.1, on the reverse strand, counting down.
CTCAGGTAAGTTTTGGCAAACTCCAGCCTGGCTTTTTTATGTCTCGGGGTAAGAAGTGGGGTCTTCCTGGGTATCCTACCATACAGTCCCTTTTCATTCAGACGCCGACGTATAGTACAGGTTGACACTGTTGCACCCTCGGACTGCAGGGCAGCTTGAACTTGCTTGGATGTTAGTCGAGGTTCTTTATCCACCATCCGCACAATCTTGCGTTGAAATCTCTCGTCAATTTTTCTTTTCCGTCCACATCTAGGGAGGTTAGCCACAGTGCCATGGGCTTTAAGCTTATTGATGACACTGCGCATGGTAGACACAGGAACATTCAGGTCTATGGAGAAGGACTTGTAGCCTTGAGATTGCTCATGCTTCCTCACAATTTGGTTTCTCAAGTCCTCAGACAGTTCTTTGGTCTTCTTTCTTTTCTCCATGCTCAATGTGGTACACACAAGAACACAGGACAGAGGTTGAGTCAACTTTAATCCATGTCAACTGGCTGCAAGTGTGATTTAGTTATTGCCAACACCTGTTAGGTGCCACAGGTAAGTTACAGGTGCTGTTAATTACACAAATTAGAGAAGCATCACATGATTTTTCTAAGGGTGCCAATACTTTTGTCCACCCACTTTTTTATGTTTGGTGTGGAATTATATCCATTTTGGCTTTAGGACAATTCTTTTTGTATTTTTTTCATTCAAGACAAATTAAATGAAGATAATAATACCAAATAATTTGTGATTGCAATCATTTTCAGGAAGAAACTGAGTATTATCTGACAGAATTGCAGGGGTGTCAATACTTTTGGCCAACACTGTATAACAAAATAAGCCTTCATGTGTGTTCAAACAGGAGAGTCCCCAGGAGGGAAAAAAGAAGGAACCATTGGAATAGCAGGCCCATTTTATTTGTTGAATTAGCTAGTGAGCAAGTACACCCCTTAAGGGTGGAGTTATGCGTTTCCTCTAGAAGCAATAGTGAAATTAGGTTAGCTAGTAAGTCCACAAACTAGGGGTGGAGTTTAAGTAACAAAATAAGCCTGCATGTGTGTGCAGACAGGAAAGTCCCCAGGGAAGGAAAAAAACAAGGAACCATTGGAATAGCAGGCCCATTTTATTGAATTCTAGAAGACCCTCTAGGTCATCCTGGGAGTTGAACATATCAATTGGGAAGCAGCAGATCCCCCGGTACGGTTGTAGTGAACTTCAGCAGAGAGAGAGTTCAACACGGTGCTGGCGGTAAAGGAACGTCGTCTAAACGGTGCTCCTAACTGTACCTTTGGAGCGGATCCCTACAGGATGAGTTGAGCTGCAGCTAATAGAGACCAAATGACTTTGCAGTGCAACAGAGTGGTGTTGAGAAGGGTAGGCGAGAGCCTGGAGTTACTGGAACCGTGGAAGCAGTATGCACCAAAATCTGTCATTGTGAATATCCCTAAACAAGTAACTTTCAAGATGTGTGCCTATGTTTCATGAGGTTGTTTTAGAAAGAACTGTTTTCGAACATCATTGACTCTTTGTCTGCCTTGGCCCTCAGTGAGGGCAACTGTGAACTGAACTTTTGCACTGGGGAACCGGCCAGGGTATGTGCGGCAAAACCATGAATAAAGGTATACTTTAAATTGGGATTAAGTTTTTCGTTAATACTCATTTTTGGATCCCTATCTTATCTCAGCTAGTTAATTATTACTCATGAAAATGCTGATCTCTTACAGGCTGAGCCACATAGATGTACAAAAATGGAAGTCACAAGGGCTTTCAGCAGGTTCCTTGACTGCCATGACAATGCCATCAGCTCAAGAGATGAGCAAATTTGTGGAAGTTGGGGTTCAGGCAGTGCTACCAAACTTTTTGGTGCACTGTTCGGGACCCGAACTAGAGCAGAGACTCATTGGAAGTCACTGAGTGGCTGTTTAGCAAATTGCCCACAGCCAGCCATTAACAAAACACTTCTCGGAGAGGGTGGCAGGCAGGGGCGTAACTACAATAGGTGCAGGGGTTGCGATCGCACCCGAGCCCTGCAGCCCAGGGGCACCCCAAAAGTTCCTTTGGCCTATAGAAAAAGACTAATACTATTAAAGATTTGCAATAATGGGGGGCCCCGTTGGAGCTTTCGCATCGGGGCCCCTGGGCCTGAAGTTACGCCACTGGTGGCAGGGGATGTTTCTTTCTTATATTTTAGACAACACACTACCCCCGAAAACTTGGATTTGATCCCTAGAGCGAGCCGATCAAACACTGCATGTGACTTGCACTGGGCCGACCACCAAACCAACCGGAGCACAGCGCTGAATGCTCCAGCACTTTGGATATGGAAATGACTCGAACTCCAGCCCCCAAACAGGTTCTCTCATCTGTAATCAGCACCTCAACAATTAGGTTGTGGAGTGAGGAGGATAGGCGTCGGTAAGGGACACCTTACCCACATTTTCAACTTCTTAAAGGTGTTTTTCCACAAAGTTGAATTTAATCAATAGATCTTGGAATAATAATAAATTCCACAATTGGATGTGATTAAAACATTTTTTCCTGTGCTGAGATAATGTCTATATATAATTATTACCTTGTGGCTCATCCACTTCCATCTCGATGTCCGCCTATGTCACTTCTGGCCGCGATATTAGCACAACCAAGTGATGGGTATGTTAATATGGCGCAGGCTGGTGGCAGCATAGACAACAGCAGCCGTTGCTGCACACGCCACCCGCCTCCCACTGCACCTCTCCTGTCACCCATAGACCCCCGCCCGCCTCACACCGCACCTCTACTGCTGCCCCTGCAGACTCCCGCACCTCTCCCACCTATAATCTGCAATTTACCAAGGGACAGAACCTTTGGTGATGTCACAGTCATGTGATCATTTACATGACTGTGACATCACTGCAGGCCCTGTATTTTTCAAAGCTTTCCGTTCTCAGCTATGACACAAAACCATCACAGCTGGGAAGAAGGGTAAGCGGGCAGAGAGAGGGCTGGGGGAGCAAAGACAGCATGGGGGCAAATAGAGGCTAGGGGAAAACACAGCGGAGGGGAAGCAGAAAGAGAGCTCAGCCCCAGTCCATTCTGTCCCCACTTTACCCTGCCTCACTCCATTCTGTCCCACTCCTCTTTAGTCCTGCTCTGTCCCACTCCATTCTGCCCCTGCTCTGCCCCACTCCATTCTGCCCCTGCTCTGCCCCACTCCACTCTGCTCCTGCTCTGCCCACTCAAATCTGCCCCCACTCCATTCTGCCCCTGCTCTGTCCCACTCCATTCTGCCCATGCACTGCCGCCTCTTCATTTTGCCTCACTCCATTCTGCTCCACTTCACTCTACACCTGCTCTGTCCCACTCCATTCTGCCCCACTCCACTTTGCCCTACTCCATTCTACCCTACTCCATTCTGCCCCACTCCACTCTGCCCCTGCTCTGCTCCATTCAATTCTGCCCCTGCTCTGCCCCACTCCATTCTGCCCCTGCTCTGCCCCCACTCCATTCTGCCCCACTCCACTCTGCCCCACTCCATTCTGCTCCTGCTCTATCCAACTCATCTCTGGCCCATTCTGCTTTGCCCCACTCTGCTCTGCCCCACTTTCCCCCACTCTGCTCTGCCCCTGCTCTTCCTCGCTCTACCCCTCAGCATGAGAGCACGCACAGGGGGTGAAGATCCACCACAGGGGGGCACAGCGACCACAAGGGAAGAGCACACAGATAACAAAGGGAGGGGGACCAGACAGGTGGGGCTAAGATCGGCCACAGGGCGGGAGCAGAGAGCCACCACGGGAGGGGAGTGAGCTGAGAGCAACCAGAGGGGGGCAGAGAGACAGCATGGGGGGTAGCCAGAGAGCTCACTCAGGGCTGCGCATGGGGTCAAGCGAGTGTGCATAGGGGAGGGGCCAGGTAGCGCACACAGGATGGTGCCACATGACTGTCAACACCATAGATCCCGCCCCCCATAGTCCTATCATCTCCCACCCAATGCGTTAGCATCAGGCTCCTATCTAGTCTATTATAATACTTACCTTGTAGCATCTGTCATCCACTTCCACTGTAATCGTGTCCTTTTATGACGCGCTTGGCCAGAACAAGTTCTGGTCGCCATATTTGGACACCCAAGTGATGGGTGTTCGAATATGACAACTACTGGCAGAGGAACCAATAACTGAAACTGACATTACATACGCCGCACCCCCCATATACCTCCAACTGACCTCAGCCTAGCATTGCATACAGGATCTGTGATGATGTCATGATCATGTGATCAGGTGCACGTGACTAATCACATGAATGTGACAACACAGGTCCTCAAACACACAGAGAAAAGACAGGTACTGCAGCCTGCACACCCCAGTCCACATTCCCACCCCCACCCAGTCCACACCCCAAAGTCCGCACACCCCAGTCAATGCTCCCACCACCGCACGGTCCACGCTCCCCACAGCCCGCACTCCCTGGTCCACGCACTAACCTCCACCTGGTCCACGCTCCCACAGTCCGCACACCTCAGTCCATGCACCCACCCCGCCCAGTCCACGCTTCCAGGGGGGCCAGAGAGACAGTACCGAAAGAGAGACACGACAAGAGAGAGCAGAGAGACCGCATAGGAAGGGGGCAGAGAGACAGCACAGGAGGTGGGCAGAGAGCAAACATAGGTGGGCAGAGAGGCAGCACGAGGTGAAGAGAGGCAGCACAGCAGGGGAAGAGATGAGGCAGCATGGGGGGGCTGAGATGAGGCAGCATGGGGGGGCTGAGATGAGGTAGCACGAGGGGGGCAGAGATTGAATGGAGTTGTTGCACAAAACATATTCCATCAATCTTATATATGTATCCCTGCTATGTACTGTGTAATGGATGTGACTGACCATACAGGGACTTGGTCTGATCATACCACATCTCCTGTGCTCAGATAATCTCATATATGTGCTCCTGCTATGTACTGTGTAATGGATGTGCCTAACTGTTCAGTGACATGGCCTGATCATACCACATCTCCTGGGCCAGGAAGGACGCAATAGAGGGGCACAGGAATAAGAGAAACAAAACTGGGATCAGGAGAACAGAGATATTTACACCGGGCAAAAAAAAAAATACATACACTGTATGCAGAATTATTAGGCAAATGAGTTTTTTGATCACATGATACTTTTTATACATGTTGTCCTACTCCAAGCTGTATAGGCTTGAGAGCCAACTACCAATTAAGTAAATCAGGTGATGTGCATCTCTGTAATGAGGAGGGGTGTGGTGTAATGACATCAACACCCTATATAAGGTGTGCTTAATTATTAGGCAAATGCTTTTCCTCAGGCAAAATGGACCAGAAGAGAGATTTGACGGGCTCTAAAAAGACCAAAATTGTGAGATGTCTTGCAGAGGGATGCAGCAGTCTAGAAATTACCAAACGTTTGAAGCGTGATCACCGAACAATCAAGCATTTCATGGCAAATAGCCAACAGGGTCGCAAGAAGTGTGTTGGGCAAAAAAGGCGCAAAATAACTGCCCATGAAATGAGGAAAATCAAGCGTGAAGCTGCCAAGATGCCATTTGCCACCAGTTTTTCAGTATTTCAGAGCTGCAATGTTACTGGAGTATCAAAAAGCACAAGGTGTGCCATACTCAGGGACATGGCCAAGGTAAGAAAGGCTGAAAAACGACCACCTTTAACCAAGAAACACAAGATAAAATGTCAAGACTGGGCCAAGAAATATCTTAAGACTGATTTTTCAAAGGTTTTATGGACTGATGAAATGAGAGTGACTCTTGATGGGCCAGATGGATGGGCCAGAGGCTGGATCAGTAAAGGGCAGAAAGCTCCACTCTGACTCAGACACCAGCAAGGTGGAGATGGGGTACTGGTATGGGTTGGTATCATCAGAAATGAACTTGTGGAACCTTTTCGGGTTGAGGGTGGGGTGAAGCTCAACTCCCAGACCTACTGCCAGTTTCAGGAAGACAATTTCTTCAATCAGTGGTACAGGAAGAAGTCAGCATTGTTCAAGAAAAACATGATTTTCATGCAGGACAATGCTCCATCACATGCATCCAACTACTCCACAGCGTGGCTGGCCAATAAAGGTCTAAAAGAAGAAAAAATAATGACATGGCCCCCTTGTTCACCTGATCTGAACCCCATAGAGAACCTGTGGTTCCTCCTAAAATGTGAGATCTACAGGGAGGGAAAACAGTACACCTCTGGGAACAGTGTCTGGGAGTCTGTGGTGGCTGCTGCATGCAATGTTGAGCGTAAACAGATCAAGCAACTGACAGATTCTATGGATGGAGGCTGCTGAGTGCCATCATAAAGAAAGGTGGCTATATTGGGCACTAATTTTTTTGTGTTTTGTTTTTGCATGTCAGAAATGTTTTTTTCTAAATTTTGTGCAGTTATATTGTTTACCTGGTGAAAATAAACAAGTGAGATGGAAATATATTTGGTATTTATTAAAGGGGAACTCCAGTGAGAGAAAACTTTTTAGTACAGTTCCTGCCCTCCTACATAGTAACATAGTAACATAGTAACATAGTAACATAGTTTTTAAGGTTGAAGGAAGACTTTAAGTCCATCTACTTCAACCCATAGCCTAACATGTATCCAGAGAAAGGCAAAAAAAAACCATGTGGCAACACTAAGCTCCACATTGGGGGAAAAAATTCCTTCCTGACTCCACATACGGCAATCAGACTAATTCCCTGGATCAACGCCCTATCAAAGAATCTAGTATATATAACCGGTAATATTATAGTTTTCAAGAAAGGCATCCAGGCCTTGTTAAAGCTTAGTGTAGAATCAACCATTATGACATCATACGGCAGAGAGTTCCATAGTCTCACTGCTCTTACAGTAAAGAATCCGCGTCTGTGATTATGATTAAACCTTCCTTCCTCCAGACGTAGAGGATGCCCCCTTGTCCCAGTCTCAGGCCTAAGAGTAAAGAGATCATTCGAAAGGTCTCTGTACTGTCCCCTCATATATTTATACATTATTATAGGATCACCCCTAAGCCTTCGTTTTTCCAAGCTAAATAACCCCAAGTTTAATAACCTGTCTTGGTATTGCAGACCCCTCAGTCCTCTAATAACCTTGTCGCTCTTCTCTGGACCCGCTCTAGTTCAGCTATGTCTTTCTTATACACCGGAGACCAGAATTGTACACAGTATTCTAAGTGTGGTCGCACCAGTGACTTGTATAGAGGTAAAATTATGTTCTCCTCATGAGCATCTATGCCTCTTTTAATGCATCCCATTATTTTATTTGCCTTTGCAGCAGCTGCCTGACACTGGCCACTAAATGTGAGTTTGTCATCTACCCATACACCCAGGTCTTTTTCAGTGACAGATTTGCCCAGTGTTTTACAATTAAGCACATAATTATACCTTTTGTTTCCTCTGCCCAAGTGCATGACTTTACATTTATCCCCATTAAAGCTCATTTGCCATTTATCAGCCCAAGCTTCTAGTTTACATAAATCCTCCTGTAATATAAAATTGTCCTCCTCTGTATTGATTACCCTGCAGTGTCATCTGCAAATATTGAGATTCTACTCTGTATGCCCCCTACAAGGTCATTAATAAATATGTTAAAAAGAAGCTGGCCCAATACTGACCCCTGTGGTACCCCACTGTTAACTGTGACCCATTCTGAGTGTGTTCCATTAATGACCACCCTTTGTTTCCTATCGCTAAGCCAGTTTTTAACCCACTTACACATATTTTCCCCTATCCCCATTGCTCTCATTTTATGTATCAACCTTTTGTGTGGCATCGTATCAAAAGCTTTTGAAAAGTCCATATACACCACATCCACTGCATTTCCTTTGGTCCAGTCCATAACTTACTTCTTCATAGAAGCTTATCAGATTAGTTTGACAGGAACGGTCCCTCGTAAAACCATGTTGATATTGGGTCATGAGGTTATGATGAAGCAGAGCCGTACACTGCAGTTCTAGGATATATAGATCACTTATAAATCGATAAAATCATACCTGCTCCTCTGCTCTAACCCCCACCTCAGGGAACTGAAACCTCTGTCTGATAGCTTCATGTAGAAGCAAAAAGCAGGAGGGTGTCAGGGCGTGGTAGGAGGTGTGTCAGGGGCGTGGATGCTGTGAGCTGCAGGATCAGCCTACATTCACACCCCCTCACATTTCTGTATGGGAAGAGGGCATGGCAGGGGGCGTGACCGCCGACCCCATGTTCACACACAACATACACTCCAGCCCCTGATATACCATCCTATGTGACTGGAGAACACTGCAAATAAACACACCATGAATGCTGAGAAGAATGCAAAAATAAAAATGGAAAAGCTGACATCCTGCAGATCTGAAGACATGCTTTGTAGGTTCATATCTGCAAGGGAAAATAAGCAGCAGCAGCATTGTAGTAATCTCAATCACATTCCTGGTACTGTGAAATGCTGCATTTTTACATGTTTTGGGCTGCAGAACTGCATGGATAAACTGCCACAAACTGAAGCTTGTGAACACATATTTGTAGTGCATGTTGCAGCTCTTTACACATGGACCTGACGTGTCACATAGCCTAAATCTGCCGGGTACAAGACCATAACATGAACAGAAAGTGCCTTCACATGGATTGATAACCTGAATAAACCATAGTACTGTACATGTATTCCTACATTTAGATTGATATCATATAAGAAAATCTATAATTGTCCAGATCTTGGGAAGATGGTGTACCATGGTCCGCGCTGCTGCCTCAATGGAATCACAAGGAATGTAAGGTTCCAAGAAGTCACAAGGAATGCAAGGTTCCAAAAGTAACAATCTCCTTTATTCCACAACGCATTTCGGCGCCTCTTTTGGCACCTTCATCAGGGTTATACATGTACAGCACAAAACAAGGTTTTTATAGCTATTCCTTGTGATTCCATTGAGGCAGCAGCGCGGACCGTGGTACACTATCTTCCCGAGATCTGGATGTTTTTCCACGTGTGAGTGGCTATTGGAGATCCTGCAGCAGCTAAAAAACCAAATGCTCATAAACCAGTTTTGGGGCACACAACTGGACCAGGTGAGTGCACACATATAGATAAACTCACACAGACAGTGTCACTAGTGATAGGGCACTATTGCGCCTTTTTGTCTCCCCTTTTTGTATTTATACAATATATAATTGGGAACATTGAAATAGCAATGTGCTAACTACGGAGAATGAGACCTTGGCCACATTATGCGGTGACCTGAGGGCATGAGGCCTGCAGCACTTACGGCCAGGAGTGAGACACCTGTAAGGAAGTTGTTTATTTATATGTAATGTCTATATATATGCAACGTTAAGAAACTTGAAACAGTAAGCCCAGTAACTACAAAGACTTTACTGTAAGAACTTTTGCAAATTCTGGAACTTTCACCTTTCTTTTTACTTTTAAAAATGGACCATTACATATCACTGGACTGGTTGGGTACAGACTTCTTGTAAACAAACATTAACCAGCCCCGGAGGGTAATAGATTAATCTCTGGAGACTGCTATTGAACTCTTTTTGAACTCTTTTGAATTTGTTGGTTTTTACTTCTAAGACTCTGTACACTTAAAAATGTTATTACCATGTTATTTGTTGAAAAATTGCCACAGTCCCGGAGTACTGTCCTTCACTAAGGGGGAATGTGGCACCCCAGAGTCATAGTGCCACAGTGTCACCATTGTTAGGTGTCACCAGAAAGCAGTAAAGGGTGTTCCACTCAGGCAATACACAAACAACACCAACACCTCCCAGGCAGAAGGGGGAGACCAAGCCCGGCTTCAGGGTGAGCTCCCCTATATATTCAGGTCTGAGGAGCAACAAGTTCAGTTCAGCTCCTGAGAGGGCTATGAAGAGACAAGTTCCTGTGAGGACTGTGAAGGAGGCCTGGCTGTAAACGAGCTGTGCCAGGCTCATCCCAAGGTCCACTGCTGAACACCAGACCTCAGGCTAGGGTCTGAGGAAAGAGGAGAGACAGAAACCTACCGGGAGGCTGCACCACTCCATGCTTCCCTTCCTTGAGAGGAACATCGCCAGAATGGACACTGGAGTCTGAGACTGTGCAGGTTCCACACACACCGACAGTCAACACCGGAGAGTGGGGGACTCCAGATTCTCCAGCTACAGGGTACCATGGGGCACAGCAACATATAGAATCCAGAAACACTGACTTCCCGAAGTGGGGTAGAGAAGTGAAGGACTCGAGTTGCCTGTCATACCGATAGATACAGAAGGAGACAGGGTCGGCAGCCTAGGTTACGCAACTGCAGAGGCCACCACACAAGCGCAGTGAGGAAGCCAAAATGACCCAGCTGGGTAAGAAATACCCTGAACTGCTCTTTAACTCCAGTAAACAAACGGCCATCAGGAGTCTGTGTGTGTTAATTACGTCTATTGCCCTGTGCTCTATAACAGAATCCCACCCGAGGAGCCACAGACTGTCGTTCTTGCACACTGGCTGGAGAAGCTTCAGCTTTGAAGTAAGTGACTGTGTGAACTATAATTCCCTGCAAAGCTCCATCATAGACTATTACTCCTGCCCTGGAGACCTCCAGCCCTACCCGGAGAGGACTTGCCATCTCAGCTGCCCCTAAGTCACCGTCCCCAGCTGCAACCAGGCAGTGGTGGCACCATTGGCCACAACACTCCGGGTGGCATCACAACAAATCCCCTGTAAATATGCCCTTTTTGGACTGATCCCAGGCCATGGGACCGGGTCACGACTACCGTGATACCCCAGTGAGACAGAACCGTCCCGGTTCCCGAGTACCCCATAGCCTGAGGGTGCATCAGATGCAGCAGACTTTGGATGCCTTGCTGTGCCTATTACTGAGAAATGATGATGACGATGACCCTTTGAAAGTTGCAAGGACAGGAATCTACTATGTTTCTATGGGGAAGAGCAAACCATGCAGAGCTAAATGGATCAATGTAATGATGTGCCTCTGCTCGAATCTTCACAATAACAGTACACATTATGCATCATCATACAGCAGAGGATCACAGCATGTATTTGTATCTGCTTAGTGCCATGATTGCTATTTGAAGCCTGGACCCCCCGTCACATAGGGGCTTGAGGGGCTGGAGACCCCCATCACATCAGAGGCTGGAGTGTATGTGTGTGAACATGCGGGGCTGTTGATCACACCCCTGCCATGCCCTCTCCCTATACAGAATTGTGAGGGGGTGTGATCCTGCAGCTCACAGCATCCACACCCCCGACACACCTCCTGCTTTTTGCTTCTACATGAAGCTCTCAGACAGAGATTTCGGTTCCCTGAGGGGGGTGAGAGCAGAGGAGCAGGTATGATTTTATCGATTTATAAGAGATCTATTGATTCTAGAACTGCAGTGTACAGTTCTGCTTCACCATGTAGGAGGGTAGGAACTGTACTAAAAAGTTTTCTCCCACTGGAGATCCCCTTTAAGTTGCCTAACAATTCTGCACAGTAATAGTTAACTGTACAAACAGATAAGATAGCCAAATCTAAAAACCCACTCCAACTTCCAAAATATTTAAGCTTTGATATTTGAGTCTTTTGGGTTGATTGAGAACATAGTTGTTGATCAATAATAAAAATATTCCTCTAAAATACAACTTGCCTAATAATTCTGCACTCGGTGTGTATATAGCAAGTGACAGGTCCTCTATAAAGGGTTCTCATGGTAGTCTGCATTCGAGGTTAGACGGACAGAGATCCATGCAGTGCAATGTAAAGGGAATTATAGGACTATTCTGAGAAGCGTCTGCATCTGGATGTTGCTGCAGACTTTCTGTAGTCGGCGTTGTGCCATCTGTCATTTACACAAAGCCTGACCTGCTTCATAAAATGCTATTTTTGCCCAGTGTTACTGTTTGCAGTCAGATATCCTAAGAGCGTTTTCTCCTGTGACAATATCTAAAAACAGTAACAGGCGAATCAATAACAAGCCATCACAACAAGGTCTACACAGACCCGAGCAGCGCTCCCATGCAGAATTACATAAGGACGCTCGATGATTGTTATCCGGGACATCTGATACATCTGGATACCCTGGGATAAACAGATCTGCGTATAGATGAGAGTGCAACTTACGGGGAATCTGTATAATGTACCGTATGTAGCACTAGAACAAACTGTGAAGAGCAGATATACAAACCATGGGGATAACATACGGAGTGGTGGTATACGGTACAACACAGGGGACTCTTGTATGGGTCACAAGTTTATCTTCTGCACTAAAGACCTGTCACTTCATTCAATTTCTCCTGGATCCAGTCTTGCAAATAGGGAATGATAGGTAGTGATGGGCGAATCCTAAATTACTCGGAATCGCTTGACTCTAGCGAGTCCGAGCCCAGGACTCGCTACTCGTTGCGAGTCTAGCGAGTCCAATGTTAATGAATGGGGAAGCGAGTAATAGCGAGTAGTGTGAGATTTACAAATCGCAGATGTGTCTCGGAAGCTTCAGCCTGAAGCAATCCTAGTTTTGTCATTTATTTGCATTGGACTCGTTTACTTTGTAAGTAATCACTGGGAAACTCGCACAGATCCTGTGTGCTGTCTGCTCTGTGCAGCTCCAGGGTCCTAGAGCCCGCCTGCTGCCTGATGTAGCAGTGCTGAGATTGTTCTCAGTCTGCTCATTCCCTGTGCATAGACATCTATATCTATACACAGGGGATGTAGCAGAGAGGACATCGCGTTTTGGACTGCGTCGGGCGGAAGAGGATTTTTTTAATTAAAGATGGAGTCCCTAATGGCTTTTTTTTTTATTTCTAATAAAAAAATTTCTCTGTGTTGTGTTTTTTTTAAAACAATTTAATAGAAATTCATGGCGGTCATGTCTAATATTGGCGTGACCGCCATAAATTTCGGGCTTAGGGCCAGCTGATAATACAAAGCTGGCCCTAACCTCTATTACCCAGCGTGCCACCGCCACCAGGGCCGCTGGAAGAGCGGGGATCAGCGCCAGAGGATGGCGCTTCAATGAACGCGCCATCTTCTGGGGCGGCTGCGGGCTGCAATTTGCAGTAGGGGGTGCCCAGAAAGCTTGGGCATCCCTGCGCTGCGGATTCCAGCCCCCAGCTGCTTAGCTGTACCTGGCTAGACATAGAAATTGCGCGGAGCCCCACGCATTTTTTTGACTCCGACTCCGAGACAACTCCGACTCCGAGACGACTCCGACTCCGACTTGACTCCGACTCGACTCCGAGACGACTCCGACTCCGAGACGACTCCGACTCCGAGACGACTCCGACTACGAGACGACTCCGACTCTGAGACGACTCCGACTCCGACTCCGAGATGACTCCGACTCCGAGACGACTCCGACTCCGACTCCGAGACGACTCCGACTCCGAGACGACTCCGAGACGACTCCGTCTCCGAGACGACTCCGACTCCGAGACGACTCCGACTCCGAGACGACTCCGACTCCGACTCCGAGATGACTCCGACTCCGAGACGACTACGACTCCGAGACGACTCCGACTCCGAGACGACTCCGACTCCGACTCCGAGACGACTCCGACTCCGAGACGACTCCGACTCCGAGACGACTCTGACTCCGAGACGACTCCGACTCCGAGACGACTCCGACTCCGAGACGACTCCGAGACGACTCCGACTCCGAGACGACTCCGACTCCGAGACGACTCCGACTCCGAGACGACTCCGACTCCGATTCCGAGACGACTCCAACTCCGAGACGACTCCGACTCCGAGACGACTCCGACTCAGAGACGACTCCGACTCCGAGACGACTCCGACTCCGAGACGACTCCGATTCCGAGACGACTCCGAGATGACGCCGACTCCGAGACGACTCCGACTCCGAGACGACTCCGACTCCGAGACGACTCCGACTCCGACTCCGAGACGACTCCGACTCTGAGACGACTCCGACTCCGAGACGACTCCGACTCCGAGACGACTCCGAGATGACTCCGACTCCGAGACGACTCCGACTCCGAGACGACTCCGACTCCGAGTCGGAGTCGAGTCGGAGTCGGAGTCGTCTCGGAGTCGGAGTTGTCTCGGAGTCGGAGTCAAAAAAATGCGTGGGGCTCCGCGCAATTTCTATGTCTAGCCAGGTACAGCTAAGCAGCTGGGGGCTGGAATCCGCAGCGCAGGGATGCCCAAGCTTTCTGGGCACCCCCCGCTGCAAATTGCAGCCCGCAGCCGCCCCAGAAGATGGCGCGTTCATTGAAGCGTCATCCTCTGGCGCTGAACCCCACTCTTCCAGCGGCCCTGGTGGCGGTGGCACGCTGGGTAATAAAGGGGTTAATACCAGCTTTGTTATACAAGCTGGTATTAAGCCCGAGATTCTTAATGTCAGGCCACGTTTGACCCAGCCACTAAGAATCTCCAATAAAGGGTTAAAAAAACACAACACAGAGAAAAATTTTTATTTGAAATAAAAAAAAAAGCCATTAGGGACTCCATCTTTAATTAAAAAAATCCTCTTCCATCCGACGCAGTCCAAAACGCGATGTCCTCTCTACTACATCCCCTGTGCATAGATATAGATGTCTATGCACAGGGAATGAGCAGACTGAGAACAATCTCAGCACTGCTACATCAGGCAGCAGGCGGGCTCTAGGACCCTGGAGCTGCACAGAGAAGACAGCTGGACTCGGCTCGCAAAGAAACAGCAGTTACTTTGCGAGTTTCCCTGCTATCACTGGCACAGTAGCCGAGTCTAATGCAAACAATGGCAATCCTAGTTTTTGTCAGCGTTTCTGACAAAACTAGGATTGATATTGATTTGCATTGGACTCGTGCGAGTAATCACTGGGAAACTCGCAGAGTACCGAGTCCTGCGAGTCCCTTACTACTCGCCGAGTAACGAGTCCTAGCGAGTAGATTCGCCCATCCCTAATGATAGGGGGTCAGAGGGGGTAAAGCTTCTGCATAGTGAAAGCATCAAGTTGGGGTAGGGAGCCTTCAGGGAATTTGGTGCTCTCCACTAGGAGAAAATGTATCCCGACAGCGCCCGGAGTAGATCCCTGTGCAGTAGCAACACAGGGATCTACATATTGAGTACAAGTGCCTGAGTCGGGAGCTGTATTGTGTATTTTGGACAGCAGAGGCCGAGCAGCCCAAAACCACTTCAGAAGTGTGGCGCCCCTGCAGACTGGTCACCACACTGCACCTCCTCCACCATGTCACCATTCCCAGGTGAGAGGGGTTGCAAACCCGAGACCCACAGAATTGCACACAACATCATCCCAATTCCAGGCTGGGGGATTTGGGTGTGCGCTATTGAGAGGGAGGGCCCTATCTTCTAGTCAGGAGGAGGGATTAGCAGTAGTGAGTTAGGGAGAAGAGAATGTCGGAGGAAGGCGTCTGGAGTTGACGCAGGACTGAGAGTGTCTTAGGGGACACGGGAGTGGGAGATCCACCTGTGTGCGCCAAATCCAGCCTGACCCGAGTCGGGTGGAGGAACTGGTTGCCCGATGGTACCGGGCCCGATCTGGTTTGGGTTCTCCATGCCTCGACCAGGAAAATCGGGGGCCACTGGCTTTGCAGGAGCGGTGGCCACAAACCATGAATAATCCGCAGGATGGTGGCTAGGACTAGGGCCAGGGGATGCGAAGCTGCAGTTACCCAACAAGGCCCGCAGACATCAGTCTGGGACCCTGTTCACGAAGGCGCAGGGCAGGCGAGGCAAGAATCCAGCGCAGGGAAGAGAAATATGGGAAGGCCCATGAATGGTGTCACCTCAGAGCGATCCTAATCTCCTGGGGATTAACCTGGCTGCACTTTGGAGGAGCAGAGCACCCGGCTTGGTGACCTTGCCCTAACAGCAAGTAAAGGTAAAGAATGCATAAACTGTCTGTGTCTCCTCCTTGTACGCCCTGTGGCCTTCTACATCATTACAGCCTCGTCCCTGCTATAAACTTATCCATCTGTCCTGGGGCTCCGCTCCACCTGTGAGGAGCGATACCATCCAGGCTGCCATACCATCTGCCCCAGTGGTCTGAAACTGCAACGTCGGCCACCCCTTGTAAATAGCCCTTTTAACTGCATGACCAGGGTCATGGAGCCAGGTCATCACCACCGTGATCTCCCCAAAAAACTGACTGGCCCAGTCCCTTGTACCCCATGGCTCTGGTGGGTGTCACAAGAAGCACCAGCCTGGGAGACATCTGCCACCCGCCCCCTGGTCCAGTGTCACGTAGGGGGGATTCGGGGAACCCAAAAGTAGGAAGGAGCTGGGCATAGGGGGTCAGAGGAGCCTGCTCTGGCCCTGAAACTGGGGTAACTCGCCCTGTACTCGGAGGGACCTCTGAAGGTGAGAAGGTCCGAGCCCCAAGCCTAAGATCCTAAAACTCATGAGAAGCCCTAGGCATAAGTGTTGAGCCCCAGACCCTGGGGTACTCAGGTACCAGGCTCGGTGGATGTTCCAGAGGTGTCACGGGTGGCAGCGCCTGATCCCCTGGCCTGGGTGACACTTCAAAAAGGGTATATTTACATGGGAATAAAAGTTATTGTCACGTGACGCTACCTGTAGTACCTGGTGATGGGTCACCAGCGCCGTCACAGTCCGCCGGAGGTAGATGGTAGTGCGGCTTAGATGGCAAAGCCCCCTACAGGTAGGGCTGTTCCTCCAGGGCAGCGTTCCTGGAAGGGAACAGGGTGATGTAGGAAAACACACATAGACAAAGTCACCTTCTCCCGGGTACTTTACTGTCAACTTCTAGCAGCATTAGATACAGTTCACAGTTCAGCAAGATGTTGTAAATAGCAGGCAGCTTTACGGGTGGCTGCAAGTGGATTCCAGGTGGTATGGTGGAACCCTTGGTGTACCTTCGTTGACAAACCCGTGTCCGTTCTTCCCCGCCTAGGATGGGCCTATACCTAGTAGCTCCGTGTAGGTAGTACCGGGGGTCTGTCGCCCCTGTGGTGAGGAAGAAGGCAGACCGCTCCATTGGCAGGGTGTTGCGGCTGATAAACAAGCCACAACAGCCGGCTGCCAACTGCAAAGCTGGATTTTGTCCGGATCCTCAGGCCCGATGTTCCCGTGGTGGACTAGAGTATCCACTGTAGTATGGTCGCTCCACTCTGAGGATCTCCCTTTCTCTCTAAGGCCCGGATGTCTCTCGTCGTGGGCCCTCTTTCAGGACCTCCTCAAGGTCCCTTCTTCTTCCCACCGGTTCGGCTTGAAACCGCCCCGGTTTGACCATCCGCCTCGTTCCAATTAGTCATAGCCTTCCTAACTCCTCTCCTTCTTGGTCCAAGACACAGGACCAGGACCCAATGACCTCCTTGATCCCCCTAGAGGTGAATATATCCCCTCCCAGGTAACCTCCCACCGCTCAGCTAATGTGGGAGTGCTGGGAATGGGTCTCACCCACCATACTAGGGTCCACCTGCAGCTGAGGCATTTACACCTCTTTTACAGGTGTAATACCCCTCTGTGACACCTGCATATGTGGGGCGCCTCATAAGCCCCTACCTCCACCCACGGACAGCGGAATCCAGCAGCTTCCAATAGAGAAGGAGATAGCTGCTTCAGATCAGAGTCTGGTCATAACAGGTCACAGTCCAGAAGTGAACTGAATCAGCAACATCAGGTGGATGTGATCTGACCCATTTATGGCCAAGGGGTGGGGAGCAACCAGCTCAGGCACGCCCCCCCCAGCTCACCTAAGCATGAGTCTTAGCTTCGCTCATTAGGTTCCTCTCTCCACAATGAGAGCAGGGAAAAAAAGGCTTCATTTAAATCACAGCAGCAGCACTTCCATACTGCAAGCCAGACAATACGTAACACCCAGCTTGCCCCTACACAGAGTCTGGAGTAGATCCCTGCGCAGCAGCACAGGGATCTACACATTGAGTTCAATACCCGTGGCGGGAGCTGTACTCATGGCAGCAGAGGCTGAGCGACCCAAAACCACTCCAGTAGCACCAGTGTGGCGCCCCTGCGACCAGGAGGCCACATAAGGAACTGCAGCCAGGTAAGATAGGAAGACAGTTGCACCACAACACCCTCACTGACATCCCACACACCACTAAGGGGCAGCACCCAACCCGGAGCCCGGGACTCTAGGCGGGCAAGGGGTGGTGGGTTTAGAGAACAGTGGGTGGGACAGCAAGCAGGTCAGGTGATAGAAATAGAGAAGTGGAGGAGGAAGGAGTCAGTAGGCCAGAGTGAGCCGACCAGAAAAGACCAGAGTAGGCCGAGGTAGGCTGAGCAGTACAGACAAGAAGCACATGTCCTGGAGGAGTGGGGTGTAAGGAGCGCAGAATCTGAAGAGCCAGTGTGTAGCCATGGAGAGAAAGCCCATCCGGAGCCAGCACCCCAAGAGTGTGAGGGAAGAGAGGACCAGTGATACTGGGTCCTAGACACACGGCTGAGACGTCCGACTGCAGGTGAAGTAGCCTACTTATGGAACCTGGGTCACACGTAGAAGGAAGCCTGATAGAGCCTAGCACAGCAGGACTATTGGAGGCTAGGGTAACAGCAGAGGGTCAGCTCTGAAAGGGACCGACGATTCACCCGGTTTCCCAGATTAACCGACGGGGAACTCCAGCTTTACATTAGAGTTCCTACCCCAAAGGACAGGCAGCTCAGTGGCGACCACGAGGACCCACAGGGGACCGAGCCACCGCCATACTGTCTGGAGATGCACATACAAAGTGAGAGAGAGAGAGAGAGCAAAAGCCTGGAAAGGACAGAGAAGGAGTGAGGGGTCACAGAGAGGAACAACCTGGCTGCAGGGAGTAAAGGAACATGGAGGGGAAAGTTGTAACCCGTGTAAAGACTTGTACCTGGAACTGTAACTGAACTGTTATGCTGAGCAAACTATGAAGTAAACACGGTGAACCCTTGCCTCTGACTCCCTTGCATGATTCTCTATTGCCTGCACATGATTCCCTCCAACTGGACTGCAGAGAGATCCAGCCTGGAGAGCCACAGCCTGTCAGCTCTGGACACTGGAGAAAAGAAAGCTGCAGCAGCAGGACAGTAAGTGTATTGCATCCACTACAAGCTTACACTACACCATAGATGCTAAATCATCACTGCCCCGGGGAACCCAGTTCTACCCGCGGAGAACTATTCCATCTACAGCTGCTATAACATCATCCCCGAAGGTTCTGCAGCAGCGGTGGTCCCACTATTGACCACAAGCCGTGGGTGGCGTCACGATTGACATTAATCCCCTGTAAATATTCCCCTTTTACTTGCCAGGGCCCGGGACACGGTCCGGACCAGGACCTCCGTGACATCTCCCAGTAGCAACCCGGTCCGGTACCGGGTCCCAGTGGGCTCGACACCAGCCTGGGAGACATATGCCACCCTGCCCCCTGGCCCAACCCGCCCCTGCTCTTGACCCACTGTCAGAGGCCTCTCAGCTGGCAAAACCAGACTTTCTGCTTTGCACTGATGAGGGGCAAACACCCCGAGACATGTGTCTGTAAATGGAGTGTCTGGTTTGGCTTTTTATCACCAGACATGTGGCAAGGCTCATTAAAGGCTCGATACTGACTTTTAGGATTACTACATCCAATAACTGGTGCCAGAGCTCTTGAGCGGACTGGTGCTAAGTGCTTCTGGCTGAAATACCCCTTAAAATGAGACCTCACCCATTACCTGCCATGCTTCTCTGACTGGAATTTCCTGTATAATCGGCGTTCAATAATGTAACGTATGTCATCCTGTCACATTCTTCTTGTGTATTTTCCCTTCTGACATCACTGTACACTGCTTGTAAACACATTGAGGCCGGTGCTACATGGTAATTCTGACCGCAACACATCGGGCAGCCACATGGCGACCTGTAGGGTACAGCGACCGCGAAAGCAAACCCCAAAACGTTGGACAGCATCAGATATTTTGTAACTTGCTTGAGTGGTATACAGGGGCCACAATGCGACCGCACTCACGTGGGTTATACTATGATAACATTGGCACACAGCGGTCTTTTGTGGTGCAAACTGTGTCATGGCCAAAGTTGCTGATTAGCTTAAGCTTTATAGGCAGTCTCCTGTATAGTCAACAATCTGTATACTCAGGCTGCAGTATAGTCATCAATCTGTATAGTCAGTCTCCTGTATAGTCAGGCTGCAGTGTAGTCAGTCTCCTGTATAGTGAGGTTCCTGTATAGTCAGACTCCTGTACAGTCAGGCTCCAATATAGTCAGACTCCAGTATAGCTAGGCTCCTATATACCGGTAGTCAGTTTCCTGTATAGTCAGGCTCCCAGGCTCATGTGTAGTCAGGCTACTGTATAGTAAGGCCTCTGTATAGTCAGCTCCTGTATAGTCAGGGTTCTGTATAGCCAAGCCTCTGTATAGCTAGGCTCCTGTATACTCAGGCTCCAGTTTAGCCAGGTGACTGTATAGCCAGGCTTCTGTACAGTCAAGTTCCTGTATAGCCAGGCTCCTGTATAGCCACACTACTGTATAGTCAGGTTCCTATATAGCAAGGTTCCAGTATAGTCAGGCTCCTGTATAGCCAAGCTCTGTATAGCCAGGTGACTGTATAGCCAGGTGACTGTATAGCCAGATTCCTGTATAGCCAGGTGACTGTATAGCCAGGTTCCTGTATAGCCAGGTTCCTGTATAGCCAGGTTCCTGTATAGCCAGGCTCCTGTATAGCCAGGCTCCTGTATAGCCAGGTTCCTGTATAGCCAGGTTCCTGTATAGCCAGGTGACTGTATAGCCAAGCTCCTGTATAGCCAGGTTCCTGTATAGCCAGATGACTGTATAGCCAGATGACTGTATAGCCAGGTTCCTGTATAGCCAGGTGACTGTATAGCCAGGTGACTGTATAGCCAGGCTCCTGTGTAGCCATGTTCCTGTATAGCCAGGCTCCTGTATAGCCAGGCTCCTGTATAGCCAGGTTCCTGTATAGCCAGGTGACTGTATAGCCAGGCTCCTGTATAGCCAGGTTCCTGTATAGCCAGGTTCCTGTATAGCCAGATGACTGTATAGCCAGATGACTGTATATCCAGGTTCCTGTATAGCCAGGTGACTGTATAGCCAGGCTCCTGTATAGCCAGGCTCCTGTATAGCCAGGTTCCTGTATAGCCAGGTTCCTGTATAGCCAGGTGACTGTATAGCCAAGCTCCTGTATAGCCAGGTTCCTGTATAGCCAGATGACTGTATAGCCAGATGACTGTATAGCCAGGTTCCTGTATAGCCAGGTGACTGTATAGCCAGGTGACTGTATAGCCAGGCTCCTGTGTAGCCATGTTCCTGTATAGCCAGGCTCCTGTATAGCCAGGCTCCTGTATAGCCAGGTTCCTGTATAGCCAGGTTCCTGTATAGCCAGATGACTGTATAGCCAGATGACTGTATATCCAGGTTCCTGTATAGCCAGGTGACTGTATAGCCAGGTGACTGTATAACCAGGCTCCTGTGTAGCCAGGCTCCTGTATAGCCAGGCTCCTGTATAGCCAGGTTCCTGTATAGCCAGGTGACTGTATAGCCAGGCTCCTGTATAGCCAGACTACTGTATAGTCAGGTTCCTATATAGCAAGGTTCCATTATAGTCAGGCTCCAGTATAGTCAGGCTCCTGTATAGCCAAGCTCCTGTATAGCCAGGTGACTGTATAGCCAGGTTCCTGTATAGCCAGGTGACTGTATAGCCAGGCTCCTGTATAGTCAGGTTCCTGTATAGCCAGGTGTACTGTATAGCCAGGCTCCTGTATAGCCAGGTGACTGTATAGCCAAGCTCCTGTATAGCCAGGTGACTGTATAGCCAGGCTCCTGTATAGTCAGGTTCCTGTATAGCCAGGTGACTGTATAGCCAGGCTCCTGTATAGTCAGGTTCCTGTATAGCCAGGTGACTGTATAGCCAGGCTCCTGTATAGTCAGGTTCCTGTATAGTCAGGCTCCAGTATAGTCAGGCTCTTGTATAGCCAGGCTCCTGTATAGCGAGGTTCCAGTATAGTCAGGCTCTGTATAGCCAAGCACCTGTTTAGTCAGGCTCCAGTATAGTCATGCTCCTGTATAGCCAAGCTCCTGTATAGCCAGGCTCCTGTATAGCCAAGCTCCTGTTTAGTCAGGCTCCTGTATAGCCAAGCTCCTGTATAGTCAGGCTCCAGTATAGTCAGTGCTCCTGTATAGCCAAGCTCCTGTTTAGTCAGGCTCAGTGTAGTTGGGCTCCTGTATAGCCAAGCTCCTGTTTAGTCAGGCTCCTGTATAGTCAGCTCCAGTATAGTCAGGCTCCAGTATAGTCAGGCTCCTGTATAGCCAAGCTCCTGTTTAGTCAGGTCCCTGTATAGTCAGGCTCCAGTATAGTCAGGCTCCTGTATAGCCAAGCTCCTGTTTAGTCAGGCTCCAGTATAGTCAGGCTCCTGTATAGCCAAGCTCCTGTTTAGTCTGGCTCCAGTATAGTCAGGCTCCTGTATAGCCAAGCTCCTGTTTAGTCAGGCTCCAGTATAGTCAGGCTCCTGTATAGCCAAGCTCCTGTTTAGTCTGGCTCCAGTATAGTCAGGCTCCTGTATAGCCAAGCTCCTGTTTAGTCAGGCTCCAGTATAGCCAAGCTCCTGTTTAGTCAGGCTCCAGTATAGTTAGGCTCCTGTATAGCCAAGCTCCTGTTTAGTCAGGCTCCTGTATAGCCAAGCTCCTGTATAGTCAGGCTCCAGTATAGTCAGAGCGCTCCAGTATAAGTCAAGGCTCCTGTATAGCCAAGCTCCTGTTTAGTCAGGCTCCTGTATAGTCAGGCTCCAGTATAGTCAGGTTCCTGTATAGTCAGGCTCCAGTATAGTCAGGCTCCAGTATAGTCAGGCTCCTGTATAGCCAGGCTCCTGTATAGCCACGCTCCTGTATAGTCATGCTCCTGTATAGCCAAGCTCCTGTTTAGTCAGGCTCCAGTATAGTCAGGCTCCTGTATAGCCAAGCTCCTGTATAGTCAGGCTCCTGTATAGTCAGGCTCCAGTATAGCCAAGCTCCTGTTTAGTCAGGCTCTTGTATAGCCAGGCTCCTGTATAGCCAGGCTCCTGTATAGCCAGGCTCCAGTATAGCCAGGCTCCAGTATAGTCAGGCTCCAGTATAGTCAGGCTCCAGTATAGCTAGGCTCCTGTATAGCCAGGCTCCTGTATAGTCACGCTCCTGTGTGGCGCCCCGCAACGAGTGCATTACAGGAAGGTATTGCATCCCTGACAGAAGATGTAATATCTTTCATCTCGTTAATGACATGGTTAATACTCAGAGCTCCATACTCTACATGCACCACTAGAATAGAGGGCCAATTAGGTTCTGGTGGGAGGAGTGTAGGAGTAGTGTGTAGGAGAGAAGTAGTAGTCTGGAAGGAAGGAAGAGAGGAGAGGCTGCACAGTGCCGTGCATCCCTGAAGACCACTCACCGGCTGGCGCCATTAAGCGGTGCCCCAGACCGGAACACGGGCAACTACTAAACGGGTCCAATTACACCCGTGCCCACCAACCACCGGATCACTGGTTCCAAGGCGAGCAAGACGTTCACCGCTGCTCAGCAAACCAGGGTGAAGGAACCACTTCTACGAGGCGCCTCACCACAGCCGCAAACTAAGTTGTCTTGCCAGCAGGGACTCTCCACTGGGGCACAGGACCTTCAGCCTAATATTAGCTAGGTACCATTCAAAAGTCTCCCAAGTACCCTGACCTGGTACGCTAAGGCAACCCCGGCAACCCGTTAGAGAAACTAAGAAAAGGAGGAACACCGCGGAGCTCTGAATCAACACCAGTCATTGCTGGGACCACCCAGTCTGTTACCCAAGACTGTATACCTTGTACCATCTTACCGGTTACAGTAAAGACTCGTTACAGAGGACGCTGGTGTCTGTGTTTCCTTTAGAACTGTTTTAAATCTACACCTTCAGCATCACTGAGCTGCCATATTACACCAAGACAGCTCCTGGCCCCGGGGACTCCCGCTCATGCTGTGGGGAGCGTCCCATCTAGCTGCCGTACATTCCCCGGGGGCCCA
>JARQOC010000006.1:444940203-445127844 GCA_033576535.1 Allobates femoralis | reverse complement strand
TTCACCCATTGCATAATAAATCTATAATATACCTGCTATATGCTCATTTAATATTATTTGTAATAAATCTAAAATATAGCATATGTCATAACAGTGATATGTAATAAATGTATTATATGTCATATGTGATCATATATAATATATCATATGTAAGTATTATGATAAACACTATGTAATAAAACTACAATACACCATATGTGATCATTATACAATGCCTCCTATGTAATCAGCCTATATTATTCCACATACACTGGGTATGGAAAGTATTCAGAATCCTTTTTCACTCTTGATTTAATTTAATAAAGTAAAAAAAAAAAAATTCTCATTAATGTACATTCTGCACCCCATATTGACTGAAAAAAACAGAAATGTTTGCAAATTTATTGAAAAAGAATAACTGAGATATCACAGACCCTTTGCTCAGACACTCATATTGAAGTCCACATGCTGTCCATTTCCTTGTGATCCTCCTTGAGATGGCTCTACTCCTTCATTGGAGACCAGCTTTGTTTAATTAAACCGATAGGACTTGATTTGGAAAGGCACACTCTATATAAGACCTCACAGCTCACAGTGCATGTCAGACCAAATGAGACTCATGAGGTCAAAGGAACTGCCCAAGGAGCTAAGAGACAGAATTGTGGCAAGGCACAGATCTGGCTAAAGGTACAAAAGAATTTCTGCAGTACTCAAGGTTCCTAAGAGCACAGTGGCCTCCATAATCCTTAAATGGAAGAAGTCTTGACCACTAGAAGTCTTCCTACACCCTGCCGTCCAGCCAAACTGATCAATCATGGGAGAAGAGCCTTGGTGAGAGAGGTAAAGAAGAACTCCAATATCACTGAGGCTGAGCTCCAGAGATGCAGTAGGGAGATGGGAGAAAGTTCCACAAAGTCAGCTATCACTGCAGCCCTCCACCAGTCGGGCCTTTATGGCAGAGTGGCCCAATGAAAGCAACTCCTCAGTGCAAGACATATGAAAGCCCGCATAGAGTTTGCAAGAAAACACATGAAGGATCTCAGACTATGAGAAATAAGATTCTCTGGTCTGATGAGACGAAGATAGAACTTTTTGGTGATAATTGTAAGCGGTAGAGAAAACCAGGCACTGCTCATCACCTGCCCAATACAATCCCAACAGTGAAACATGGTGGTGGCAGCATCATACTATGGGGGTGTTTTTCAGCTGCATGGACAGGACGACTGGTTGCAATTGAAGGACACATGAATGCAGCCAAGTACAGAGATATCCTGGATGAAAACCTCTTCCAGAGCTCTGGACCTCAGACGTGGTCGAAGGTTCTTCCAACAAGACAATGACTCTAAGCACACAGATAAAATAACAAAGGAGTGGCTTCAGAATGACTCTGTGACCATTCTTCACTGGCCCAGACAGAGCCCTGACCTAAACCCAACTGAGCATCTCTGGAGAGACCTGAAGATGGCTGTCCACCAACGTTCACCATCCAACCTGACGGAACTGGAGAGGATCTGCAAGGAAGAATGGCAGAGGATCCCCAAATCCAGGGATGAGAAACTTGGTACATCATTCCCAAGACGACTCATGGCTGTACTAGCTCAAAAGGTGCAAATACTCAATACTGAGCAAAGGGGCTGAATACTTTCCGTACCCTCTGTATATGTATATATATAACAAATCTATAATACACTCTATGTGCTTTTTATATTTCATTTGTAATAAAGCTATAATATATATATACTATAATAAATCTATGTTTCCATTATATATCATTTGTAATATAGCCATAATATATTAACTATAATAAATCTGTGATATGCTATATGTATAATTATATATAATAAATCTATAATATACGCTGTGTCATAAGTATAAAATGTACATAAAAAGTTTACTATATGTCATGCATAAAAAGAATCTATAATACACAAGGCTTAAAGGGGCGGTCAAGGACTAGAAAAATATGGCTGCTCCTTTTACGGAAACATCGCACAGGTTGTGTGTGGTGTTGCTGTTTTTCCTCATTCCCGTCAGCTGCAGTACCATAGATAACCAGTGGACAGGGGTGGCGCTTTGGAAGATGTTTTTCTAATGTTGCCCTGTGTGAAGGCTCATTGGTGACATTATTGCTGCAGCCCCCTACAGGACAGCTGTGGTGTTACACCCCACTTATTGCTGCAATTGTATGTAACTGCACAAATCTCCTGATTTTGCTACAGTGTGTCAGTGCAGGTAAAATGTATCCAACCCTCCTCCGGGGTCTCAGCCTGTAGGTGAGCGGGGTCTTTTCTTATTTGTGGGCTTGGTCGTATCCTATAAATACGCAGCGTCTTAACGATTCCGCTCTACGCAAATATGTGGCGGCTGGAAATCCAATCATTTAGTCACCTGCAAATCCATAAACCCCTGCATGTACCGTGACCCACCGAGGAGCAGTGTAAGTGGGTCACACTGAGCGGAGGATTGCTCACCTTCCTGCTGACTACGGGGGCTTACAATCAGGAGACACCTCTTAGGCTGGGGTTCCACATAAGCCTTCAGTCCGTTTTTGGCTTCAGTTTTCTCATTTTTTTTTTCTAAGTCCAAAAACTGACAGAAAACGGATTGGATGTAATAAACACCCTGTCCGTTTTTCTCTGGAGCTCCAAACATTGCCCTGTCCGTTTTTGAGTCAAAAACGTTGCTAGCAACGTTTTTGGCATCAGTTAAAAAACGCATGCGTTTTCATGCGTTTTTTTTAACATGGGGCCCTATGGGAAACGCATGCGCGAACGCATGCATATGCGCACTTGCGTTTGCGCATGCGTTCGCGCATGCGTTTTTTTAATGAAAAGTCCAAAAACGTTCAGGAGTGCAGGAGGCTCAAAAAGCACCCAGAAAAAAACGGATTGGTGATGAAAATCACTTCCAAAAACGGATTTCTATGTGGAACCCCAGCCTTACTGGGAAAACTGGGTGACAACCCATATGGCGGCATCTATACTCACACAAGGCTTTTCTGCATATCTATCCTACCTGGTCAGGTTTAGGGAAGAGGGGGTGTGACTTCATAACCAGACATTTGCCATTCAGGGTTTAGGGAAAAGCTGGGTGACAACCTATATGGCTGTGACTATGGCTCCTACAAGCCTTTTCTAGATTCCTGTATGACAAAATGACTTGGTAATGTCTAGAGAAGAGGGTATATGACTTCATAAACACATATGCATGACTTCATGTCCTCATATGTAGCAGAGCTGTGTCCTCTTATGTAGCAGAGCTGTGTCCTCTTATGTAGCAGAGCTGTGTCCTCTTATGTAGCAGAGCTGCCTCCTCTTATGTAGCAGAGCTGTGTCCTTTTATGTAGCAGAGCTGCCTCCTCTTATGTAGCAGAGCTGTGTCCTCTTATGTAGCAAAGCTGTGTCCTCTTATGTAGCAGAGCTGTGTCCTCATATGTAGTAGAGCTGTATCCTCATATGTAGCAGAGCTGTGTCCTCTTATATAGCAGAGCTGTGTCCTCTTATGTAGCAAAGCTGTGTCCTCTTATGTAGCAAGCTGTGTCCTTTTATGTAGCAGAGTTGTGTCCTCATATGTAGCAGAGCTGTGTCCTCTTATGTAGCAGAGCTGTATCCTCTTATGTAGCAGAGTTGTGTCCTCATGTGTAGCAGAGCTGTGTGTATTATATGTAGCAGAGCTTTATCCATATGTGTATCATAGCTGTATCTATTATAGTCTTCTCTTAAGTAGCAGAGCTGTGTCCTCTTATGTAGCAGAGCTGGGTCCTCTTATGTAGCAGAGCTGTGTCCTCTTATGTAGCAAGCTGTGTCCTTTTATGTAGCAGAGTTGTGTCCTCATATGTAGCAGAGCTGCCTCCTCTTATGTAGCAGAGCTGTGTCCTCTTATGTAGCAGAGCTGTGTCCTCTTATGTAAAAGAGCTGTGTCCTCTTATGTAGCAGAGCTGTGTCCTCATATGTTGCAGAGCTGTGTCCTCTTATGTAGCAGAGCTGTGTCCTCTTATGTAGCTGAGCTGTCTCTCTATATGTAGCAGAGTTGTGTCCTCATATGTAGCAGAGCTGTGTGTATTATATGTAGCAGAGCTTTATCCATATGTGTAACATAGCTGTATTATAGTCTTCTCTTAAGTAGCAGAGCTGTGTCCTCTTATGTAGCAGAGCTGTGTCCTCTTATGTAGCAGAGCTGGGTCCTCTTATGTAGCAGAGCTGTGTCCTATTATGTAGCAGAACTGTGTCCTCTTATGTAGCTGAGCTGTCTCCATTTATGTAATAGAGCTGTGTTCTCTTATGTAGCAGAGCTACACACTATTGCACAGCACAGAATCAGTGCAATGACAATGTCAGCTCTACTACATCTCCATTTTTCCTTTCCATTCAGTCAGAGCTCGGTTGTAAACACGTTAGTCTATCATTAAGAGTCAAGAAAAATACACGCCTCCAATTATCGGGTATTAATAGGTATACGCAGACTGCAGCAACAGATGTTTGGTTCACGGTGGTCATCATTGGATGTGCGGTCATGTCTCAGCATGTAACCGTTTTTTTTCATCCTACAAAGGGTCAAACTCTTTGTCATGTCTCTGGGGTCTGTAGCATTGTTCATCCTGGGCTTGCTGGTTCATGAATAGAATTCCAGAGCTGCAGTGTGAACTGACACTGCCATGTAGGTAAGAGGACATAGTAGAGCTCATCCTGAGCCTCCTGGTTCATATAATGCTAAAAAATGGAATTAGGAGAATTGTCTGGATCAGTTAATTGTCACTATGCTGCAGGGAAGGAAAATAAAGGATTGTGTTTATCTAAGATATCTGGGTCAGTAGATGAATTGGCAAGTGACTAGGCACAACAAGATCACAAGAGAACGCCGCAAACTGTCGCGCACCTTATGTAATCAGATCAATTCTAGACACCCAGGTCGGATTTACATCGATCGCGCTTTCCTCCCTCTCCACAACACATTGCATAATTCACTTATGGGGTAAAACCAGGATGACCGGACCCTTGGGGCACTGAAGCATACTCTACAGATGTAGCAGAGCTGACCTGCTTATATATTGGGCAATGAATAATGTCATACAGTTGAAACATACATACACTATATAAAAAGACACACATGTATGTTTTTGTCACTATCTGAAATGAAATCAGAATAAACCTTTCCTGTTTAGGTCAATTAGGATTACCATAATTATTAATCTTTACCAAATGCCAGAATATTGAGAGAGAGAGAATGTTTTAAAGCATTTTTATAACTTTCTACAAACTCACAACTTTATATACACTGAGATTACTATGCCTTAAACAACATCGGACAGTCCATATGATGATGTCATGTGTTTGGAAGCTTCTGTTTATTGGCAACATCTGAGTTAATTAGAGACACACATGTGGATGTATTTGAATACACACCAGAAACACACTTCTTGTTTGTATAGTATCATGGGAAAGTCTAAAGATATCAGCTAAGATATCAGGAAGAGGATTGTGGACTTGCACAAGTCTGGTTCATCCTTGGGTGCAATTTCAGATACATGAAGGTGCCTCATTCATCTGGACAAACAATTATACGCAAGTACAAACAAGATGGGAATGTCCAGCCATAATACCACTCAGGAAGGAGATGGGTTCTGTGTCCCAGATGTTGTGAAGTTTTAGTTGGGACATCAAACTATGTCCTCTTCTTAACTGTCTGTTTTCCGAATCAATAATCATAACAGATGTCCGCAGACAAACCACACTTGACTTGGGAAAATTCCAAGTTTACTATGAAATACATAAATTCATTATACAGATAATTCTGGGGGTGGTAATAAGATCATTCATTAATCGGTTACAAAATATTAAATATAACTAATCATTGATCACTAATTACTGAGAGTTGGTAGGATTATGCAAATCTGTTCTAAAAATGTATATCTCCTTGTACCTGTCCATCATTTACCTGTCCAATGTACCTGGCCATCATATTGACATTATTGACTCATCATATTCCTTCATTATCTGATATTATGGAACATTTTCCCTTGTTACTAAAACATGCTAAACATTGGCTACACTCCCAGACCCTGTAACCTTCACTGTTTGTCTACATACATTCTATAACTCGCAGTAAGCAATACTTGATATGAAAAACACTACCTATTCTTCTTAAAGGCAAGTACTTAAAGGGAATGTGTCAGCATGAAATTTTAACTTCTGCTCTTTCTGGGATTTTAGGTCCAGTGGGCGGGGCTATCAGTAACTGACAGCTGTGTTTATATAAATGTGCATAAAAATCAAATATAACTGTCAATTACTGATAGCCCCGCCAAGTGGACCCAAAATCTCATTCTGTCAGGAAGAAGCCACTTCTCCAAAAGAAACATAAAAAGCAAAATTACTGTTTGCAAATGCACACAGGAACAAAGAGCTACATTTTTGGAGACATGTCCTGTGTTCTGACGAAACTAAAATTGAACTGTTTGGCCATAATGATCATCGTTACATTTGGAGAAAAAAGGGAGAAGCTTGGAAGCCTAAGAACACCATCCCAACTGTGAAACATGGGGGTGGCAGCATCATGTTGTGGGGTTGTTCTGCTGCAGGAGGGACTGGTGAACTTCACAAAATAGATGGCCTCATGAAGAAAGAAGATTATATGGCAATACTGAAGAAACATCTCAAGACATCAGCCAGGAAGTAAAAGCTTGGCGCGGAAAAGGGTCTAACAAATGGATAATGACCCAAAACATACTGCCAAACTGGTTACAAAGTGGCTCAAGGATAACAAAGTCAATGTTTTGGAGTGGCTATCACAAAACCCTGATCTCAATCCTTTTGAAAATATAAGGGGAAAGCTGAAAAGGCAAGTGCGAGCAAACATGGCTCAGTTACACCAGTTCTGTCAGGAAGAATGGGCCCAAATTCCTACCAACTATTGTGAGAAGCTTGTGGAGCATCATGTAAAAGTCTAAAGAAATCAGCCAAGATATATGGAAGAAAATTATGGATTTCCACAAGTTTGGTTCATCCTTGGGTGCAATTTCCAGATACCTGAATGTGCCTCATTCATCTGTACAAACAAATATACACAAGTACAAACAAGATGGGAATGTCCAGCCATAATACCACTCAGGAAGGAGATGGGTTCTGTGTCCCAGAGATGAACGTGCTTTGGTCCAACAATGTGAATATCAACCCAAGCACAAAAGCATAAGAGCTTGTGAAGGATGATGGCAGAAGATGGTAAGATTGTGTCATTATCCACAGTGAAACGAGTACTGTATCAACATGGGCTGAAAGCTCATTCTGTCAGTAAGAAACCATTACTCCAAAAGAAACATAAAAAGCAAAATTACTGTTTGCAAATGCACACAGAAAGAAAGACCTAGATTTTTGGAGATGTCCTGTGGTCTGCCAAAACTAAAATTGAACGGTTTGGCCATAATGACCATTGTTACATTTGGAGGAAAAAGGTAGAAGCTTGGAAGCTTAAGAACACCATCCCAACTGTAAAACATGGTGGTGGCAGCATCATGCTCTGGGGTTGTTCTGCTGCAGCAGGGACTGATGCACTTCACAAAATAGATGGCATCATGAGGAAAGAAGATTGTGTGGCAATACTGAAGCAACATCTCAAGATATCAGCCAGGAAGTTAAAGCTTGGGCAGAAATGGGTCTTCCAAATGGACAATGACCCAAAGCATACTGACAAACTGGTTACAAAGTAGCTCAAGGCCATCACAAAGCCTTGATATCAATCCTATGGAAAATATAAGCAAGGAAGGAGCGAGCAAGGAGACCTACAAACATGGCTCAGTTACACCAGTTCTGTCAGGAGGAATGGGCCCAAATTCCTGCCAACTATTGTGAGAAACTTGTGAAAGAATCCAAAACTTTAACCCAAATCATACAGTTCAAGGGCAATAATACCGAATACTAATGTGATGCTCAGCGTGCCCTTACTTTTTTTATACATCACTGTAACCTCAGCTACACGACAAACTCAATTCTCTTGCAGATAACAAACTCAGCTCTGCTTTACCTGTAGTGTATATATTCCTTTACTCATTAATATCAGATTACAAACTCAGAGATTTCTCCCAAAGCGTCATGGAGCTCCTCTGAATTTGGAATCACAGCAGATGATGTGCTCAGCGTCTGCCTCTCCGTGCGTGTTGTGCACTGAGAACTAATGTTTAGTACAGATGTAGCAGAGCTGGGCTTGTAGACCTGCAGAGATGAGTTGCTGTGATTGCATTAGGTTAGATACAGGCAGCTGCCTGTGCAGTCCGGCTCTGCTACATCTCTGTACTCTACTAATCAGGGTACTAATACTACCTGAACCATTGTTTGCATGTAGAAAAGCTGAATTCCTTCACGTTATAGTTTTCCCACAGTCCCATGCAAATCCACAACTTGCATGTTCTTTGGGACAAACTGATCTACATGATCACGTTTAATAACGCAGCTACAGGATTATGTTGTCATGGAAACTATTTCATACATCAAACTGGGATGTGCAGTCCTATGTAAAAGCACAGCTAACGCTTTGCATTGATAACCA
This sequence comes from Allobates femoralis, assembly GCA_033576535.1. Classification (NCBI taxonomy): domain Eukaryota; kingdom Metazoa; phylum Chordata; class Amphibia; order Anura; family Aromobatidae; genus Allobates; species Allobates femoralis. The sequence continues at coordinate 445,119,327 of JARQOC010000006.1, read as the reverse complement.
GGCTGTGCCATAGGACAGTCGGCTTTGCATTCCCATGTAATTGCAAAGTTAACTCATTATGCTGTTACCAGGACTGTGTTGTAGGATATAATCAATTGTGCAGTCCCATGTAAAAGCAAGCTAGCATGTTGCAGTATTTTTAGGAATGTCTCAAATTACAAATGGAATTTGCAGTCCCATGGCAAAGTATGATGCACTTTTGCCTAGATTGTTTTATAGATCATAGCTAGCTTTGCAGTCCTATGTAAATGCACGACTAGCACATTGTGCCATTACCGGACTGCATTATATGACTGATATTTTTTTTCAGTCCCATGTAAAAGCATAGATATAATGTTCTGCTATTACCCGGACTGTGTCATAGAACATACCTAACTTATCAGTCCTATATAAACAAACAATTAGCACATTGCACAGTTACAAGGACTGCATCATGTGACATAGCTGTCTTTGCAGTCCCGTGTAAATGCACAATTAGCAAATTGTGCCGTTACAAGGACTGCATAATATGACATAGTTGTCTTTGCCCATTAACACATAATCAACTTTGCAGTCCTATGTAACAGTTTAGATATATGGTGTTACTATTAGAACTGTGTAGCAGGACATATTCAACCTTGCAGTCCCATGTACAAGCTTAGATGTCAGATTGTGTCTAATCAAATAGTTATAGTAACAGCACACTTTGATATCTCAACATTTACTTGGGACTGCAAAGTCAAATATGTTCTGTAACATAGTTATGATAGCAGCACAATTTGATATCTATACTATTACATAGTTGAATTTATCATAAGAAACAGCCTGTGGTAACATGACAATGTGATATCTATACTTTTACATAGGACTGCAAAGTTGATTGTGTCTAATGAAATAATTGTAATAACAACATAATCAACTTTGCAGTCCTATGTTAAGGTATACATATCAAATTATGCTGTTTTCAAGACTATTTCAAAGTACATAGTCAACTATGCAGTCCCATGTAAAAGTGTGCATATCACATTGTGTTGCAATTACTATTTCTTGGGGCATAATCCACTTTTCAGTCCGATGTACAAGGGAAGATATCGCATTTTGCTGTTATCAGGACTGTTTCACGAGACACAATCTACTTTGCAGTCCTATGTAAAAATTACATATCACATTGTTCTGTTGCCAGAATTGTTTCATAGGACAAGTTGACTTTCCAAGTTCCAAGGAAACGCAAAGCTGGAACATTACACTATCACTAGGAATGTTTCAAAGGGTAGAGTCGACTTTGCAGTCCTATGTAAATGTATAGGTACCACAATTATAGCTGTTATCAAGAATGTTTCATTAGGCAAAGTTGATTTTGCAGTACCATGTAAAACTATAGATTTCACATTGTATTTCATAAGACATAAACAACTTTGCAGTCCTATGTACAAGTATACATATCACATTATGCTTTTATTAGGACACATAGTCTGCTTTCCAGTCCCATGAAAAATCCAGGCTAGAAAATTAGCTGTCACTAGGACTGTTTCATATGACAAAGTCAACTTTGCAGTCCCATGTAAATATACAGCTAGCACTTTGCGCTGCCACTAAAAGTGTAACATAGGACAAAGTAGACTTTGCAATCCTATGTAAGAACATAGCTAGCATGTGGTGCTGTTACCAGGACCATGTAAAAGTACAAAATGTACCTTGCAGTCCTATGTAAAAGTGCAGCCAGCACCTTCCATTATTACCAGTTCTATGTCAGAGGAGATAACTGACATTGTAGTCCTATGTAAAAACGCAGCTAGTGCGTTGTGGTGTCAGCAGTGATGCCCCAATGTGTTCGATTATTGGCTGAACTCGATGGTCTTGTATCTCACATCCCTAAAACTATGAAACTATAAAAAGACAATCCAGACGTTGCAGTCCCATGTAAACGCATTGGTAGCATATTGCAATGTCGTTCGCACTGTATCTTCGGAGTATAAAAGTCGATTGTGCCGTCCAATGTAGAACAAAGAACAATATTGACCTTGCAGTCCTATGTAAATGCCCAATTAGCACCTTACATTGTTACCTGGACTATGTCAGAGGACATATATGACTTTTCAGTCCTATGTAAAAGTGCAGCTGGCATGTCATGGTCTTACCAGGACTATATTAGAGGACATAACTGACTTTGCAGTCCTAGGTAAAAGCGCACCTGGCATGTTACAGCGTTACCAGGACTATGTCAGAGGATATAGTTGACTTTGCATTCCTATGTAAAAGTGCAGCTAACATGTCATGGTGTTACCAAGACTATGCCGGAGGACACAGTTGATGTTGCAGTCCTATGTAAAAGTGAATTCAGCATGTTACTGTGTTACCAAGACTATGTCAGTGGACATAAATGACTTTGCAGTCCTATGTAAAAAGTCAGCTAGCATGTTACGGTGTTACCAGTATAAGTCAGTGGACAGAGCTGACTTTGTAGTCCTATGTAAAAGTGCAGCTAATGCTAATGCGGTGTTACAGGAACTATGTCAAAGGCCATAGCTTATTTGCAGTCCTATGTAAAAGCATGTTACATTATTACTAGTAATATGCCAGGGGACATAGTTGATTTTCCAGTCCTATGTAAAAGGCCAGTTAGTACTGGTAATACCGTAACATGCTATGCAAAAACATAGCTGACTTTGCAGTCCTATGTAAAAGCGCAGCTAGCATGTTACATAGTTACTAGGACTATGTCAAAGCATAGAACTGACTCTGCAGTCCTATGTAAAAGTATAGCTTGCATGTTACTTAGTTACCAGGATGATGTAATGGGACATAGCTGACTTTGTAGTCCTATGTAAAAAGCTAGGTAGCACGTTAGTGTTATCAGTACGATGTCAGAGGACATAGCTCACTTTGCAGTCCTATGTAAAAGACCAAGTAGCATGTTACGGGTTCATCAGGACTATGTCAAAGGACGTAACTGACTTTGCAGTCATAACTAAAAGTGTACGTAGTGTGTTGCGGTGTTACCAGGACTATGCCAAAGGACATAGCTGATTTTGCAGTCCTATGTAAAAGCACAGCTAGCATGTTACAGTGTTACCAGTATGATGTCAGAGGATATAGCTTACTTTGCAGTCCAGTGTAAAAGTGTAGCTACCTCCTTACATTGTTAACAGAACTATGTCAGAGGACATAGCTCACTTTGCAGTCCTATGTAAAAACCCAGCTAGCATGTTACGGTTTCACCAGGACTATGTCAGAGGGTATAACTAACTTTGCGGACCTATGTAAAAGTGCAGCTAGTGCAATGCAGTGTTACTAGGACTATGTCAAAGGACATCACTTATTGCAGTCCTATGTAAAAGTGCAGCTAGCATTTTACATTGTTACCAGTACTGTGTCAGAGGACAGATCTGACTTTGCAGTCCTATGTAAAACGCCAGCTAGCACGTTACAGTGTTACCAGTACCATGTCAGAGGACGGAAGTGACTTTGCAGTCCTATGTTAAAGTGCAGGGCATTGCAGTGTTACCAGTTCCATGCCAAAGGGCATAGCTTACTTTGCAGTCCTATGTAAAAGCGCAGCTCGCAAGCTACAGTATTTTTAGGACTGTCAGAGGACATTGCTCACTTTGCAGTCCTACGTAAAAGCCCAGCTAGCATGTTACGTTGTTACTAGTACTTTGCCAAATTACATTGCTCACTTTGCAGTCCTATGTAAAAGTGCAGTTAGTGCATTGTGGTGTTACCAGGACCATGCCAAATATGACATAGCTTACATTGTAGTCCTGTGCAAATGCAAGATAGCATGTTACGGTGTTACCAGGACTATGTCAAAGGACATAAGTGACTTTGCAGTCCTATGTAAAAGTGCATCCACATGCTATGATATTCAGAGGAGAGGGTTGACTTTGCAGTCCTATGTAAAATACAATTAGCATGTTACGGTGTTCAGAGGACGTAGTTGACTTTGCAGTCCTATGTAAAAGAGCAGTTAACATGTTACGGTGTTCAGAGGATATAGTTTACTTTGACAGTCCTATGTAAAAGAATAGCATGTTACAGTGTACAGAGGACATAGTTGACTTTGCAGTCCTATGTAAAAGTACAGCTAGCATGCTATGAGTTCAGAAGAGATAGTTGACTTTGCATTCCTATGTAAAAGGACAATAAGCATGTTACGGTGTTCGCAGGACATAGTTGACTTTGCAGTCCTATATAAAAGAACAGCATGTTACAGGTGTTCAGGGACATAGTTGACTTTGCAGTCCTATGTAAAAGTCCAGTAGCATGCTATGGTTCCAGCATGTTGATAGTTGACTCATGCACTGTCTCTCTTTAAAAAAACATGAACTAGAATGAGTATGCTGGCTTTGCAGTACATAGTTGCCTTTTGCAGTCCCATGTAAAAAGAACAGAGCTGTCCAGTGTTCAGCGACCATAGATTGACTTTGCAGTCCTATGTAAAAGCCCAGTTAGCATGTTGTGGTGCCAGCAGTGATGTTACATTATGGGTTGATCTCCATGGACTTGGGTCTTCTCTTTGTTCAACCTTAAAAACCATGAAACTATGAATCAGAGTCCAATGCTGGCTTTGCAGTCCCACGTAAGAGCCTGTTTGCAGTCCCATGTAAGAGCACAGAGCTGTCCCCAGGGCGATCCATCAGATGATGACTGCTCTCTGCCGCTGCTCCTCTCTTCTCCATAACTTCCCCTGAATGATGTGGAGCCGCACACCCTCAGCTGTCACTCAGCCAGCCCCTGGCTCCTGATTGGCGCGCCAGCACCTGTGGGCGGGGCAGCCGGCGAGCTATAAAGAGCACATGTGCTGCTGGAGATGGGCAGAGGATGTGACTGATCAGAGGATCCCGGATTACTGGGGACCTGCTGGACCCACCGGCTCCTTATTCCTAATGAAGCTGGATCTTATTTATCTCCTGGGTTACAATGTGCTCCCCTAATCAATAAGGTAAGTGTCACCCTACACTGTGCCAACTACAGGACATAGCAGAGCTGAGTTTGTTATGTGCAGAAATAATAAATCCAACTCAGCTGCATCATTCTGGAGATGATAAGATTACAATACATCCAATCCATAAAACGTAGGACGAAAAACTGCAAAATGACAAACTCAGCTCTGCTACATCTGCCCCTTAACTCCTTATTCCCTGAATAAATACCCCATATCCATACAAATGAATTGGACTGGTGTGATGCGAATACGCAACGATGGGAATTAAGGGGTTAAGAATAAGAATGGTGACCGGTGACAAACTCAGCTCTGCTACATCGCTGCCTTAAACTATTCCGTTCTGGTTGAAGATGATTTGCAATGGAAATACAAGAAATCCAAGTTGTTGGATTATGGATGTTAAATTTTGGCCAATGACAAAGTCGGCTCTGCTACATCTGCCTCTTATTGCCTGAATTAAAATCTACATAGGCATACAAATGGTATGATGCGACTACGCCACGGCAGGCATTAAGGGGTTAAAAGAGTTTGCGATAAAAACTCAGCTCTGCTACATCACGCCCTTGAAATCTTCTGTTCCAGGTGAGGATGTAGCAGAGCTGAAGCTGCTGTCCCAATTGTAACGATGTAATAGTCTTTGGAACAAAAACTGTGACAGATGACACATTCAGCTCTGCTACATCGCTCCCGTAAAATCTTCTGTTCTAGGTAAAGCTATAGCAGAGCTGAGTTTCAATGGAAGTACGATAAATACTTGGATTACAGAAGTTAGATTTTGGGTCAGTGACAAACTCAACCTGCTACATCTGAATTCTTTTACAAGCCCATGTAGCAGAACTGAAGTTGCTGTCCAAACTGCAACAATGTTAAATATAATAAGTCTATGGAACAAAAAAGTGTGGCAAATGACACATTCAGCACTGCTACATCTGTATCGTAAAAGGAAGCCAATCTCAGCGCTGACTTTGTTGTCCAATATGGGAGTTAAAAAGTAAAAAAAAAAAGTGACATGACAAACTCAGCTCTGCTACATCTGACTTAATAATAATAATAATAATAATAATAATAATAATAATAATAATAAGTAGACTGGTACTGTACTAGAAAGTGTGATTAAAAAGGAAAATGTATTCAGTTTCCAGAAATGGTGGAAAGACAAACTCAGCTCTGCTACATTGACATCTAACTAGATGATAAGTGGAAATATGTAGTTTGGATGTAGCAACTTCAGACCTTTGAAAAGTCTTTCAGTGCTAAAATGACAAACTCAGCTCTACTATATCCTGTTACATGCCGATGTAGAAAAGTGTGATTGAAAAGGAAAATGTATTTGGTTTACAGTAACGAAATGGTGATGAATGACAAACTCGTCTCTGCTACATTGACAGCTGATTAAAAATGATTTAAATGGGGAAATGACAAACTCGGCTCTGCTACATCGGTATCTAACTAGACTGGTGTACAAGTGGAAATGATGTAGTCGTTTTTACCGTAAGACCTTTGAAAAACCTTTCTGTGCCAAATGACAAACTCAGCTCTGCTCCATCCGTTTATTTCTTTACCTACCAGGGAGGATCTTCCCGGCTATAAATACTCGGTTTCCCCCAACAGTTGGTCCAGTCTTCATCTGTTCTTTTTGCAGCAGCTGTGGACATAGTGCAAGCCCCTGACATCTGCGCCCTCCATGAATGCTTCACCCATTGGTCATCATTGGCCCTGGAAAAAAAGGGCGCTGTGCCTTTAAATTATCAAAAAGTTGCATCATATTACTTTTTAATGGTGACAGCTGAAGCCGTAAAGTGCAATGCTCCGCTACCTGCTGCTCTACCTGCGCTAACCTTGTGGGGTATGATGAGATGTGATTAACTTGCCTTTCAGAGCTGAGTTTGTCATTTGGCACAACTAATAATGTTATATTTACATAGGACTGCAGATTTGACAAGTTCAGCTCTGCTGCATCCTGATGTCATTGCAGTAGTAGTAGGATGCATCTGTGGCTATGTAACCTCATCCTCAGATGCCGGCTGTCTGTCTGTCACATGTTGGCGAACAGATGTACCCATGAATTCAAAACATTTGGCTTCATTTAAAGGGCCGGTACATGTTAATGTAGTGGGGGATCGGGGTGATTGCATATGGAAGGGATGGCCCAGTGTATGTGCAGTTTTTAGGTGCAGGTGCAGCAGAGCTGAGTTTGTCAGGTAGTGCTGAGTTTGTCAGATAGAACTGGGTTTGTCAGGTGTACAGAGTTCGGTTTGTTAGGAACTGTAGAGCTGTGGTTGTCAGATGTGCAGAGTTTGGTTTGTTAGGTGCAGTACAGCTTGGTTTGTCAGGTGCAGGACAGCTGGGTTTGTCAGGTACAGGACAGCTGGATGTGTCAGGTACAGCACAGCTGGGTTTGTCAGGTACAGCAAGCTGGGTGTGTCAGGTACAGGACAGCTGGGTTTGTCAGGTACAGAAGAGCTGGGTTTGTCAGGTACAGGACAGCTGGGTTTGTCAGGTACAGGACAGCTGGGTTTGTCAGGTACAGGACAGCTGGGTGTGTCAGGTACAGCACACGAGTGTGTGTCAGGTACAGCAAGCTGGTGTGTCAGGTACAGCAAAGCTGGGTGTGTCAGGTACAGGACAGCTGGGTTTGTCAGGTACAGCAGAGCTAGGTTTGTCAGGTGTGCAGAGCTGGATGGTTAAGTGCAGCAAAGCTGAGTTTGTCAGAAATAGCAATACTGAATTTGATTTTGTTTGAAATAGTAGAACTGAGTTTGCTATGTTCAGCAACATTGGGTTTGTCAGGTGCAGCAATGCTGGGTTTGTCAGAAAACGCAGTACAGATTTTGTAGGATGTAGCAGAGCTGAGCTTGTTGGAAATATCAGGGCAAATCAACACGACTTAATTTCCATAACGTAGTAAGCTTTGCAGTCGTCAATCTTAATGTAAACAATTTCAGCTCAGCTATATCTTAAAATATTGCTCGGGTCTGGTCCGGAGGCTTGAGGTCCATGTACTGCTATACAGATGTAGCTGAGTGTTTTTTACATAGGACTGCAGGTTAACCTATTACATGCTCTAAATCATTACATGACAAACTCAACTTTGCCATAGTACAAACACATGTAGTGTGACCAAACACATACATTTACCTCTCAGTGTTTACCTGGGCATCACATGTGCCTAAGAGGACCAACACTGACCCGTGTCCCAACACTGACCCGTGTCCCAACACTGACCCATGTCCCAGCACTGACCCGTGTACCAGCACTGACCGTGTACCAACACTAACCCGTGTACCAACACTGACCCGTGTACCAACACTGACCCGTGTACCAACACTGACCCGTGTCCCAACACTAACCCATGTACCAACACTAACCCATGTACCAACACTGACCCATGTACCAACACTGACCCATGTACCAACACTGACCCGTGTACCAACACTGACCCGTGTACCAACACTGACCCATGTACCAACACTAACCCGTGTACCAACACTAACCCGTGTACCAACACTGACTGACCTGTGTACCAGCACTACTCGTGTACCAACACTGACCCGTGTACCAACACTGACTCGTGTACCACCACTAACCCATGTACCAACACTGACCTGTTTACCAACACTAACCCGTGTACCAACAGTAACCCGTGTACCAACAGTAACCCATGTACCAAGACTGATTCGTGTACCAAAACTGACCCGTGTACCAACACTGACCCGTGTACCAACACTAACCCGTGTACCAACAGTAACCAGTGTACCAACACTGACTGACCCATGTACCAACACTGACTGACCCATGTACCAACACTGACCCGTGTACCAACACTGACCCGTGTACCAACACTAACCCGTGTACCAACAGTAACCAGTGTACCAACACTGACTGACCCATGTACCAACACTGACTGACCCATGTACCAACACTGACCCGTGTACCAACACTGACCCGTGTACCAACACTAACCCGACGCACATCTGTTACTTGAAATGTAGCATGGAAGAATGAGCTGAGTGCTGAGGTAGCAGAGCTTCAATCTGTTGAGGGAGCACAGCTTCTGATATGCTGATGTAGCAGAGCTTAGTTTGTCATTGAGCTCTTTTACTGCCTTATGGAAAGCATAGCATGTCTTTAAAATGGGTTGTGCCATATGACACACTCAGCTCTGCTCCATCTGTATATGTTTACAGCAGGTTGGCTGGAGGAGGCAGCCGTACAGTAGCGGTGCAGCCCCAGCGTAGCAACCTCTACATGTGTGGCGTCATTAGGGGACTTGTCTCCATCTCTCGGGGCTCCTCAGGTCCCAGTCTCCTCGAACTGGAATAGCAGAGCTAACTTTGCAAATGTATTGGAGAGGAATCTGTCATTTGGCTAAAGCTAAAAACAAAGTACCCAAAAACACAACTTTGTTGCCCACGACAAAGTTAACTCTACTACATCTGCACCCGCCTTCATAAGACGCTTTGGGGCAGTGTTGTACAGTCGCTCCCAGTATTCTTCAGGGCTACAGCAGGTGACTTTAAATGTACAGATATCACATTTCTTAATAATGTGATGGTTTATATACAGATGTAGCAGAGCTGAACATGTTGCGAATCAGATTACAGGTGTCTTAGAATACCTCTCATAGCATCTGACTATAAGTCATCCTTAATGACCAAATTCAGCTTGATTTCATGTGACAAACTCAACTTTCCTACATCACAGAATTAGCTCTGCTACATCAGAATAGTAAAGATGATGGTCACATGCCGGGGCTGGATGGCGGCTTGGGATGGTCTGCTGGCGCTCAATACCCCGTGCCGGCTCTGCTTCCCAAACATGTGGAGGGACCAGACTTTCTTGTTCAACACTAGAACAGGGGCCCTGGGGGCCAAACTGCAACAATTAATCCTCCCTGGGGTTAGTACGAATATGAGATTGTGCAGGGTCACCTGGGACCTATAATATGGATGTAGCAGAGCTGTGTTAGTCACCTGGTGCAATGTAACTTATATATGAACTTGGTAAAGTTGAATGACTAACTCGGCTCTACTACATTATTTCATGTAGTTATGTTTAGGACAGGGTATGTAGGAGGTGTAGTATCACAACATTTCCCATATCGTGTATTTCCCCATATATTACAACCAAATGTAGCTGAGCCATGTCAGGTGCTGTAGAGCTGTGTTTGTCACTTCCCAAAACTCTCCCAAGACATCATTATGCAATAATGCATTGTACATTCAACAAATGTATAAATGATGCTGCCTTCAGCGATACCAATCAGCTCTGCTACATCCCCCCCCCCCCCCCCAATCTAAGCTTTATCTGCTTAGCGCTAAGCCTCATTATTACATAATACATTAATATCGACCAGAAATGAACTCATTTCCAGCACATCATTGCCAGGTTGTAGCAGAGATGGGTTTGTTGGATGTAGTATACCTGGATTTGTCGGATGTAGCAGAGCTAGGTTTGACAAATGTAGCAGAGCTGGGTTTGTCGGATGCAGCAGGGCTGGGTTTGTCGGATGTAGCAGGGCTGGGTTTGTCAGAACTAGCAGAGCTGGGTTTATTGTATGTAGCAGAGCTTGTTTTGTCGGATATAGCAAAGATGGGTTTGTTGGAGGTAGCAGAGCTGGGCTTGTAGGATGTAGCAAAGCTGGGTTTCTCAGATGTAGCAGTGATGGGTTTGTCGGATGTAGCTAAGCTGGGTTTGTTGGATCTAGCTGAGCTGGGCTTGTAGGATGTAGCAGAGCTGAGCTTGTAGGATATAGTAGAGCTGGGCTTGTAGGTTGTAGTAGAGCTGGGCTTGCGGGATGTAGCACAGCTGGCCTTGTAGGATACAGCAGAGCTGGGCTTGTCGGATGCAGCAGAGCTTGTTTTATTGGATGTAGGATAGCTGGGCTTGTCGGATGTAGCAGAGCTGGATTTATTAGATGTAGCAGAGCTGTGTTTGTTTAATATAGCAGAGCTGGGTTTGTCAGATATGCCAGACATGATTATATCATAGGGCAGTAATAAAAGTGACAGTGAACTATTAGGACCACATGTAAAGTGACTGCATTATCTTAACTCTCAAAAGGACCCAATGACAAACTGAGCTCTGCTACATCTGTTAAGGATTACGCACAAATCTATATCTGGTACCGATCAATTCTTCACCTATGGAAAACATGATGGGGCGAGACGGAGCTAAATTTAGACCGCGAGATGTTATTAATAGGAGGGGGACGGCGAATTGTGGAATTGGAGCACATGCTCATTATTTTCGGAAGTCGGCGGTTTACTTCTCCATTCTGCAATTTTCATTCATTCTGCGCTTCAATAATAGACACCAGAGGAGGGGCGTCAGTGGGTGGGGGCATCCCAAATAATTTTCCACTTGGCTGGGTGAGCAAGAGGGCAACACTTCATACAGAGGGAATGATGAAAATTCCATGTCTATGTCTCAGATGTAGCAGAGCTGTGTTTGTCACAGGCTCACTGTACATCAGAATATGATTTTATGCATAAAAAGTAAATCAGTAACCAATTCTGTTCTGCTGTAGCCATATATATTATTTTACAAGGTTTTTTTTGCATCAAAATGAATTTATATATATGTAGCAGAGCTGAGTTTGTCATTTGATATAGGCCTATTATACATTAGAATGTGTTTATTTTCTATGTAATTAATATAATTTCATTCATCTCCACTACATCTGTATAGCTGAGTTTCTGAAAGCTTCATACTCGCTTTATATAGATGTTCAGAGCTGAGTTTGTCATTTGGCAAAGGCAAAATAATACTTGTTTTAATCTATTTCAGCTCTACCACACCTGGATACATGGGTTTATCAAAGTTTTAGCAGCTAGATGCTTTATAGAGATGTAGCAGAGCTGAGTTTGTCATTTGGTGCAGATTGTGCTATTTGTGATCTCACACATGATTAGAAAGTTCAATGACAAACGCAACTCTGCTACATCGGTGTACATAAGTTTATCAAGATGCCTTCTAGAGATGTAGCAGAAGTGAGTTTGCCATTCGGGCCAGATCTGTGGAATGTCTGATTGTGTTATAACTCAGCTCTGCTACATTTGGTATATGAGTTTATCAAGGTGATTTATATAAATGTAGCAGAGCTGGGTTTGTCATCACGCAACTGCAGATAAACAAGTAACTGTTCAAACTAATCTATTAACTAGAATATAGATGTAGCAGAGCTGAGTTTATCATGTGGCACCCATCTTACTCAAATGCCATTTATATTTCTGTGGATTTACACAGGACTGCTGGTCCATTTAAGAGAGTATCTTAAAGGGGTTGTCCAATTTTTTATGCATGTATTTGGGACTTAAAATCACTTTTGCAATTGGGCTGTAGCTAACGTTGCACCTCTCAGTTTTTGTACAGGTTCTTTGTTTCCCTGAACAGTCAACACTGGGAAGCCCAGCACAAACTAAAATAAGCCCCCAAAGGTGGACAATTCCTCTAACATCCTCATTGTGCGGATGCTCTGCGGATGATTTGCTGTGCGCTGATTTGTTGTGTGGCTGATGTGCGCATGCTCTGCTGTGCAGCTGCTTAGCTGTATGGGTGCTCTGCTGTACGGCTGATTTGTTGTGCGGCTGATGTGCGGATGCTCTGCTGTGCGGCTGCTCTGCTGTGGGCTGTTTTGTTGTGGGATGCTCTGCTGTGCGGCTGTTTTTTTGTGCCGATGCTCTGCTGTGCGGCTGGTTTGTTGTGCGGCTGTTTTTTTGTGCAGATGCTCTGCAGTGCGGCTGGTTTGTTGTGCGGATGCTCTGCTGTGTGGCTGGTTTGTTGTGCGGATGCTCTGCTGTGTGGCTGTTTGTTGTGCGGATGCTGCTGTGTGGCTGTTGTTGTGCGGATGATCTGCTGTGTGGCTGGTTTGTTGTGCGGCTGCTCTGCTGTGTGGCTGATTTGTTGTGCGGACTGCTCTGCTGTGCGGCTGGTTTGTTGTGCGGATGCTCTGCTGTGTGGCTGGTTTGTTGTGCGGATGCTCTGCTGTGGCTGGTTTGTTGTGCGGATGCTCTGCTGTGTGGCTGGTTTGTTGTGCGGATGCTCTGCTGTGTGGCTGGTTTGTTGTGCGGATGCTCTGCTGTGTGGCTGGTTTGTTGTGCGGATGATCTGCTGTGTGGCTGGTTTGTTGTGCGGATGCTCTGCTGCGTGGCTGGTTTGTTGTGCGGATGCTCTGCTGCGTGGCTGGTTTGTTGTGCGGATGCTCTGCTGTGGGCTGGTTTGTTGTGCGGATGCTCTGCTGCTGCGGCTGGTTTGTTGTGCGGATGCTCTGCTTGTGGCTGGTTTGTTGTGCGGCATGCTCTGCTGTGTGGCTGGTTTGTTGTGCGTATGCTCTGCTGTGTGGCTGGTTTGTTGTGCGGATGCTCTGCTGTGTGGCTGGTTTGTTGTGCGGCTGCTCTGCTGTGTGGCTGGTTTGTTGTGCGATGCTCTGCTGTGGTGGCTGGTTTGTTGTGCGGATGCTCTGCTGTGTGGCTGGTTTGTTGTGCGGATGCTCTGCTGTGTGGCTGGTTTGTTGTGCGGATGCTCTGCTGTGTGGCTGGTTTGTTGTGCGGATGCTCTGCTGTGTGGCTGGTTTGTTGTGCGGATGCTCTGCTGGTGGATGCTTGTGTCTTGCTGTTGTCTGCAGATGCTTTGCTGTGTTTGTCTCTGCTGTGGCATCTGTGGATGCTCTGCTGTGTGGATGCTCTGCTGTGTGGATGCTCAGCTGTGCAGTAACTCGGCTGTGTGGTTACTCTGCTGTGTGGTTACTCTGCTGTGTGTACTCTGCGTGTGTTACTCTGCAGTGTTGGGCTCTGCTGTATGGTTACTCTGCAGTGTTGGGCTCTGCTGTATGGTTACTCTGCAGTGTTGGGCTCTGCTGTGTGGATGATGTGGGAGTTTGTCATGTTTGTTTGTTTTGTGCTGATAAGGAACAAAGTGAGGAGATAAAAATAGGATGTGATCAGCAACAGAGCTCCTTGTATATATATATATATTATAATATATATATATATATATATATAGTGTATACAGATGTAGCAGAGCTGAATTTACCCCCACCTCCACATTTGTTCATTATGATGAAGCACAGTGTGACTCCTGGCCCCCTCCTCACCACATATATGCAGTCAGGATCTAAAAGTGTTGGCACCTTGAAATTGTTCCAGAGATTGAAGTTTTTCTCCCACAAAATGATTGCAATTACACTCGTTTATTTACTTTATTGGAACAACACAATAGAGGAGGAAAAAAGGCAACTTGGACATAATTTCACACAAAACCCCCACAATGGGCGCAAAACTCATATCACCCTCAACTTAATATTTGGTTGCATCATTTGGAATAACTGCAATCAATCGCTTCCTGAAACCATCCACAAGCTTCTTACACCTCTCACCTGGAATTTTGGACCACGCTTCTTATATAATCTGCTCGCAGTCTCTCATATTTGAAGACGTCTTCTCTTCTCCCAACAGCAATCTTGAGATCTCTCCACAGGTGATCAATAGGATTTAGATCTTGACTCATTCTTGGCACTTCAGGACTCTCCGGCACTTAGTTTCCATCCATTTCTGGGGCTTCTTGAAGTGTTTGGGGTCATTGTCCTGCTGGAAGTCCCATGACCTAGGACACACACTCAGCTTTCTGACACTGGATACTATATTGTGACCCAAAATCCTTTGGTAATCTTCAGATTTTATGATGTCATGTACACAGTCAAGGCCCCCAGTGCCAGAGGCAGCAAAACAACCCTAAACTTCTGTGAGCCTCCACCATGTCTGACTGTAGGTCCTGTGTTCTTTTCTTTGTAGGCCTCATTTCATTTTTGGTAAACAGTAGAATGATGTGCTTTATCAAATATCTCTATCTCGGTCTCATCTGACTCTTGTACATTTTGGCAAACTGCAGTCTATCTTTTTATGTCTCGGTGTCAGCAGTGGGGTCCTCCTGTGTCTTCTCCACAGCTTTCATTTCATTCACATGTGGACAGATGCTTTGTGCTGATACTGATGCACCCCGAGCCTGCAGGACAGCTTGGATTTCTTTGGATCTTCATTGTGGCTTATCCACTATTCGGACTATCCTGTGTTGTAACCTTTCATAAATTTTGCTCTGCCATCCATGTCCAGGGAGATTATCTACAGTGCCATTGATTGTAAACGTCTTGATTATGTTACACCCCATGAGCAGAGGAACATCAAGATCTCTGGAGATGGACTTGTGACCTGAGATTGATGATATTTTTGCACAATTTTGGTTCTCAGACAGTCCTCTTTCTGTTCTCCATGCTTAGTGTGGCACACACAGAGCCACAATGCAAAGATTTATGGTGGGTTTAAAGGTTGCGATATCGGCGTCCAACTCCGACCAAAAGTCACGTGGTTCGTGAGTTGGACCCGATATCGTTCCTGCGTTGTACGGTCTGAACATCCGATACAATGCAGGAACGATGGCAAACCGATATCGGATGCCGGTTGGAGCCGGATCGTCCTGTGTGACAGCCCAACTCCGATGTGTACTCGCACCTCACCCATTCACTCCCATGTTAAATGGTCGTTCCTGGGTCGGGGGGCGTACACATCGTAGGGACGTTGTATCCCGATATCGCAGCGTGTAAACCGCCGATGCGATTCAGGGAAAACCGGGCACGAAATGCGCGCTTGTATACGATATCGGAACGATATCGTGACATGTAAACCCACCATTAGTCAACTTCTCTCCTTTTTATCTGGTGTCAGCTGTGATTTTCATATTGCCCACACCTGTTACTTGCTACAGGTGAGTGTGAACGAGCATCACATGCTTGGAACAAAGTTTTACCTACAATTTTGGAAAAGTGGCAACATTTTCTACAGGCAGTTTTAGGGGTTTTGTGTGAAATTATGTCCATTTTGCCTTTTTTTGTGTGTTTTTTTCAAAGGAAATAAAGATGTGAGATGTGTATAACTAAACTAGTGTAATTGCAATAATAGTCTGGGAAAAATACTTAATTTATATATATATATATACACACACACACATATATATAATATATCTTTCATAAGCAGTACTATACTAGCAAAACCGAGATGTACAAATGACAAACTCAGCTCTACTATATGAGCGTATCATTCACATATATCCATCTGCCTAATAGGCCTGGGAACAGAAATGAAGGCATTACCGAATCTGTATAGTAACAAGTGCAGGACAGGTTTGCCATGTCCAGATGCAGCAGTGATGAGTTTGTCACTTGCACCGGCACATATTGAGGTGGATCATGATTTACAGCAAAGTTTGGGAAAACCTCATCAGACACATACACCATAACCAACCCAGCTCTGCTACATCTCGCTCCAGCATTTGGGTTATGACGAACTACGCGTTCATCAACAAGACAGTACTTGAAATCTCTTGGGGCAATGTCCACTATACATAGATATAGCAGAGGTGAACCTGCCATGTCACCATTGTGATACCACACATATGATGAGTTTCGCCAAATGACAAGCTCAGCTCTGCTACATTTGCCATTTCCAAGATAGCCCCTGAAAATCAAGCTCACATGATTCCTATCTATATAAAGAAATGGGCAGGCAGGTTGGCAATGGGGCACCTAACATTACCGGATCCCCAGTATTGAGCATGGCCAACATTGCACCATTGACATGCTCCATCACCCTATTGCCCACTGCCCTGGCAAGGATGACCAGTGCCAACTTATATCAGGGGCATCTGGGTGAAAGTGTGCCTATAGTGATCCATCATGACCGCCCTGTGGAGGGTGGAAGAGATCACGTCCTCCAACAATTCCCCTTTTTTCAATACCTCTGCTTGCTGTCACTTCAAGGGAAGCTGCAAACTTTGCCCAGACACTGCTGATTCCCAGATTCTCACAGCTGAGGGTTTGCTACAGTTGGACCATCAACAGTTTGTTACCATGTACCACACATTGTCTATGCTGGATACAACTGTAACAAACCACCAGCTGTGAGAAGTTTAGCTTGGGTTTTCAGGTCCTGGAACATTTTCTATTGAGGATCAGAATAGCGTTGATTTTGAAAAAGCAAAATAGACCCTTTTTTCCCCACTATTCTACAACTCCTTTAAAATGACAAACTCGTCTCTCATACACTGGATTGAAGGTATTAGTCAAGGAGGTCAGGCATCTATTAAAGACAAGGACAGTGTGTGCGTGAGAATGCAGGAGGTGAATGAAGCCTGAAAGATGTCATGTGAGGGACACGGCCATCCGTAGGGTCATCTTCTGGGTAATGATTCTCACAGGAACTGTTGTGCGGTGGCTTTGTCACCGGGGAGGGTTGCTGAGAGACATACTGTGCCTGTGGCTCTTATTAATAATCTAGTAGTCCAACACCCCCTCTAGTCCCTCTTGGGCACCCCCTCTAAGCTCACATAGTCCTCTTTTGGGTGGGTCATGGACAGGTTGGTTCCTCTAGTAGATAAGTGCCACCATGCTTATGACCATCCTCGCATGTGCCGACAACCTCAGCTCTGCTTCATCTGTTTCGGAACGTCTTGTCACAAAGCAAATAATTAGCTGCAGTTATTTTAGTTTGCTCTGTAGCCTCATGTGCTCCGTACGGAGCCTTGGGATTTGGACAAGGTGAAGCATCTGCTGTGGCTTGGACTCAGGAGGAGATGATATTAATGGACTTGTTTGCATATGGCAGGAAGTAACATGGAGAAGGAAGGCTTACATTACCACTTCCTTACGCTTTGACATCAAAATCTTTTCTTTTTCTTGCAGGACATGACATCAGCGTGACAATGAGAGCCTGCTGACATCCCCTCCTCATGCCAGAAGACCTTCCTTGGTAGGAACCAAGGTCCCTCCGAGACAGGAACCTCTCCGATATCATTTTTTTTTTTCCCCGTGAGTGTTCCCTGTGAGCCTTCAAAACTGTTTCTCCAAAGAGTTTTGCAGAAACTAAGACTGTTTTCTAAAGCAGAAGCACCGCAGTCCTCAACTGAAGTGATGGGCAGCGTGCGAACCAACCGCTACAGCGTTGTGTCTTCAGAGGAGGACGGAATGAAGCTGGCAACCATGGCAGTTGCCAACGGGTATGGAAATGGCAAAAGCAAAATCCATACCCGGCAACAGTGCCGAAGCCGGTTTGTAAAGAAAGATGGACACTGCAACGTCCAGTTCATCAACGTGAGTGAGAAGGGGCAGCGCTACTTATCTGACATCTTCACCACTTGCGTGGACATTCGTTGGCGATGGATGCTGGTCATCTTCTGCTTGGCTTTCATACTGTCTTGGCTTTTCTTCGGCTGTGTCTTCTGGTTGATAGCTCTTCTCCACAATGACTTGGGGGCTCCGGAAAATCACAGATCTTGCGTCACTGAGGTCAGGAGTTTCACAGCAGCCTTCCTCTTCTCCATAGAAACCCAGACAACCATCGGCTATGGATTCCGATGCGTCACTGATGAGTGCCCCGTGGCTGTGTTCATGGTGGTCTTCCAGTCCATCGTTGGATGCATCATTGACGCCTTCATCATCGGTGCCGTCATGGCTAAAATGGCCAAACCAAAAAAGAGGAATGAGACCTTAGTTTTCAGCGACACAGCCGTGATAGCTATGAGAGATGGAAAACTCTGCTTGATGTGGAGAGTGGGAAATCTCCGAAAAAGCCATCTTGTGGAGGCTCATGTCCGAGCCCAGCTCCTCAAGTCTCGCATCACGTCCGAAGGAGAGTACATCCCCTTGGATCAAATAGACATCAATGTTGGGTTTGACAGTGGTATTGACCGGATTTTCTTAGTTTCCCCTATCACGATTGTTCACGAAATTGACGAAGACAGTCCCCTGTATGACCTTAGCAAACAAGACTTGGACAATTCTGACTTTGAGATAGTGGTCATATTGGAAGGCATGGTGGAGGCAACAGCCATGACCACACAGTGTCGCAGCTCGTACCTAGCGAATGAAATATACTGGGGGCACCGCTACGAACCCGTCCTTTTTGAAGAAAAACATTATTACAAAGTAGACTATTCCCGCTTTCACAAAACTTATGAAGTGCCCAACACCCCGGTTTGTAGTGCCAGGGACTTAGCGGAAAAGAAATATATACTTTCAAACCCAAATACTTTTTGCTATGAGAACGAAGTGTCGTTGACAAGCAAAGAGGAGGAAGGCAGTGACAATGGTCTACCGGATAGCATGAGCACGGACATGCATCCAGATATGGACCAACACAATCAAGTTTCCCTCGACCCTAGGCCGCTAAGGAGGGAATCTGAAATTTGACTAAAAAACTGCTACCTTCAGCTGGTCAACATAGCTGGTCAATGTGCATCGCTGAGCAGGGGCCCACTGTGGTTTTCAGATGTCGGTACTGTTGGACATAGGTGAAATGGAGATGACGCTCAATGGCGTCAAGCAGACTGTTCAAAAAAGGTGTAGGCTGTGGTGATTTAAACTGGAACTTATATACTGGTGTTCCACGTAACTGGGCTCGCCCCCCACAATGCACTGTTAATGGTGATAACGGGGCAATGCTAGAAAGAAAAATCCCAAAAACAACATGTAGAACCATCTCTTGAAGGCCTCTCGCTCCACCAGATGTTCCTGGTGATACAAAACAACGTAAAAGGACAGGCAGTTGGGATTCTAGAGACAAAGCACTAAAGTATAACCAGAAGGCACATAATGTAACATATACGATGTATGTTTTTGAAAGATAATTGACAAAACTTGAACATGCAGACAAGCTCGTTGGGTTTTCAACCTCTCTTGTTTTTTGTTTTTAAATCTTGGGAACAAGTCCATTTTTAATGGCATAACAATAGGCAAATATCTGCCTTAAATTCTAATCTGCTGCTATTTACACACACCCGTCAATTCTACTGTGGTGTTTTGTAATGTTTCAGTGTTCTAGACGTACGGTGGGGTGGGACAGGGGTGAGAACGGCCATTAAGGTGTTGGCCAAACATTAAATAAAAGCCAAATAAAACTTTCTTTTGTATTTGAACCATGTTCAAACACATACAAGATGTTCACTTTAGGGAATGTCCATAGTATAGCATATATTTTTATATGGGGAGTTAAAAAGATTAAAATCGATACCAAAGAAAATCCAAAAATTGTGTTCAAAACCGTTGCCCGATGGGAATTTTTATTTTCAGAAGCAATGGAAACTCGTGGTGTAAACTCTTGCTGCTAAATAATAGTCTAGGATAAGAGGGGTGCTTGGTGTTTTTGTGAGTATCTGCCTCCCTTGGGGGCAAAACAAGAAAAAAATCTAAAAAGTAAGTCAAGGTCAAGGTTGCTGGCGACATTCCAATTTAATGGAAGTTGAATCAGCCCGTTCATTAACGCTTGAGTCCCGTAATGTAGGCCGTGGCCAACGAGCTTAGATCATTGGCTTTAATTTTGATTTTCAAGAATCCTCAGGGGCAATTAGAGCTTTTGCTTTGTGAGATGGATAGACTTAATGTTTCCAAACTACAGGGATTACATTTCAAAAGATAGGGAAGAGGTCATGGGCGGATTGATCTTGTATCAAGGAATACAAAAAAATTGGAATAAATGACTTTATTATTTAGAACTGAAGGAATTTTTGGGAAAAAAAAATAAGATTTCTTGGCACGATAGTCTCCGTAAAGGAATCTCTAATATTTGTATTAAAAAAAAAAACTTAACGGGAAACTGAAATTTTTGATTCATTCCTTTAGTTTGGCTGACGATTCTTTGGTATGAAGAACCATGTGCGGGCCATATTGACGAGGACGGCCTCTATCTCAGACTACACATAGCTTGCACTTGACATAATCTACCCTTTTAAAAAAGGAGAGGTATTAACAAACCAGGCTTGCAATACCTAGGGGGAGCAAAGAAAAGTTACAAGAAATTGGGATTAACGTCACCAAAGTGAATAGCTCCAAACCAAGTTTTATCTACGTCACCATTTTTCACACATTGTCCCACATGTTTTTGAATCTAAAAACTTTGAGACTTGTGTAGTTTTCCAATACATCTAACCGAAGATGCAATGGAAAATGGTGTGAGCTCCAAGCTTTTATTGTGTCTGTTAACAGTATGCCATTAAAAATCATCTTGTCCTAAACTATGGTCACTGAAATGAAATGTTGTTAAGGCCACTCTTCAAAACGTTCTGCAAAAGAAAGGTCATACCTAGATTCTTAGCTCTGGTCTTCAGTAGCTGATAGTAGGCCATATTGTCTGCATATTTTTAGATGAGCTTGTCATGTGTACAAGGGTATAGCCACCATATTTGGGGTCCTGTGGAAAGAAGGGTCCAAACCCAAGTCAGTCAACCTGTTTCTTTTCCGTTCTTCTCTCCACCGATTCTATAAGTTTAGTAAATTAGAAACTGAAGACCAACATGATGGTCATGAAACCCATCTATCTGACGAAGGGAATCCATGGTGGGTCAAGCAAGTAATTGGCCTTCTTAGTGGCTTGGGACGGTGCAAAAAAACCTCTCCTCTGTGTATATCCTTGTATTTACTATGCTCAAGTATGGACACACATAAAATATGGTCTTCTGAAGGTTATGGTGGACCGCCATTAACTGATCCATCAATGAATTCTACAAAAGATTTCATGATGGATTTATTCTTTTGGGTTGGATGGAGAACTGTTGGTCCACGCATGATGATTAGAGTAAGAGTTTTGATATATTCTAGGTCTATTAGTCCATGGTCCACTACAGTGGACCACAATCGTCAATAAATTGGACAAAAATCTTCATGGATTGCGTTGAGTTATAAATGAATGAAATAATGGGGAATATTTTGGTTTTGGCATGATAAGGTTAGGACTTCTGATACTTACCAGGTCTGTCAGTCCTTGGTCCACTATGGTTGACCTCAATGATTTGTACAAGAAAAACTTTACGGTAGATTGACTGTGTTGGGTTATAAATGCATGATTTCATGGAGAATATTTTGTCCCAGCATGATAAGGTTAGGATTTTTTGAGACATCCCAGGTCTGTCAGTCCATGGTCTAATACGAAGGAACAAAGTCTATACTATAGCACCACGGTTGTTGGTCGAGATGCTATCTGCTGCTACTCACATCGTTAAAAGGGAAAATAAAGCAATACCAAAGAGTATTTTTGTGTAACTGAAACCTTCAAAATTGGGTCTATTCTGTAATCAAATATCTTACCTTTCGCAATGCGGTAGGAAGACGTATCTCCTCTGTGACGCCCCCTTTTTGCTACCTCCCGCCGCTAAATACAAAAAGTTGCATTCCAGCTTTTCGAGCCCTGATGTAGGACTTAAAATTAGAAAGTTTTCCACCCCCTCATTCGCATGTTAATTGCATTTAATTAAAATACTCTAGTCTAAATATAGATGGTATGATAAGAACAGCTGTTCCTATAGGAACCAGAATGCAAGCGTTAGGCCGCCAGGCTGACGATTCACTCCTGAACACAAGGAAAAAACATTTTTTATAATTTTTTTTTACATCAGAGCTAAATACTTGAACTAGCTGGAAATGTCATATCTATAACATACGTGACAAATTTTTTTTATAAAAAATAAAATGGCGGTCTTAGTCACAGAGGACAGATTTTATTTATTTTTAAATAATGTTACAGAAAAATGGAGAATTTATTACAAAACAAAGCACAGTTTTAGGTGCCCGATTCAAGTAACGAACGACTTAAGTCTTATTTTTAAAACTATATTAGTCGCAAACCAGTCCAGGACTTGAAAGAGGCTGCTATGCACTTTTCACT
The DNA here is from genome assembly GCA_033576535.1 of Allobates femoralis. Classification (NCBI taxonomy): domain Eukaryota; kingdom Metazoa; phylum Chordata; class Amphibia; order Anura; family Aromobatidae; genus Allobates; species Allobates femoralis. The sequence continues at coordinate 445,096,701 of JARQOC010000006.1, read as the reverse complement.
ATTTTTTTTTAACCCCTCCCTCTTTTTTTTTTTTTTTTTTTTTTTTTTTTTAACAATTTCTTTTTTTTTTGAAATTTAGAATGATCCTTAGTCTGAACGCACAGAAAGCATTACACCCTAAAAAAAGGGGTAACAAGACCCCCTTCTGTTTCCTTTTATTTTAAGAGTACATTTTTTTTATATTACTAATCCATATTTTCTGTATTTAAAGCCAAAATGTAAATAATATGTAAAAAAAATTTCAAAAAAATTAAAAATGTCATAAAAAATCTGAAATAAAATAATAAAAAGAAACACGATATGCCAATAGAGGTATAAATAAAGTGCAGTGAATTCTGGGAACAGAGACCTAGAATTTAGATATTTACAAACCTCAGACTGTCTCCGATGTTATGGACGTATGTTATTTATTTAAGCATGGTCTTTTCATTTTGAAAGTGTTTTTTGTAGGTTCTACCATTTTTAATATTAGGAGCTTTTTGAGTTATTTTTCTGTTTGGATACAAAAAACCCTTTGTCTTTACCCTGCAGATTTGCACTTTTAAATCAAAAGGAAAATCAGTTTTTTTATTATTCAAATTTGAATTCAAATCTTGATATTTTTGAATTTTGTCAGTAATTTTTTTCAGTTATTTAAATTTATTTTCTTTTTTCTCGACGGCACAATGTGATGTACGCTACAACACAAGGCACATGCAACTCTGTGGCTTCTTTTATGAGTGGCTGTAGACCGTGAAGCTGGATCTAGCTAATATAGACGTTGCTGTTGTATTATATACATTTTTTACAAGTCCCCTGTATCCTTCCTGAAATACTTGAATTGGGACATTTGAATGATGTCTTAACCCTAACGATGTGGCACCCTTAGTTTTTTTTTTTTGCAGCATTCCTCATAGAGAAGGCCGTAGGGTCAGCAGATGCCTAAATAAATTATAGTGATGAGCGGGCACTGCTATGCACGGGTACTCATAACGATCAGTTGGATGCTCGGACAGGCGCCACTCGTGTACCAGTATAACGTAAGTCAATGGTGAATCAAGCATTTTTTCCGATGCGTTCCCATTACTAAAGTCACGACTGTTCTTATAAGTATTGAACACTTGCGCATAGCAGTGCCCACCCATCTCAACTAAATACTCATAATCCTGTTTTTAACCTGTTTTATGGATTTTTATCTTAGCTGCGGTCGAAGTCAAGACCACACGACAATGAGGATTACTTGCTAGTAAGATTAGTAAGTAAGCTAACTGACGCTTTCCTAAATTCCTATATATTATGCAATGGGCTAATTTATTCTATTTATTAAACATTATGTATTAAATCGTGGGATGCAAAACTTTTTGTTTATTAAATATTTCTACCTGACGGTAAAGACAAAGGGTTTAAACTCGCAAATTTCTTATGTCCGGTTGGATTAGTTTAAGAAGTGATAAGATGTACTGTAATGTCTTTAAACTCTGGTTGTCCCTAGCTCATGAGTGTGGCGATGGGTACAGCCTGGTCACCATCTTTAGCCAATTTTTATTTTTCTTGCTTGCTTTTTCCATGTTGGGTTCGGCTTATGACAATCGTTGTAAATAATTCTCTTCTTTCTGGTTGTAACCTATTTTTTTTTATTATTATTGTATCAAAGTCTTCCTGAAACGTACTGCACAGATCCTGGATTGTACAGATTTTTTTAATAATATGATGTCTTATTTTATTATTTGTAAAATAAAATAAAATTTTGAATAAATTGTGTTTTTGTATTTTTTATTTTTTGTGGGTAATGGGGATGAGTTGTAAAAAGACAACTAATATTCATTCTTGTTTAAGATCACGTGCACACGTTGCGTACTTGGTGAGTTTTTTTTACCTCAGTAATATCAGGCCACAATCACACATTGAGTATTTGATGAGGTTTTTACCTCAGTAATATCAGGCCACGTGCACACGTTGAGTATTTGGTGAGGTTTTTACCTCGGTATTTGGAAGCCAAAACCAGGAGTGGAATAATCAGAAGAAAAGTATAATAGAAACACTCCTGGTTTTGGCTACAAATACTGAGGTAAAAAACTCACCAAGTACTCACTGTGTGCACATGGCTGTATACTGTCTTGGATCCCACATTAGGCCACATAAACACACGTTGAGTGTTTGAGATTTTTACCTCAGTATTTGTCGCCAAAACCAGGAGTGGGTGAAAAACCCAGAAGTGGTGGCATGTTTCTATTGTACTTTTTCCACTCCAGGTTTTGGCTTACAAATTATGAGGTAAAAAACTCACCAAATATTCTATGTGTGCGCATGGTCTAATGTGGGATCCCAGTCAGTATACAGCCACGAGCACATGTTCAGTAGTTGGTGAGTTTTTTACCTCAGTATTTGTTGCCAAAACCAGGAGTGGGTGAAAAACCCAGAAGTGGTGGCGTGTTTCTATTGTACTTTTTCCACTCCTGGTTTTGGCTTTAGGCTGGCTTCATATCACGGTACAATCAGGTCTGGGGTAGTCTGGGGTGAACCGGACAGCCCGGACCCGATTGCAAACAGACGAAGGGCAAATATGCCCTCCGATCCTGTTTGTATCCGGATGTATCAGATCGCAGCTGAGGTAGCTGTCCCCTGCTGAAATGGTGCTGAAACACTTAACAGGGGATAGCTCCCTGGTGCTGAAGTTCAGCTTAGCTCACGCTGAACTGCAGCCGCTGGTTTTTGGATCCTCCCGGATCTGGGCAATCCGGCGCAATAGACTCCCATGTTAGGGAGCACCGGATTGACCCCGATCCGGGAGGATCCAATCTGGGCAGAATTTTCGCCTCGGACACAAAAACGTTCCAAGCAAATGTGTTTGTGTCCGAGAGGAAAATCTGAATATAAGAAAAAGCAAAAAGATCAGCTCACCTTCTCTTCAGTCCCAGCGCACGGATCTGCAGTGCGCAGTGGTATAAGAAAGCGAATGTCAGCGGGGAGATGTCCATAAAATATAACATTGATTCCATTTTTGTAAAGCAATAAGTCCAAAATCCATCGTTACATCCAGAGACACAAAAACGGGTGTTTTTTACAGTGACAATCACAGGCTTATAGTGCATAAATCATACGCTTTCAGCGTTTCCCGGACAGATGGAAACCACATGGCAGATAGCTGCCATCGGTTCATCGGCCCATAGGCTGTAAATGTCAAATCGGGTCCGAGGCTGGCAGGTTCACCCGGACCTGATTGTACTGTGGTGTGAAGCCGGCCTTACAAATTCTGAGGTAAAAAATTCACCAAATATTCTATGTGTGTACCTGGTTCTAATGTGAGATCCAAGTCACAATACCTCTACATTCACACATTTAGATTTGATGAGATTTTTACATCAGTATTTGTAGCCATAAACAGGAGCGGGTGATAAATACAGAAGTGATGATGTCTTTTTATTATACTTTTCCTCTGATTGTTCCACTCCTGGTTTTGTCTTACAAATACTGGGGTAAAAAACTCACCAAATACTGAATGTGTGCATGTGGCATACATATGGGTTCCCTCAAGGGCATTTATATAATTATAGGTGTATTCAGTGTACCTTTCATACTACAGACAAAAAAGGGGGGGGGGGAAGACTCCTGCTGCAGTCAGTTTTCTTAAGGCCCCTTTACACGCTGCGATGTTCCAGCGATCCGACCAATGATCCGACGTGGCCAGGATCGCTGGGACATCGTTATCTAATCGCTGGTGAGCTGTCACACACACAGACTCACCAGCGATCAGCCAGTCTGCACCTGACACCCGACGATTGTCAGGATCGTTCAGGGTGCCGGGTGCAGAATGGGGATCGTTGGTCACACGCCAATGAATGCGTGAGAGTGGCGGACCAACGACAGAAAAATGGTCCTGGCCATTTACCAACAATCAGCGATCTGATCACTGGTCGTTGGTACATGTCACACGCAGCGACTTCGCTACGAGGTCGCTGCAATGTCACAAAACCGATGACCTTGCAACAATATCGTTAGTGATCTAGTAACGTGTAACGGGCCCTTTACAGCTAGACACAAGAAATGATAACAGGGCTGCTCTAGGATACACACATAACATTTCTTTAAATATTTTATATATGATACTGGTAGGAATCTGACACTTGGCACCCCCACCAATCAACCGATATCTGATCAGGCTATGGCCAGATGTAAGCAATATAAGAAGTGGAACTGCACAGTGTCGTACATTGTTTACTGGTCGCATTACTGCAGTTTCTCTTCAGATCAATATGAACTTACATTCATATGAACTTACATCCAGAGTCAGCCGGAGCAGATATGAGCTGATTCGTGGAAGTCCGAAACTTGGCAACCTATAGATATCCCTTTAATTGAGATATGAGACAAGGAAACATCACATCATAATTAAAAAGCAATATTTAACCAATCGAGTGTATGTTCCACAAATCTGTAATAAAGACTCATGGGGACAAAAGGGTCCTTTGTCATCTAGATGAGCCAGTTTTTTTTAGTCCCTTCCCCCCCATACAAAATAGACTAAAGCCGTCAATATCGGTCTATGGGGTCAGGAAAGGAGCTGTCCACCAAACAATACACTAAGCATTGTTCGACCAATAGCTACCTATTGTGTATAGAAAGCTATATAGACAGATGAGATACACCTCACATAATCGTGAAGCCAATATAGATGATGACTAGTGACCATATTATGTATTGATAGGTGTAAAAGAGGCCTAATTGGAGCCACAATAGTCATATATTATAAATGACACAACAGGTCCTTTTTGAATTGCGGTCCCAGGACCTTATAGTTGCCCTCTAGTCAGATCCTCTCTCAGTGCTTGGCCAACTTACAAGTAAATATAGAGAGGTGGAGCCTTGTGTAGGTTAACCACACCCATGAGGAACAGAAGAATAATTTCTGCTCAGTCATGAGTATCAAACAGGAATTTAGAAAAAAAACTTCTTATTAAGGATTCAAGTTTAATCTGAGCAATGAAGCTAGGACAAATTTGAGTGTCACAATCCAATGGGCAACTTTTGACATTTAGTAAACCTATCCTTAGCAGTTAATATTGTAGTAATGCAGACAAGTAGTTCACTTTTTACCTGCTCCTGGACTGGCATGCAACCTGCAAAATATCAAAGGGTCCTTGCATAGATATGACCTTTTTCATGGACTTACCGAGCTCTAGGATTTTCACGGCACTGTTTAAGAAGTGTGTAATTGAGACTATAATACGACCAGCGGTTTGTCCAGGATTTGCTACTAATACGCTTACACTGTAGCTTAAAGCCCCATGATTAATTGGGCGAATTCCATCTAGAGAATTGGCATGCTACTTAAGCTGAGAGCTATATACTCATTAAATCTTCATTAATGACAGCATGAAAAAGATAAAAAAAAGAAACAAGCACTCAAACAATATCTATCTATCTATCTATTTATCTATGTATATCTCTCTCATCTCCACTGCTTTGAAAAAGTATTCATACCGCATGAACCTTTCCACTATTTTGCACGTTACACCCATAAACTTAAAGAGGGTAGTCCGATCTAACCTGATAATTCTGCAGTCACTATATGTGACTCCAGACTTATCGATCCTCCCAACGTCCGCACTGAGTGCTGCGAGGATTCACAGTTTCTCAACAGGAACGGACCACAATTATGCAGTGTGCATGGTCCCGGACACTGAGGCCAGAGCTACCGACTAGTGGGCATGGCGTCACTCAATATATGAGCGGCGCACCTGCTCCATACACTAGCATTGAGCGAGACCACGCCCACTAGTTGGGGGCTCTGGCCTCAGTGGCCGGGAACAAGCATACTGCATAACTGCAGTCTGTTTCCGATTTAGGGACTGGCGAATCCTGGCAGTGCACATTGCAGACGCTGGGAGGATTGATAAGAATGCAGGCAAATAGAGTGACTACAAAATTATCAACCCCTTCAAATGTATTTATGTGGTGTACAAATACTGAGCAGCAATTATTTGTGAAGTGTAAAGGGAATGATGTATCGTTTTCTACATATTTAAAAAATATTAATCTGAAAATTGGGACGTGCATTTGTATTCAGCCCCTCTGGGTCAATACTTTGTAGGACCATATTTTGATGTAATTACTGTTACAAGTCTTTTGATGACATTTTTTCCCGTTCTTCTTTGGAAAATAGCAGTAGCTCAATGAGTTTGGATGGAGGCATCTGTGAACAGCTTCTCATCACAGATTCTCAATGAGATTACAGTCTGTGCTGCGACTGGGCTATTAACACAAATGAATACACCTTATTCCAAAACAGTGTTCTCAAACTCGGTTGGGTATATTGGCCGCATATAGAAACATTTTGAATTTGAATGGTCACATTCTTTATAGGACTAATTGACAATTTTAGTAATATCATATGTAATGTCTCCATCCTGGTCCCCTTCTTGCAGTAATGTTCCCATCCTGGCCCCCTTCTTGCAGTAATATGCCCCATCCTGGTCCCCTTCTTGCAGTAATATGCCCCATCCTGGTCCCCTTCTTGCAGTAATATGCCCCATCCTGGTCCCCTTCTTGCAGTAATATGCCCCATCCTGGTCCCCTTCTTGCAGTAATGTGCCCACCCTGATTCCCTTCTTGTAGTAATGTCCTATTCTAGTCCCCTTCTTGTAGCAATGTCCCCATCTTGCTCCTCTCCTTGCAGTAATGTTCCCATCCCGATCCCCTTCTTGTAGTAATGTGTCACGTGCTTAGATGGCGCTGACATTGTTGGATGCTGCTATGTGGTTTGTCTTTAAGTGCTGCATGGTTAATGGTTGTGAAGGTCCTTGCCTCCTGTGGTGTGCTCCAGAACTGCAGTCACTATTATGTTCAATTGCTGCTTCAGGAGTTAATGTGTGACTCACCTGGAATCCCCTCCCCCTGGCTTTAAATAGACTTCCCTCTACTCTGTCAGGTGCTGCTGATAGCTATGTGTTCTAGGTCTTGGTGCTGTGCTGATGCTTAGCTGCTGGGTTAAAGTCTTTCCTTGGGAGAAGCTGTGATTCCTGACCCATGGGTGGAGGTAGGGGTCCTCAGCCTAGGGCTAATCAGGATTTTTAGGGTACAGGGTGGCGGCTCGGAACTTCTCACCATCAGAGGTACATCCGAGATCAGGGCGAGCCAGGGACCCCAGCATCAGGGTCAGATTAGGCTCTCCTGACCCCCTTTTGCCAATTCACCTACCTGTTACCTGATTCCCTTACCTCCCAAGCGTGACTCTAAACCATCCATTGTAGCTCTAGCATTATGTTTAAGGTTGTTGCCTTGCTGGAACTTGACCCTATGCCCCAGTTTTAAGTCTTTTGCAGCCTCTAACAGGTTTTCCTCCAGGAAAATCTGTCTCTGCTGAAGAAAAGCCTCCCCACAGAATGATGCTGCCACCACTACGTGTGAGTGTGGATGGTGTTTTTAGGGTGATACGTAGGGTGATATGGAGTGTTAGTGTCAAGCCCCAGGCCCTCGGGTACTCGGGTATCAGGCTCAAAGGGTGTTTTCAAGGGGATGTCATGGGTGGCAACGCCTGAGCCCGTGGCGTGGGTGACACTTCAATAAGGGGTTATGTACAGGGGATAAGAGTTTGTTGTTGTCACGTGACGCCACGTGTAGTACCTGGTGATGGGTCACCAGCGCCGCCACAGTCCTCCGGAGGACGATGGTATCGCGGCTATGATGGCAAAGCTCCCTACAGGTGGAGCTGGTTCTCCGGGGCAGCATTCCTGTAAGCAAACAGGTTGATGAAGATAACGACACAAAGGCAAAGTCACTTTCTCCCAGGTACTTTACTGTAAATGGTCAGCAGCGAAATACAGAGTCCACAGTTCAGCAAGATGTTACTCAAACAGGTGGATGCCAGATGGTATGGTGGTACCCGTGGTATGCCTTAGTTGACGAACCCGTGTCCTTTTTTCCCCGCCTAGGATGAGCCTATACCCAATGGCTCCTTACAGGTAGACTTGGGGCTCCCCTCCCTCATGGTGAGGAAGCAGGCAGACCGCTCCGTCTGGCAGGCTGCCGCAGCCGGGGAACAGATCGCAGCAGCCGGTTGATGACTTCAGAGGTAGACTCTGGCGGTTTCCTCGGGTCCAGCGTTCCCGTGGTGGACTGGGGAATTCCCTGGAGTATGGTCGCTCCACGTTGGGGTTCCCCCTTTTCTCTCTAGGGCCCAGACTCCGCACATCAGGCACCCTCTCTCAGGATCCCCTCAGGATCCTCTCTCATCTTCCCTCCGGACCAGCGTAGAGCAGTCCAGGTTTCACCTTCCGCCTCGCTCCACACTCCAACTTCGACGACTCACTTTGTTCCCCCTAGAGGTGAATATATCTGCCTCCTGGGTAACCTCCCACTCCTATTCTAATGTGGGAGTGCAGGAATGGATGCCACCCACCAAACTAGGATCCACTTCTAGCTGGGGAAAATGATACCTCTTTTACGGGTGCAATACCCCACTGTGACGCCTGACCATGTGCGGCGCCACATTAGTTTTCGGACACACACAGCATTTTGCATTAACCCAAAAAGTTCTTCTTTGATCTCTTCTAACCCGAGCCCTTTCTTACACATGCTGTGTGTGTCCCCTATATGGCTTTTTCCAAACAACAAATAGGACTTTTTATACTTTCAAAATGTCTTTCTTTTTGCCACTCCTGCTTGTGTACACGACAAATAGTTGTCCTGTGGACAGATTATCCCACCTGCATGGAGGATCTCTGCAACTCCTCCAGAGAGACCATGGTCCTCTTGGCTCCTCTAATTAGTGCTCTCCTTGTTTGAGATGTTATGGTGGGTTCACACGTCCCGATATCGGCCCGATATCGGAGCCAACGACGCGGGAGCGCGCTTTTTGAGCGCGCTTTTCCCACCATCGCATCGCCGGTTTAGACAGCCCGATATCTGGATACAATGTCCCGACGATGTGTACGCCCCCCAACCCAGGAACGACCAGTTAACATGGAAGTGAATGGGTGACGTGGGCGTACACATCGTAGTTGGGCTGTCACACGGGACGATGCGGCTACAACGGCCATCCAATATCGGGCGGTTGAATAGCACGCTCATTAAACCCCGATATCGTTTTGGCATCGTTCCAGCATCGCATTGTACGTTCAAACCGTACAACGCGCGAACGATATCGGGTCCAACTCCCGAACCACGTGACTTTTGGTCGGAGTTGGGTCGGAGTTGGACACCGATTTTGCGACGTGTAAACCCACCATTAGTGTAGGTGTATGGCCATGTCTTTCCAGTTGTGCCATACTCCCATCAAATTTGAATGATAGATTGAACAGTGCCTGTGAAATGCTCAGACCTTGGGCTATATTTTTATAATCTAACCCTGCTTTACTCTTCTCCACAACTGTGTCCCTGACCTGCCTGGTGTGTCAGAACAGCAGTAGTTATACTGTGAAGAATTTACACACAGGTAGATGCAATATACTAATTAGGTGACTTCTGGAGGCAATAAGTCACTCAGTTTATTTAGGGGTATCAGACTGCAGGGGGCTGAATACAAATGCCCATGACAATTTCATTTCCTTTACACTTCACAAATACTTGCTACTTGCGGGTATAGCACATAAAATGTCAATAACATACATTTAAATTTGTGGTTGTGACATGAAAAAATGTGGAAATGTTCACGTGATATGAATTCTATCGATCTGTCCCCTTTCTTTCCGAGTTAGATAGAGAGATGGATAATCAGAAAAGATATTTTCATTAATGAAGGTACACAAAGCATTTTCTACACAATTCTTAGGCTCCTTTCACATCTGCGTTTATATGTAAGTCGTGACAGATCCAGCAGATGTCGCCGTATCTGACGGATCTGCCGCATAACAGCCAATTTTTGGCACCTATCCGGCAAGCCCCATTCATTCTCAATGGGGCTTGTGGTCAGGTGCGGCAAGTGCAGTTTTGCTGGATCCGACAGATCCGGCACTTGTGAACGCACATCAAAAATGCTGCTAGTTTTATTTGCGGTGCCGCATGTGCCGGGTCCGGCAAAACCGCAGTTGCCGTACCTGACCGCAAACCCCATAGAGTATGAACGGGGCTTGCCGGATCAGTGCCGCAAGTCGGCCGTTACACAGCAGATCCAGCAGATGTGGTGACATCTGCCGCGAATTACATATAAATGCAGATATGAAAGCAACCTTAGATAGATACAGTGGCTGTGGCGTAAGAGTCCAATAGGCCCCACTGCGAAATTTGAGTCCCTCTTCCCCACCTCCCTTGCATGTTGGTCAGCTCTTGTAGCATTCTAAATTCTATACAGTCTTATGAGTTGCCCCCCTCCCAATGCATTATGTCATAATGTCTCCCATCCTGTTATATAGGTCCCCATCCTGATATATATGATCCCTGTGCAGGTATAAATGTCCCTCATCCTGGTATATATCGTCCTTATCCTGGTATATATGATCCCCATGCTGGTATATATGTCTATATCCTGGTATATAGATCCCCCATCATGGTATAATGGTTCTCCATTTTGGTGTATATAGTCCTCATCCTGGAATATATGGTCCCCATCAAGGTATATATGTCTCAATCCTGGTATACATGGTCCCCATCTTGCTATGCATGGTCCCCATCCTGGTAAATATATCCCACATCCAAATATACCGTATATGATTCCCATTCTAATATATATGTCCCCATCCTGATATACATGTCCCCTATCCTGGTATACTTGGCTTCATACTGGTATATATGATCCCCACCCTGGTAATAAAAGATCACCATCCTGGTATATGTGTCCCTGTTCTGTCCCTAACACATGATTAAAAACAAAATAATTCTACTCATCTGTCCTTCCGCTCCCACGCCACCTGGTGTTCTCTGTAGCCAGCACACAGCGGACGGCAGATGATATCGGACTGTGCGCCATTGCGCATGACATCTCTGTCCTGCAGCACCCTCTGTCGGGGCACCTCTGACGTCAGCTGCCAGGGGCTGTTTGGCCGGTAGCGTGTATCGCAGTGCAGGGACCCGACAGGTCTCTGTGCCCATGATACATTTCAGCTGGATGTGCGTCCCTGGATAGGACGCACATCCAGCTGAAGCAGGCTCTGGGGTTGGCGGGCAGTGGGCCCCTGTATCTCCGGGCCTGGTTGCGACCCCTGCGAACGTGATCATTACACCCCTGAATAGACAAGTAAGATATAGTATCTATCCAGGGGTATAAGTACATCCATAATACATGATCCAATTTACTCTAAAGAGCTACATTCTCCCTCCTTACCTAACAGATGAGATAGATACCTTTACCTGCCATGTTTACCTTGACAGGTTCCCTATAGATGGTCTATGATGGAGAAAAGCAAGCATCAAGCTATAGACCAGAGCCCGGATTGTGGAGCCATTCAATGGTTAAACTGTTTTCCAAATTCACAGGGGAAAGTTGCAGATATTTTTGTTCATCGCTCACATGTAGAAAGTACAATTCTAGGTGCGGTGGAAATATCTCCCATTATCCAAACTTAGTGAATCGAGATGAGTCAGACTGTCCTCCTACCATGAGTGTTCTCTATCAGAGCTAGGACAAGGGGTAGGAAGGGTTGGCGCCCGCCTAGGGAGTGCACTTAAAAAAATTGCTAAATGCCTGGGGCCACCTGGCACCTTCCAGTATACTGGTGGCCAGGGCACAGGCACAGTGAGCAGTGTCAGCAGGGGCGTAACTTCAATAGGTGCAGGGGTTGCAATCACACCCAGGCCCTGGAGCCTAAGGGGTCCCAAAAGTCTCTTTAGCCTATAGAAAAAGACTAATGCTATTAAAGACATGCAATAATTGGAGCTTTCGCATCAGGGCCCATGAGCTTCAAGTTACACCATTGAGTGGCAGTGAGACACTGACACCGCTCACCCCTCTCTCTACCTCGGCCATCAATCCCACTCCTCTATCAGTTGTATTTGTGTCTTATAGACAATTGATGTGACTGCCGACAGGAGCTGAGGAACTGTAATCAGCTCCCTGTTCTTCTGGGAATCTCATCAGAATGCAGGCGATTACCCTGACATCACTGCATTGCGCCATCCAGCGCCCACTCAAATTCTAGATAGAAGAGGAGACAGTGGCTGCCGCATACAAGGAGCTTCGATTAGGTGAGTACAAGCTTTATTTTTTTTGTGGGGGGCATCAAATGAGGGGCTCTGGTTGACATCAAATTAGAGGCCGTGTAGATATCAAATGAGGGGCTGTGGAGGGATATAAAATTAGAGGCTTTTGGGCACGTCAAATGAGGGGCCGTGGGTGACATCACATGATGGGTTGAAGGGGGTGCATTTGCTGGACCTGTCGTGCCCCACTATATAAAGCACTGTGGGGGACATTTTACTGTATGGGGAAGTCGGTGTCATTATATTGTATGCGATGCTGTGGGTGCTATCATACTTTATATGGGTGATACTATATATGGGGTTCTGTGGTGGTGACCATACTGTGTATTGGAAGCATATGGATATCTTACAGTATAGACGGCTGTGCTAGCTATCATACCATATGGGGACAGCATGAGGAGGAGGTGCAGTTTGGAGAGAAGCCTGGAGGGCATAGTGTGAAGAAGGGACACAGAATGAATATGGAGAGGAGGCAGTGTGAAATGGTGGCACAATATGGAGAGTGATTAGCAGGGTAAGGGGGGCAGTGAGGAGATATCAAGAGTGTAAGAGAAAACTATAGAGGGGAGTTTGGTTTCAGGAGCGGGCTGTCATTGAGGGTCGGCAGCCCTACACCATTCCCTGCAATACACACTCTCAGCCCCCCTTCCCCTCTCACCGCAGTGTGCTGTCTCGGCCCCCCTTCCCTTCCTCCCCTCAGTGTGCTGTCTCAGCCCCCACTTTCTCCCCTCCCTGCAGTGTGCTTACATAGACCACTCCCCACAGTGCGCTTTCTCAGCCCCCACGCCCCATCCTTGTAGTGGGCTGTCTGAGCCCCCTTTCTGCTGTTGCAGCACCCCCTCCCTCTTCCAAGCAGTGGGATGTCTCAGCCCCCAACTTCTACCCTCACTGGAGAGTGCTATCTCAGCCCCCACCTTCCCCCTCCCCACATTGGGGTATCTGAACCCCCACCTTCCTCCCTCCTAGTGTGCTTACTTTCCCCCTCCATGCAGTGTGCTGTCTCAGCCCCCCTTCCGTCCTGTCTACAGTGCGCTGTCTCACACCCTCTTTCCCCATCCCTTGGTGCGTTGTCTCATCCCCCTTCCCCCTCCCTTCTTTATGCTGTTTCAGCCCCCCCTTACAACCTCCCCAAAGTGTGCTGACTCAGCCCCCACCTTGCCCTCTCCTCGCAGTGCGTTATCTTAGCCCCCCTCCCTGCAGCACGCTGCTTCAGCCCCCCTTCCCTCCTCTCTACAGTGCGCTGTCTCACAACCTCTTCCTCCGTTCCGCAGTACACTGTCTCAGTCCCCCTTCCCACTTTATGCTGTTTCAGCCCCCTCCCCAAATCGCGTTCTCAGCCCCCACCTTCTCCTTTCCTTGCAGTGCGCTGTCTTAGCCCACCTTCCCACATTGCACTGTCTCTACCCCCTTCCCCCCTCCTCGCAGTGTGCTGTATTGACCCACCTTTTCCCCCCTTCCTACAATGTTCTGTCTCAGCCCTCCCCAATCTGTGTCTCGCCCCCTGTGCAATCGCACTTTCCCTGAGTGATGTTGGCCTATGCATAGTTATAAGCCGACATCAGAGAAGAGTCAGTATACCAGCGTTTAGTAGATCAGTGGTTTAGGACAACAGCGCCGGACTTCAGCATCGCCCCGCACGTGACATCAGAGGTCTCAGCTGGGCAGCTTTCCATAGTCATGAGCCAGGAGTTTCCACTGACGTCACCTGCGGGGAAGATGCTGATGTCCTGCACTGCTGATCTACTGCACGCTGGTATACTGACCATTCTCTGATGTTGGTTTATCACTATGCATAAGCCGACATCAGTCAGGTTCAGTGTGCTCATAGCACATGGGTTGAGACACTGCTAGGAGAGGACTGAGACAGTGCACTGCATGGAGGGGGGAATAGGGAGGTCTGGAGACCCTTGTGGACACAACATTGACAGCCTTGCCCCTGAAACCAGTGTCACTAATGTGCTGCTTTGTGACAGGGAGGGGCAGAGGCTGAGGAAGTGGGGGGCCCACTGGGAGGGGGTACTCAGTGCTGACCCGGGGTATCACGGGGGTTATCACGGCGGTCTTGGTCCAGACCGTGTCCCAAGCCCACAAGTAAAGGGGTTATTTACAGGGATAGTCGTGATGCCACCCACGGGTTGTGGTCAATGGGAACCACCGCTGCTGCTTGCTTCTGCCAGGAGGATGGTGGTGCAGCTGGATGGATGAGCCCGCCGTGGATCGGGCTGCTCCTGACAGGGTGAATAACAGTTTAACATGCAAGGAAGCAAATACTGGAGACTCTGGCAGGGTTCACCGGGTTTTACTTGAATTCTTCACAACTTCTCAGTGCAGTTCACACACAGTTTACTCTTCACCGGTACCCCTCCTGCAGTCAAGCCTTCCTTTCAGTCTTATTCCCCCTTTCTGACTCTTTTCAGGCCCTTCTTCCTCTCATTCCTGCGTGACAGGCTGCACGGGTTCTTTCACTGTGACCCTGTCACTGGGTTTAGTGTTTTTGAGCCCTTATACGCTGCTGTATCTCATAGCACTGTGTTAGGAAATCAGACATGGAATCTGCATCTCCCCGCTGGGATCTGGGCTTGAAACTCCACTCACCTCAGAGCCAGTGCTCTGGTATTGGCCTAGCCTCCAGTGTCCCTGCTGTACTAAGGATCCACCGGGCTCTGTCCTACCCGTGTGACTTCTGCACCAGAAGGGATTCTCCTCCTCAAAGTCTTCCTCTGGCCACGCTGCCCTTTTCCTCTCTGGCCCAGCTGTACTGGTCTAGTTCTGGTCTTTACTGCTCGGCACCCTCTGGCCCACTGTGGAGCCCACTGGGACGGGGTACTCGGGACCAGACTGGGGTACTGCTGGGGATGTCACGGCGGTCCTGGTCCAGACCGTGTCCTGGGTTTGCACAATAAAATGAGGGATATTTACAAGGGATTAGGCTTGTCGTGACGCCACCCACGGGTTGTGGTCAGTTAGGGGACCACCACTGCTGCAGAACCTCCGGGGATGATGTTTTGGCAGCTTTAGATGGAACGGCTCTCCGCAGGTAGAGCCTGGTTCCCCGGGGCAGTGGTAATTAAAGTCTGTGATGGTTGTTACAGATGTTGCAGGATAATAGGGGTAGTAGTAGAGATGATGAGAGTGGAGGCAATGGCAGTTTATGAGGGAAAGTAGGGTTTCAGCACAAGGATGACACACTTTCACGTTTGTTGTCGTTTTCCAAGTCTTTACTGTGCAGATGGTTATAGCAGAGTATTGTCCACGGAGTCTGTAACGGGGCCGGGTTGCTCCCACCCTGACCGGGTCCTTGGCTTCCTACTTCTGCGCTTTGTATGTGGCCCTGCTGCCGCTTGTAGCTGAACTGCTGGCCCTGTCTCCCCTCATGGGTACCAATCTGCTAGGCAACTTGAGTCCTCTGTGTCACTGACCCCTCCGTGTTGCTTTGCTATGGTACAGTGAAGATGGTGGACCTTCACTATTCCGGTATTCACTGTGCTGTCTGTCTCAGGCACAGCATCGGATCTGGTATCCGTCCTAAGCGCCTCTCCGGGGTGAGTTCAGGGTAACTCCTTGTCCCGGGTGTGTTCCTCTGTTTCTCTGGCTCCTTCCCTCAGACCTCTCAGCACCTCCACTCCAACTCGACTTCCTCTTCTGCTCCAACCCAGACTAAACTGACTGTCACTCCTGCTCTGAGGAAAACAACATTAGCCCCTCCCACTATTGCAGGTGCCACCTAAGCTCCTCCCACTTTCTAGTGTAGTGTTGTGTGGGGAGTAAACTTGTGTTGCTGTTTCTGTGGCACATTAACCCTTGGGGTGCCACACTACTACTGCTACTTCCTGGTTTTTCCCTTTTATCCCAGTGCTGTCACCTTGACTATGTCCCATCCACTTCCCTCTAAACCCTACCACCCCTTTCCCGCCTAGAGTCCTGGGCTCCGGGTTGGGTGTTGCTTTCTGTGGGTGTGTTTTGGGGGTGCTTTTTGTATAAGCAGACTACCCTTTGCTTGACTGCATTTCCCTCTTGTGGCCACCCTGTACGCAGGGGCGCCACAGACGTGACTGCAGCATGCACTGGGGCACGCACACTAAACGTCATCAGACCAGGAAATGGAAAAAACACAGTAGCTGTTGGGTAGTGTAGTTATGCAATTAAGGTAACTTTTAAAGTAAGAATATTAGAAAATATCTTAGATTATAGGAATATATTAGGAGAAAAATGCTTGGACCCGGACAAACCCTTTAAAAATAAGAATTTTCCATTCTAAATATCAGGAGCTATGGACGGAATAGGGTTAGGCCTTTATATTACAAGGGGTCTATGAGATATCTCTGTGATACACAGGTCTGTGTATGGGTGGGAGGAAGGGAATGTGCTGCCTATATAGAAGATATATAAGACCATCTTCAATATAAACCTTCACCCAATATGAAAGAGAAGATAAAACGCTCCTGTCATAATACCAGACGCTTCGCCATAAAGGAGGAAGACACTTGTGATCCAGCGGACGCTGTTCCTTCTCATCCCTCGGAGTGACAAGTGTTTGCATTTGAAAGGGACAAGATATAAATCCCCCTAGCGTATTCCTTTCCGCTGAAGGACAGAAAGTTCCAGGGATCAGATTACTTTTGGACATAATTATGATGCAAACGGTATCAGGAATGCTCTGCGTGACATGATATCCAGCTACAAGTGACACCGGACGACGGGAAATTAAAGTGATAGCGCACCGACTTTATTCTAATGACACTTTGCTCCAGATATGTAAATATTATGGAATAATTTAATGAAGTCATCCCATGCCCGATCGGTGGGGTTCTGACCTGTGAGATACCAACTTATCCGGCAAGGTGCAAGTGACTCTTTGCTCGATCCTGACAAATTAAAAAAAAGAAAAACCCCTATCTAACCTTTGTAACATATGATGATCCCTGAAGTTGTGATCTTTACCATGACGCACTGCTCCATAGACCTGAGCCGGCGAATGTATCATCGCTCGACACTTGCCATACACTATCTACTATATACTTATCTTGTGGCACCTATCATCAACTTCCATCCCAATGTCCACATATTAGGCGCCAATCACTTGGGTGTGCAAATATGGTGCCCGCTGGCTGTACTAGCCCATTACGAGTACCACAAGCATGACACCCAAACACGATGCCACCCGAAACCGATGGCCATATAGTTGCCACTACTTCTTAGGGTATGTGCACATCTGTCGGTTCTGCATCTTTGCAGACCGACCGGGAACCGGTGGAGACTGGCAGAAACTGAGTTTTCTGCACTCGCCAGTGTCCCTGGTTTTGTTAGCATTTTGCTAACGATTTGCGATCGGGTTACTGGCGGTCGTACAGCGTGTTCTTGGCGATTTCCCCGGCGTGTTCCTTAGCGATTTCCAGACTGGTCTTTGCTGCACTTGTTCAGCTGGACCCGCTGGAAAAACGCTGAAAAGAAGTCACTTGCGCTATCTTTGAGAACCGGTCGGAAACCGGTGAATAAACTAAAATCGTCAAGAAGAAAAACTTTGTAATGTACACAGCGTTTCCTAAACTCCATTGACTAGCATGTTAATCCTACCGGTGGGTAGGATTAACATAAATTAACATAAAACTCAGCGGGAACCGCCGACGGAAAACGTGCAAAACCAGCCCACAAACCGACTGATGTGCACATACCCTAAGGCTCGTTACCACCCAACCCTGGTGACGCACCTCAGCATCGCCTAACTAATAGAGCATGCGTGTACCTAGGGCAAGCCCACTTACTTACTTAAGTTGGAAGTGGCCTGAGGAAGTGGGCATGCGTGCCGGGTACGAGCATGTGCAATTTTGCATGCCGACGCTATCTTTGCACACTTAGGTGTCCAAAGATGGCGGTGGCGTGACCGCTCAGACAGAGCACACAGCAGGGGAAGGGGGCAGAGAGAGAACATAGCAGGAAGGGCAGAAAGAGCACACAGTAAAGCAGGTAGAGGGAGCGCACAGCAGGAGGGCAAAGAGAGCGCACAGCAGGGAGCAGAGAGGGCGCACAGCAGGGGGAGCAGGAAGAGTGCCCAGCAGGGGCCTGAGACAGTGCACAGCAGGGGGGAAGAGAGAGCACACAGCAGTGGAAGCAGAGAGAGCGCACAGCAGGGGGGTAAAAAGAGCTCACAGTGGGGGGGGCTAGAGAGAGCGCACAGCAGGGGGGTAAAAAGAGCTCACAGAGGAGGGGCTAGAGAGAGTGCACAGCAGGGGGGACAGAGAGCACACAGCAGGGGGGCATAGAGCACACAGCAGGGGGACCAGAGAGAGCGCACAGCAGGAGGAAGCAGACAGAGCGCACAGTAGGGGAGCAGAGAGCACACAGCAGGGGGACCAGAGAGAGCGCACAGCAGGAGGAAGCAGACAGAGCGCACAGTAGGGGAGCAGAGAGCACACAGCAGAGGTTTCAAAGAGAATCACAGCACGAGGAAACAAAGAAAGCGCCCAGCAGGGGGCACAAAGCATACAGCAGGGGGATAGAGAGAGTGCACAGCAGGGTGGGCAGGGAGAGTGCACTGGGGGTCAGAGAGAGTGCACAGGGGAAGCAGAGGATGCACAGTGGGCCAAAGAGAGCGCACAGGCCGGCACAGAGAAGCACAGAGAGCGCACGGGGCCACAGAAGGCACACAAGGGACCAGAGAGTGCGCATGGGGGGGCCAGAGGAAACGCAAACGATATTTCAACAAAATCTTCCTAATGTTTTTGATTAGTGCCCCATTTTTCCCACAAACCATAAAAGTAAGACACATTTTCGGCTTATTTGGATTGACCAAATCCCCGCTGTGGTCAGTCATCAGGTGAGCAGTTGTCAAAACTCCATGAACAGATGTCTCCATTTTTGGCCCCATCATATTGAGAACGTGGCTTTGTATTAGTAGAGCAGTTAACGCGGTATCACATCAGTAATCAGACAGGCTGGACAGCGGCTTCTCTCCGCAATACAAAAGACTTAAACAACAAAATGATATATTATTAACGATAATTGTAGCTGTGAATTAAAAAAAAAACAACTGGGTTTTGAGGACCTGCCTCCTCTGCGGAGGGTATGAGCCTCAGAAAGGCCTCAAAACACAAATCATTTCCATTTGGCAAGTGAGAACAATGGTCTTTGTTTGAGATGTTGCATGTGTTTGATGCGCGCTGTTGTCTTTGTGCGCTGACATCGTCATTAATTATGCTAACCTTATTCTGCTTCCTTCAAGGTAGTGTATTACTGAGGAAAGGTCTCTCCTTCTAATTACCCATCAGTGTATTCATCTACGTCCTACCTACTGCGAATGTAGCACACAATGAGTTATGTGCGATATGTCATTAAAGAGGTATCGCCTTTCCTTTATGTGCCGCATAAGCACTCTTCACTTACTCTATGTATTTGTCAATGTAGAAGAGCCACCCGTGCCCTTTTACACTGGCATTAAACCACACATTGGCACAGCAACATCCATCACTTCTGCATTGCTCCAATGATCCAAATTGATGAAGGCAATTTCTTAACATACGGCTAAAGAATGGCTCCATTCTTCCAAAAACAGCGCCATCTCTGCCCATGGGCTGTGTGTGGTATTGCAGTTCAGCCCCATTCACTACAATGATGTGTAGCTGCAATTAGTAACTCATAATATTTTGTTCCCATACACCATACTAGGTGGGTCACTACAGACATCACCAATGGCGTAACTTTAAGCTCATGGGCCCTAATGCAAAAACTCTAATGGGGCCTCCAATTACTGCAAATCTTTAATAGCATTAGTCTTTTTCTATAGGCCTAAGAGACTTTTAAGGCCCCCTAGGCTCCAGGGTCCAGGTGTGATTGCAACCTCTGCAACTGTTGTAGTTACGCCCCTGGACATCCCCTTGTAGTTGGCAGCCCACATGAAACTTTAGCAGTCAGTTTACTTCATCAACATATCACTGCCAATCAATTCCTAGCTCAGCATCCACTAATTACTAAGCAAGTATAATCTAATATATAAAGCTGAATGTGTGTGTGTATGTATGTATGTGTGTATGTATGTCCGGGATTGGCATCTACACCGTCGCAACTACAGCCACAAAATTTTGCACAGTCACACGTCTGGACCCCGAGAGCGTCATAGGCTATGTTGTGAGGCGAAATTTTAACCCCGCGCGTTCCAGTTCACCAAACAATTTTGCCCCTATCTACATAATGGGGAAAAAGTGAATGGAAAAGTGTTGGAGGAAAATCGACAGCTGTCAGCTATAGCCACAAAATTTTGCACAATCACACGTCTGGACCCCGGGAGCGTCATAGGCTATGTTGTGAGGCGAAAGTTTAACCCCGCGCATTCCAATTCACCAAACAATTTTGCCCCTATCTACATAATGGGGAAAAAGGGAAAGGAAAAGTGTTGGAGGAAAATCGACAGCTGTCAGCTATAGCCACAAAATTTTGCACAGTCACACGTCTGGACCCCGAAAGCGTGATAGGCTATGTTGTGAGGCGAAATTTTAACCCTGAGCGTTCCAGTTCACCAAACAATTTTGGCCCTATCTACATAATGGGGAAAAAGTGAAAGGAAATGTGTTGTAGGCAAATTGACAGCTGCCAGATGTGAACAAGGGGGACTTAAAGAATGAGAGCGATGCCGCCAAAGAGTATATACCATACAGCTGCTAAGGTGGGGCCCCAACATAGGATACTCACCACACACGGGGATATGAACACACACACAAAATGCGCCTCACACTACCACGTGCTTGAACACATATACCACCCTCAGCACACATTTCACCACACATACACCAGCCTCACCACATAATCGCCCTAAAACACACATAAGTCTGGTATTATCCTTCAACAATAAAAATCTGATTAATAAGCAGCAAAACTACAAGAGAAACAAATGTACCATATAGGAAATACGGCAGCTGTCAGTCACATGACCTGTCTATTATGTGTATGTGTGAGCTAATATATACTGTCAGGGGGAGGGTTTCCTGTTGCCTGGGGATTTATCAGGCTGCCAATAGCAACCAATCACAGCTCTGCTTCTATTTTGCTACTGTTAATCTGAGCTCTGATTGGTTAATATAGACAACAAAGGACATTCTCAGCCAAGCTTCTGTGAGGTAATAGGATGTCTGTGAGGTAATAGGATGTCAGTTAGGGTGTGTTGGTGGAAAGGCTGATGTCAGTCACATTACCTCTATGTGAGAAGATATAGAAACTGTGGAATATCTGTGGTGTTGAAATATATGTTGTGAAATGCTTCTATTAGCTTAGTTTTTGCCTTTTAATAATTACATTTCTATCGATTTGTTTTGTGGTTTTTGTGTGCTGAATACATTTTTGTTAACACATTCTATTTTGTTAACAGCAGTTATTAACCCGGGTGAAGCCGGGTAGTACAGCTAGTGTATCTATATAAGTTTACCTGTCATTTAAGAGGTGATTCTTCATGTATGTACAAGAGGATTAACATATTTGTGGCCACATTGTTCCCCCTGCAGACTGTATCTCTAATTTTCAGTTGTCTCTGAGCTACTGGGTGGAGATTAGCTGTAATGATGTCTCCCATACACAGCAGACACAGGTATAAAGGATTCATTCCCTTCTCTCTCTATGTAGCTTATGTTCAGAAGCAGCAGCTCTATCTCCAATTTTCAGTTGTCTCTGAGCTACTGGGTGAACACTAGCTGCTATTGTTTCCCATACACAGCACACATACAGTTGTGGCCAAAAGTATTGACACCCCTGCAATTCTGTCAGATAATGCTCAGTTTCTTCCTGAAAATGATTGCAGTCACAAATTCTTTGGTATTATTATCTTCATTTAATTTGTCTTCAATGAAAAAATACAAAAAGAATTGTCCTAAAGCCAAATTGGATATAATTCCACACCAAACATAAAAAAGGGGGTGGACAAAAGTATTGGCACTGTTAGAAAAATCATGTGATGCTTCTCTAAATTTGTGTAATTAACAGCACCTTTAACTTACCAGTGGCACCTAACAGGTGTTGGCAATAACTAAATCACACTTGCAGCCAGTTGACATGGATTAAAGTTGACTCAACCTCTATCCTGTGTCCTTGTGTGTACCACATTGAGCATGGAGAAAAGAAGGAAGACCAAAGAACTGTCTGAGGACTTGAGAAACCAAATTGTGAGGAAGCATGAGCAATCTCAAGGCTACAAGTGCATTTCCAAAGACCTGAATATTCTTGTGTCTACCGTGCGCAGTGTCATCAAGAAGTTTAAAGCCCATGGCACTGTGGCTAATCTCCCTAGATGTGAACGGAAAAGAAAAATTGACGAAAGATTTCAACGCAAGATTGTGCGGATGGTGGATAAAGAACCTCGACTAACATCCAAACAAGTTCAAGCTGCCCTGCAGTCCGAGGGGACAACAGTGTCAGAGCATTGTAAGAAACTCATTGATGGTTACCGGAAGCGGTTGATCGCAGTTATTTTGGCTAAAGGTTGTGCAGCCAAGTATTAGGCTGAGGGTCCCAATACTTTTGTCTGGCCCATTTTTGGAGTTTTGTGTGAAATGATCAATCTTTTGCTTTTTGCTTCATTCTCTTTGTGTTTTTTCATTAAAGACAAATTAAATGAAGATAATAATACCAAAGAATTTGTGATTGCAATCATTTTCAGGAAGAAACTGAGTATTATCTGACAGAATTGCAGGGGTGTCAATACTTTTGGCCACGACTGTAGATATGAATGACTCATGCTCTCCTATCTCTATGTAGCACATGTTCAGAAGCAGCAGCTCTATCTCTAATTTTCAGTTGTTTCTGAGCTACTGGGTGGATACTAGCTACATGTCTCCCATACACAGCAGACACAGGTATAAAGGATTCCTGCTGTCCCCTCTCTATGTAGCACATGTTCAGAAGCAGCAGCTCTATCTCCAATTTTCAGTTGTCTCTGAGCTACTGGGTGGAGACTAGCTGTTATTATGTCTCCCATACACAGTACACACAGCTATGAAGGATTCCTGCTCTCCTCTCTCTATGTAGCACATTTTCAGCAGCAGCTCTCTAACTAATTTTCAGTTGTCTCTGAGCTACCGGTTGGAGACTAGCTACTATGATGTCTCCCATACACAGCATACATAGATATAAAAGATTACTGCTCTCCTCTCTCTATGTAGCACATATTGAAAAGAAGCAGCATGGAGGACATAAAATAGCTGTACTGAGTGTAAATCCAGCACTGCACAGATATATAACACTTGCTGAAAAGCAGGAGCATTGAGGTTATCATACAGCAGCACTGAGCAGTGTAACTGTGAATTTAAAACTGGGGTGGATAAACTCCTTACTAAAAATCAGCAGCATAAAGGATATTATACAGCAGTATAAAGTAGTACAGCTGTGAAATTAGCTCTGTGGCAAGCTAACACACTTACTAGAAAGCAATGGCATGAAGTATATGTGGCTTCCTGTACCAGGTGGCCACAGGCTGAAGGATTTCACACAGCGAGTAAACCACTTACACCCAACACTTTCCACTCCAGGCCTGTAGGGGAGCCCAACTGGCTGCCTTAAGCCAGTTCCCCCTATAAATACAGGTGCTGGGGGGGGAGTCAGACACAGTGTGCAGACGCTAGAAGAGCTGCAGGAAGCTCAGAAACTAGTGAGCTGAACTGGTACCGGAGCTGTGCTAGGCCCAAACTAGTACACACCAAAGTCAGTGGAGGACCCGCAGAGTAGAGATCGAAGGCAGAGGAAAGAAACACTTTACCAGGGGCAGAGGAGCTATCCCAGCTTACCCCACCAGAACACCGGTCACTGGAGCCAGAGTCTGCCGGGCACAGAGAAGATAGACCCAGCAGAGAAACCAGCATCCCGCGGAGGCTTAGCTTCCCGGACACCCGCAGCACCAACAATTGAGAGCCAGGGACCGCGGGTAGAGAGACGGCGGTGGCCCAAGAGAGGGCCCTCAGTGCAGCAACACGGGTGTGGAGAGAGAGAAGTAACAGTCTGGTTAGGTTCCATACCTGCCCGACTCAGAACAGGAAAGCTGAACAAGGAGGCCTACAACCCTACTCGCTGTGGAGATCCCAAGGTGTTTCCCTTCACTCCTGAGATGTGTACCTGTAAACAGTCATCAGTAAAGGTACCAAAAGACTTTAATGTGTGCGTGTCCCTCCTTCCACCCATCCCGCACCACACCGACTGCGCTCCCCTACTCCAACCCTATACAGAAACGACTGTGCTGCCCTACTCCACCATCACAACCCTTAGCCCCAGGACCCCGCTCCTCCTGTAGGGGGCCACTCCATCTTGCTGCCACCCATTACCCCAGAGGCCCAAGCAGCGCCGGTGCCTTTATCGGAATCTACAGGTGGCATCACGACTGACAATCCCTATCCCTGTAAATACACCCTTTTTATTGTCACCCAAAGGCACAGGCTTGGGAACGGACCACCAGTGACATCACCCGCAACTGACCGCCCGAGACCTGAGTACCCCATTCCCTTGTGGCCCCAGACATATATTACATAGAAGCATTGTAGCTATGAATCCAGCAATGGGTTGAGATAAATCACTTCCTGGAAAACAGCAGCATGGAAGACATTATAATGCAACACTGAGCACTGTAGCTGTGAACCCTGCACTCATGTGAGATAAAACACTTATTCCTGCTCTCTATCTAGCACATGTTCAGAAGCAACAACAGCATGTGGGTCATAATAAAACAGTACTGAGAGTAAATCCAGCACTGCATAGAGATATACAACACTTATTGAAAATACCAGTATGGAAGATATTATATTAGCAGCAGTGAGCAGTGTAACTGTGAATCCATTACTAGGATGAGATAAACTATTTACTAGAAAGCAGAAGATAAGCATAAAAATAAAGTAACTTTTTCGCATTTGGAACAGTCTTAAGGGCTGGGGTACTCGGTAGCCGGGCCGGCAGTCTTTTGGGTAGTCATGGTGGTGGTAGCCCAGCTCTGTGGCCCTGACCGTGCCAGGTAAATGGAATATTTCTGGGGAGTTGTAGTCGATCATGACGCCACCTGTGGTGCCTGGTCAGAGATGACCAGCGCTGCTTGTGCAATTCGGAGGGAATAGATGGAAAGCAGCCAGAATGGAACACTCCCAAGAGGTGTAATGGGCCCCTTGGACTTGGAGTAGTAGTCTATGGGGATTGTGGCTGTGGTAGTTATGGTGCTGTGTGCAGCAAGGAGGGCGCACGAAATAAGCAGGACAACACAAAGGGTGCAGTTCTTTTACCTTTACTGATGAACAAGTTGTTGAGTCTGGAGGCACTGGTCACCAGTTCCAAGAGGGTCTGGCCAGCCTGGAAGCAGTCGGAGTCCACCTCACCAGGTGGGCTTGGAGGCCTGCCTGCTGTGCTTCTCAGTTTTGGGTCCCAGCTGCCTGTGAGCTATTCTGCAGCCCTTTCCCTTCCTTCTTGCCCTCACTCCCAACTAGCAGACAGTGCAAACCTGTATAGGTACTGCTGTCTTGTTGCAGATCCAGGCTCTTGGTAAACTGTTGTGCTTTTGGGCCCCTGCTTGCGGCCAGGAAACTTGCAATCTCCTGTCCTCCACATTTGGTTCACAGGGCATGCAACCCTCTTGTAACTCAGGACTCTGGCATCCTCGACTGCGCTGCTCTGGGGTGAGCTTTCTCAGCTCTCCTCTCCCAGAGCTCTCTCTCCACCTTCTGCTTCCTCTCCCTACCGTTTCTCTCATACTCTCCTTCTAACCCCTCCCCCTAGCCGGAAGAGGAAGCTCCCCTTAACTCGGGTAATGAGCTAACATGGGGAGCTCCTCCTGCTTCCACGCATATCACCTTCGGTGAAGGAGGCAACGTCACTGGCAACCGGACCGTAGGGGCACCACGCATTCAAGAACATGTTTGGACTTCTCTTGGTTTGTTGTTATATAGGGCAGTAGTGCACTTTTTATGATCTTGTTTGTTACTTACTAGAAAGCAGCAGCATGGAGGATATTATACAGAAGCACTGTAGCTATAAATCCATAACTGGGTTGAGAGAGATCACTTGCTGGAAAACAGCAGCATGGCAGACATTATTATGCAATACTGAGCACTGTAGCTGTGAACCTAGCACTTGGGTGAGATAAAACACTTATGGGAAAGCAGAAACATGGAGGACATTATACAGGAGCACTAAGCACCATACATGTGAATCCAGCTCTGGGGTGAGATAAAACACTAGAAAGCAGCAACATGGAGAATGTTATACAGCAGTACTGAGGAGTAGATCATTCGGCCGTCAGCTATGTGTTGTGCATGGGGGGGGGGGCTTAATTTAGAGCATCATCTTTTTGGAGAGGAGCCTACTCTTCTCAATCATTGGGCCCAGTAGTCCAGAATAGCCAAGTTTGAGTATGATTTATCACACTAGGCCTTAGTAGGTGCAGTGTCTACAATCACAGAAGCACAGCTACCTGCCATGATATATGGGTCATTGATTCACCTCACTGACCCTGCCTGGAGATGAACTATACTTATTCTTTTGATCCTTATGTAATGACTCCGGCGAAGCTCTGTACAGAGAAGATTTCGGGGAGATTTAACAGAAACAAATGAGTTTCCTACAGTTAAATAATTGAGTGGGTGAAGGTTTGGGACATACACGGTAAGAATCCATCGGGAGTCAAGCAATGTGGCTATCGAACCAGTGGCCCCAATGATAGAGCTCCAAAAGGGCTGCAAACTATCCACAGGTCTTTAATCATGCTGATCTTCCTCTGCTAAGTACTGTGTAATGGCCGTGTCTGACTGTACAGGGACATGGTCTGATCGTACCACATCTCCTGTGCTGAGATAATCTTATATATGTGTCCCTGCTATGTACTGTGTAATGGCCGTGTCTGACTGTACAGGGACATGGTCTGATCGTACCACATCTCCTGTGCTGAGATAATCTTATATATGTGTCCCTGCTATGTATTGTGTAATGGATGTGTCTGACTGTACAGGGACATGGTCTGATCATACCACATCTTCTGTGCTGAGATAATCTTATATATGTGTCCCTGCTATGTACTGCGTAATGGCACTTATGATTACCGCATCCAGATCTGGATGTGGTAACCGCAATTAGCCTTCCTAATGTGACCCTAGTCTTATATATGGGTCCCTCCTATGTACTGTGTAATGGATATGTCTGACCATACAGGAACATGGTCTGATCATATCACATCTCCTGTGCTGAGATAGACCAGGGTCACATTTGCGGTTGCAGACACGGTTTCCTGTGCGGCGCTGTAAAACGCCCTCCGAGCCGCTGCCTGTGTGACAGGTCGTGCAGGTAAACACCGGGTAACTAAGGGCAGCGTTTTAAAGCACCGCATAGCGGGAACGCTATGCGGTGATGGAAAAATTGCTAAGTTGAAACCGGAATCCGGCAGGCCAGGGTCCAACCGCAAATGTGACCCTGGCCATAATCTTATATATGTGACCCTGCCATGTACTGTGTAATGGTCATGTCTGACAGTACAGGGACATGGTCTGATCATATCACATCTCCTGTGCTGAGATAATCTTATATATGTGTCCCTGCTATGTACTGTGTAATGGATGTGTCTGACTGTACAGGGACATGGTCTGATCATACCACATCTTCTGTGCTGAGATAATCTTATATATGTGTCCCTGCTATGTACTGTGTAATGGTCATGTCTGACAGTACAGGGACATGGTCTGATCATATCACATCTCCTGTGCTGAGATAATCTTATATATGTGTCCCTGCTATGTACTGTGTAATGGATGTGTCTGACTGTACAGGGACATGGTCTGATCATACCACATCTTCTGTGCTGAGATAATCTTATATATGTGTCCCTGCTATGTACTGTGTAATGGATGTGTCTGACAGTACAGGAACATGGTCTGATCATTCTTCATCTCCTGTGCTGAGATAATCTTATATATGTGTGGCGCCCCTATGGCAAGGCGCCACAGAGAGGTACTGCACCCTAATTAAAGGTGTGGTACCTCCGTAACCGTGGATGTGTGGGAATCTTCAGAGTCTGCACTCCAATACCCATACACAGGCCACTTTATTACAGGCGACTGATATGTGTCCCTGCTATGTACTGTGTCATGGATGTGTCTGACCGTACAGGGACATGGTCTGGTTATATCACATCCCTTGTGCAGAAATAATCTTATATATGTGTCCCTGCTATGTACTGTGTAATGGATGTGTCTGACTGTACAGGGACATGGTCTGATCATACCACATCTCCTGTGCTGAGATGATCTTGTATATGTGTCCCTGCTATGTCCTGTGTAATGGATGTGTATGACCGTACAGGGACATAATCTGATCATACCACATCTCTTGGGCTGGGGAGAAAGCAAATGCAGACATTACAGCACGGGATCAGAGAATATAACAGTATACAGACCTTACAGCCAAGGATCACTGCTGATTCTTTTTGTGAGGTGAAACATTTCCCTGCCAGTTTGTAAAAAATATTTTACCTCAAAGAAATAATTGTTTGTGATCCCATGATGTCCTGCTTATATTCTCTCTTTTCTGTCCTCCCCTGTCCAGGAGATGTCATATGATTAGACCATGTCCCTGTACGATCAGACATATCTATTACACAGTACATAGCAGGGACACATATATAAGATTTTGTCAGCTCAAGAGATGTGATATGATCAGACCATGTCCCTGTACGGTCAGACACATCCATTACACAGTACATAGCAGGACACATATATAAGATTATCTCAGCACAAGAGATGTAGTGTGATCAGACCATGTCCCTGTACGGTCAGACACATCCATTACACAGTACACCGCAGGGACACGTATATAAGATTATCTCAGCACAGGAGATGTGGTATGATCAGACCATGTCCCTGTATGGTCAGACACATCCATTACACAGTAAATAGCAGGGACACATATATAAGATTATCTCAGCACAGGAGATGTGGTATGATCAGACCATGTCCCTGTACGATCAGACACATCCATTACACAGTACACCGCAGGGACACATATATAAGATTATCTCAGCACAGGAGATGTGGTATGATCAGACCATGTCCCTGTATGGCCAGACACATCCATTACACAGTAAATAGCAGGGACACATATATAAGATTATCTCAGCACAGGAGATGTGATATGATAAGACCATGTCCCTGTATAGTCAGACACATCCATTACACAGTACATAGCAGGGACACATATATAAGATTTTGTCAGCTCAAGAGATGTGATATGATCAGACCATGTCCCTGTACGGTCAGACACATCCATTACACAGTACATAGCAGGACACATATATAAGATTATCTCAGCACAAGAGATGTAGTGTGATCAGACCATGTCCCTGTACGGTCAGACACATCCATTACACAGTACACCGCAGGGACACATATATAAGATTGGGTAGGGTCACATTGAAAACATAAATTGCATTCACCGCATCCGGATGCGGTGAACGCAATGCCGAGCACACACATTTTTTTACAAAAATGTGTGCTGAATACCGCACTGCGGTCACCGGATGGCTCAGGATGTGTAATCCTGAGCCATCCGGTAACTGCAGAGTTTGCGTTTCCCGGCTCAGCAAACCTAGTAAAGAGTTAAATAGCTGACCTAAATGACTGTTAGAGGTCTGTAGGGGGGCTTAGACCCCCCTACAGACCGGCCGCCCACTTCTATAGTGTTCTTCAACAATTTCTTACTGTGCACGGGCGAGGAGCCCGTGCATGTCAGCCAAAGTTGCCCCTACCCCCCCGTATCACTATAGAGGGGTGCATACAGCCCTCTATTACAATTATGCTTTAATTATGTGATGTACACCAATAAGTGTCACAATCGTCATGTAAGAATATATTTACATGTTCCGGAGGCAGAGTGAAGGGAATTCCATGGGCGGGGCTGTGTGCAGTAGCCTCCGCCCGCTCCTTCTTGATGGCCGCCCCCTCTGGCCGTAATCCAGTCTTGTGAGGGCGGGCACGTCGTTAAAGGGGCGTGGCTAACCGCGGCACTTAGTTAGCCACGCCCCTTTAACGACGTGCCCGCCCTCACAAGACTGGATTACGGCCAGAGGGGGCGGCCATCAAGAAGGAGCGGGCGGAGGCTACTGCACACAGCCCCGCCCATGGAATTCCCTTCACTCTGCCTCCGGAACATGTAAATATATTCTTACATGACGATTGTGACACTTATTGGTGTACATCACATAATTAAAGCATAATTGTAATAGAGGGCTGTATGCACCCCTCTATAGTGATACGGGGGGGTAGGGGCAACTTTGGCTGACATGCACGGGCTCCTCGCCCGTGCACAGTAAGAAATTGTTGAAGAACACTATAGAAGTGGGCGGCCGGTCTGTAGGGGGGTCTAAGCCCCCCTACAGACCTCTAACAGTCATTTAGGTCAGCTATTTAACTCTTTACTAGGTTTGCTGAGCCGGGAAACGCAAACTCTGCAGTTACCGGATGGCTCAGGATTACACATCCTGAGCCATCCGGTGACCGCAGTGCGGTCCCTGGAAACGCTGCGAAAACTGCTGCCTGCATGATTTTAAACGCAGGCAGCAGTGCCGGATCCGGCCACCGGATGGCTTGTGAAGCCATCCGGTGTTTTGCATAGGCTCCTATGAGGAGCGTTTCCTGGTCCGGTTTTGAGCTTTTTGAAAGCTCAAAACCGGATCAGGATTTTACAAAAAAAACGGAAATGTGACCCTAGCCATTATCTCAGCACAGGAGATGTGGTATGATCAGACCATGTCCCTGTATGGTCAGACACATCCATTACACAGTAAATAGCAGGGACACATATATAAGATTATCTCAGCACAGGAGATGTGGTATGATCAGACCATGTCCCTGTACGATCAGACACATCCATTACACAGTACACCGCAGGGACACATATATAAGATTATCTCAGCACAGGAGATGTGGTATGATCAGACCATGTCCCTGTATGGCCAGACACATCCATTACACAGTAAATAGCAGGGACACATATATAAGATTATCTCAGCACAGGAGATGTGATATGATAAGACCATGTCCCTGTATAGTCAGACACCTCCATTACACAGTACATAGCAGGGACACATATATAAGATTATCTCAGCACAGGAACATTTTCTATAAACATCTGTTTGTGGAACTTACTATTATTACAAGATCTATTGATTAAAATTAAGTTTGTTTGTGAGAAAAAAATCCCTTTAATGCTTTGTTCTGGGCTTCATAGGTGAAGAATGATGGAGGGCTTCAGGAGTTTTGCCAACTAATGAGGATCCTGCATTCGACATGTGAAGGAGGTAATGGGCTCCACTGGCATTTGAAGGGTTGTTCAGGAGCACATTGCTTCCCTGCCTTGTGCCTTTCTGCTGATTGGGGAGATGGTGCGCTCCTGAAGATTGACTATTTGGTGGCATGGGTGAACCTCTGGCCCAAACTGTGCGCTTTACCATGCAGCAATCAGGGGCAGCACTGGAGGAACACACGGGCACTGAAGCTGGGCAGACCTGGTCAGCTTGAATGCAGCGCTTGCATGCCCTATGGCAAGGATCTTAAACTCCAGGCCTCAAGAGTCACCAACAGTGCAGGATTTCCTTAGCATTGCACAGGGGTTGGAGTCATCCCCAGTGCAGGTGATTATATGATCATCTGTGCAATACTAAGGAAATGCTGAACACCTGCACTGTTTGAGGCCCTTGAATACTGGATTTTGAGATCCTTGTTCTATGGAAAAGAGATTGTAAGCGCATACTCCTTGCCTCAAAAAAATAGCCACCTGCAGAGATAGCCCATAAACTTTGCTACAAGTAGTAAAGCATGCAATTAACAACCCCGCTTTTCTTTATAATAGATTTTATTTTTAAATAGCTATAAACTGAAATTGAAAAAAAAAATAATTCTGCCCATTTACAATTATGAGAATAATGCTGCAAATGGTTAAAAACAGGTTCTATAACAGAGCCGATACCTGGATTGTATGGGCGAACTCAGCTTCTAAGCCCCCTCTATATATACTCACACCAGATGTAGGATGTCTTCTGTTTTGAAGAGACTTAAAGGGGAACTCCGGAGAGATAAAAAATGTTTGTAGTGTCCCTGCCCTACTACATGATGAAGCAGAGCTGGGCACTACAGTTCTGGGATCTATAGATCACTTATAAGTCAATAAAATCATATCTGCTCCTCAGCTCTCACCCCTCCCTTTGGGGACAGAGAAATTCAGTTTCATGCGGCAGCAGAGAGCAGGAGGTGTCAGGGTGTGGTCCCTGGGGGCTCCAGGATCATCTTACATTCCTGCCCCCTCATACTTCTGTATGAACAGGGGGCATGGCCGCCGACCCATGGTCACACTAGGATCTAGCCCCTGATATACCATCCTATGTAATGTAAGAACAAGAGTGTTTTCCCTTCAAATAGCAATCATGTCACCAACCAGATATAAATATATGCTATGATCTTCTGCTGTACAATGATATGATGGTGCATAATGTGTGCTGCCATGTATCAGGCTAGGAGCAGAGACAAAACACTGCATTGATTGATTCAGCACTGGCATGGTCTCCCCTCCCCCATATCAACTTGGTAGCTTCCTGTACCCTGAAGCTTTAGCACTACACATGACTGGACTGAATTTCTCTGTCCCCCAAGGGAGGGGTGAGAGCTGAGGAGCAGATATGATTTTATTAATTTATAAGTGATCTATAGATCCTAGAACTGTAGTGTCCAGCTCTGCTTCATCATGTAGGAGGGCAGGGACAATACAAAAAATGTTTATC
Source organism: Allobates femoralis (assembly GCA_033576535.1). Lineage (NCBI taxonomy): Eukaryota > Metazoa > Chordata > Amphibia > Anura > Aromobatidae > Allobates > Allobates femoralis. Next base: position 445,063,829 of record JARQOC010000006.1, on the reverse strand, counting down.
TCACCAGAGTTCCCCATTAAAGGCTCCGATAACCATGTTGGCTTTCCTCCAAAAATAGCACCACACCTGTCCTCAGGTTGTGTATGGTATTGCAGCTAAAATCCATCCACATTAGTGAATACCAAACTCTACCTGTGGAGGGGTGTTTGGGGAAGAAAGTAGTACTCTTTGCTTAGAGTCTTTGACAGACCCAATTTGCATCATTATGTCCTTGGTAGACACCACCTGTTCTGTAGTTGCGTGTTTTTAACATCATCTCATGCATTAAATCCTCGAAGGAGCGTTGTCCTAGCCGGAGGATGAGGTGACATTCTCGGTGAAATCGAGCAGGATTACTTGAAAATCGTGACAGAGGTAAGGAGGATCTTCCAGGTTTGCTTTCGCACTGTGACACACCGCAGAGCAGTTATATGTTAATGCTGAATACATAATGGTGTATTGTGCAGGGGGAGAGGGAGCGACAACTCTCTCCTGGAAATTACAAGCCTGTCACAATTGTGACATAGTGACGCACAAAGCCAAAACTGTTTTTACATTCACATTTTAACCCAGTCGCTACCTGAGAATATCTTTATGGAGTGCGGGTTGCATAAAGTGTTTGCATTATCACTATTATCAGCTTATTAACTGAGAACTCTCTTGCCCAAGACCCAAATCTGACATTGGTAGGAAAGCTCATTCCTGATCATTGGCTTGTGTATTCATGGCAGATCAACTGCTGAAATAGCAAATGTTCATTGATGGTGGTGTAACTTGAAGCCTATGGGTCCCCGATGCAAAAGATCCAATGGAACCCCCAATTATTGCAAATCTCTAATAGCAGAAGTCTTTTTCTGTAGGCCATAGGGAGTTTTGGGGTCCCCTCGGCTCCAGGGCCTCGATGCGACTGCAACCCCGCATCTGTTGTAGTTACGCACCTGTTTGTTGATAACCTGGTCCAATTGGTTATGCGGCCTTAAAAGTCATCATTGATGGCAGCACATCTCCTTAGTAAATAAGGGATCTTCTGCTGAAAAAGGTTATTCCCAAAATAACAAGTTATCCCCTACCCATATAATAGGAGACAACTTGGGGCATGGATCAATAGGACCTTCGCCAGCAATCCCGAGATTAGGGCTCTGCACAGACTTATCCTGTATGGAGTGGAGGAGTGCACGATGAGCGTCTGTACCATGGGACTGCTAGAGAAAACAGAGTAACATCGCTTGTCTATTCCGGCAGATACATAAACAATGAATGGAGCGGAGGAGCGCATGATCAAAGTTAACTCCACAGGTGTGGTGTTACCACTCTCAGGTGAGAGGGGTTGCCTAGCCAAGGCACATTCACTTGCACCCAACACCATCCAACTCAAGGCCTGGGGATCTGGGCGCACCCTATTGAGGGAGGGCCCCATCTGCAGGCTGGAGGAGGGAGTAGGTGGAGGGGGTAGGTGCAACAGTTAGTGGAGACAGGAAGTCAGAGTTCAATCCAGTCTGTTGAGAGAGACGATAAGCAGGCAGGAGGCCTGCGGGAAAGAGGAGCCCTAGAGGACACGGTAGTAGGGGAACCACCCGTGTGCCTGAATCTGGCCCAACCAGAGTTGGGCAGAGGGACAGGTCGCAAAGGGAACCGACCCCGATCTAGTGAAAGAGGACTGCAAGCCTTAGCTAGTAAAACCAGAGGCTGTTGGCTTGCATTGGTAGCAACCACAACCATGATCATTCCTCAAGACGGTAGTCATATAGGGTCAGGGGACATTGTGAAGTCACTCGACAGGGCCTGCGGCCACTAGATTGGGACTCTGTTGCACGAAGATGCGGGGCAGGAGAGGAGAATATACAGCATGGGAGACAGCCAGGAAAAGCTCATAAAAGGAGTCTTGGTGAAGTGGCCCCATATCATCTGAGAGTTGGCCAGGCTGCGCCACGGAGGAGCACAGCAGCCGGCTGGATGGACTTGAGTGATCGCCAAGTAAAAGGTAAAGAACTGCAATCTTGGTCTCCTCCAGTTATTCTCCGCACCCACCTGCACCAACACCGTCATCACTATAGACTTTATAGACATTACCACTAACCCTGGGGCCTATGCCCTACCTGTAGAGAGCGATACCATTCAGGCTGCGATTCCACCAGCCCCAGATGACCCATAGTGGCACGCCCCTCTATGGCCTTAGGATACTCGGAACCGGGCTTTGAGGCTTCTTCACGGGAGTGACAGGGGTCGAGACCCGGCTCTGTGACCCTGGTGGTGTCATTAAAAGTTCGGTGAGGGTGTCTATCTCTCTTAGGGAAGGTCAAGTGGTATGGACGGTTCATTAGGGAAGGGATGACCAGATCTGGGGATACTTTTATGTGACGCCACCCGCAGGTTGCGGCTATATATGGCTGCTGCTGCACGACAGTTCCTCTGGGGGCCTATGGTAGGGAGGCAGCACTGTTGTTGAACCCTCTACAAGTAGGGCTGATACCCAGGGCAGCAGAAGGTACCTGAGTGAGTTGGTAGTTGTGTTTCTGGTGCTCACGATGCGTCAAGAAAGTTCACACACACAGCGAGTTGCAGTCTTAAAGTCTTTTACCCACAGTCACTGTACAACAGACTGCTGAGCACTGGGTGCTCAGAGGCAGGGATCCAGCTACTCCCAGGTAGGAGAATGACAAGAAACCAGCAACAAGAAGCACAGACTTTATTTGCATATTTGTAATTCCCAGGGGGCAATGTGCCTAGGAATTCACTGTGTTGAGCGCTTTAGCCGGCTGCCCGCAGTGTTTTCTTGGACTGGTCTCCCTGAGATCAGTGATTGCTTGTTGTACAAGGCATTGCTCCCACCTATCCAGAATCCTACTCCACACTGATGAGGGGCTACACCCCAAAACAGCTGTCTGTGGAAGGATACCTGGCCTAATGGCCTTGGTATTTCCTTGTCATATTTTTAAGCTCATAAAGACCTGAATATTGACTCAAAGGGCCACTTAATATAGTGGTTATGGTAGTCTCCTCAAAGAGCCACCCCATGGCTAGGTCCTTCCCTGGAGGGATATCTGGCTAGTCCTGTGTTGAGACTCCTAAACGAGACTCCACAGACTTTATTTGCAATGACAAGAAACCGGCACCCCTTCTCTTTCCTCCCTCATTCGCCTCACACTGCGATTGCCACGTCCTCCTGCCTTGCACCTCTCTACACAGAGCTCTGAACCAGTAGCTGTGGGTTCTTCTTAGGGGTAAATCTGCAGTATCTCCCCTTAACCCTTTCTTTGCCACCTTTTCAGCAGATGTGTGTGGTTGTCGACTGTGTCACCCTGGAAGTACCACAGCCTAGTCTTAGGGTCCCGATGCCCCTTTTCTGTGGCCTGGTCCTTCCACTGCCTTGCACTTGACAATGGATACGAGCCCCACGGGTGGATTGTTCACTGCCCGTGCCTCTAGGACCCTCTCTTTCTCCTGGAGCCACCTGGTTCTCTTTCTCTGCTTCTCAGTCTGGCCTCAGGACGAGCTCCCACTAGCTCCAGTCCTTTGAACACTTCTCTCAAGTGCTTTTCCTCCTGTGACAGGCATTCTTTCTCTTGCTTCCCTCCAACTCGACTCTAGCTGTTTTACTCTCCTTCTCTTCTACTGTTCAACGGTCTCTCCTCTGCTGTTCAATTGTTCTTCCTCCTTTCTGGATCTTTCCCACTCTATTTATACCCTCTGTCACGTGTCCCACATCAACTACGTGTGTGCTTCCTAACTTCACTCCTCCCAGGTGCTCCCTCTAACTACTTCCTCTCCTCCCATCCCCACTACTCTGGTAACAGAGGTGCAGTACCTCTATGGCGACTGGATCCACAGGGGCACCACAATAGCAGCGCTGGTCACCCTGACTAGAATAACCACAGGTTGCATCACAAACTTACTTCCTGTAAATAATCCCCTTTATCTGCACGACCAGGGCCACAGAGTCGGGTCACCGCCACTGTGACCTCCCAAGCAACTACCGACCCGGTTACCGAGTACCCCACGGCCCTGCCGGGCGTCGCATTTGCACCATTCATAATTTACGGGGCTGCCAGAGAAAGCAGAGTAACATTACTTGCCTATTCCGGGAGGTCTATAAACAATGAATAGAGCGGAGGCTGAGCATTTTCTTTTGGGTTTCCAAAGCCCTATTCCCAGGATTGCTTTTAGTCTCTGTAGTCATACCTCCAACAATCAGCAAGCTATTTCCTATCCCACATATAGCAGATAACTTGTAATTTTAGGAAAACATTTTTCAATATGTATCTATTGTGAGGTAGCGAGCCGGAGGACTTGCTTGCTGCGTAATGACGCCAACACATGTGTATACTTTTTCCAAATGTCTACCTGTTTATTTCTCACCAGCATCAATAACCGGGGTAGTACATTTAACATTTAACACAAACACGTCACATAATACATTACTTTCCACATTACAGTACATAGAATATTGCACATATACATTTATGGTAACCACGACTCTTTCCCCATTGGAGCTCTATGAACCGCTCCCGTGGTGATCACGGCCTCCGGCCTATCTATACATTTACAATACATTTATAATAAACACATTAGTTACATATCAACGATGACACCTCTGGGTTCAGAACAGGGATTGAGCAACCTGAGTACCGGGTATGTCATGTATCCCCAAGGGGCTCCTTCCTGGACGCATTTCAACCTATGTCCCGGTCAGAGTCCGTCTGGTTCAACCATGGTGTCCCCACTCTAGGAGCCCTTTTTAACCCCTGCTTCTGACCTTCGCCACATATGCCTCAATGGGCCCTGTGGGTCCCAATGGCGGTACCAGCCGCCCGGCTTTAGTTACCCAGCACGATGACTCCATATTTACCCCGTAGTCAGGATTCCTGCCTGACCGGGACCTTACACACCACATGTGATCCATTCTACTATATTCATGGACCACATGCATCCTTACATCCGCTCATAGCCCATCATAATACATCCATGGACTATGGCTCCTCCATGACCATAACAGGGACCTGGTCAACCATAGAATCCGGGCTAACCACGCGTCACCCTGGCCTACTCACCACGGTACGGACCACCAGTCGCCACCAAACCTCCATCTCATGGCAGATCTCCAGGTCGATGACTGTACCCTGCGTCTGAGTAGCACCATTCCGAATCAGCCATGGTTACCCTTCTAGGAGCCACAGCCAAACCAACACCATTAGAGGCCGGGGTTGAGGGACAGGTACCCGCTGCAAGCAGCAGAGCAAGCCTCCCTCTCGTCCCACAGTGACGGAACGCCTTCAACTCATCATCCATCCTAGCTGGGTCACTCTCTCCCCACAAAATTATTCATGGCTCTTACACATAGGCCATCGCCTCTCATTCAGGGCACTTTTACCTAAGCCCTCACATACATCTAAGGGTCCTTTATCGGACCCAATGGCGGTTATGCCCGCCTGGCATGATACACACGCAGCTCACTTCATTACATGGGAACTGCCGTCTTACCGGGCACGGATCCGGGTCTCGCTACCTGAGGTAACGGGTTGGCCAAGCCTCCCCACGGGCTCCTTCCTGGACGTGTTTCACCCCACGTCCAGTCCAGCGTCTACCAGGTCAGCCATGGCTTCCCCACTCCAGGTGCTGTAACGACCCCGGTCCTGGCTACCGGCATGGAGCTAGCATGCTCCCTTCACCATCTCTCAGCATGGCGGTATGGATTTTCACTCAGTCCCTCACACAGACTGGACCTGCACTTCTCTCTGGACTCAGGCTGACTGATCTCAGCAGTCTGTCCACCTCTGGTCTCATCTGATCTCTCACTCAATCAGCTGGCAGGCTCTTATCGTGCCTGCCACGCCCACATGGACACACCCCTTTAGCTGCTAGTAATCAGCCTCGCAGTTCCTATACGACTGTTCCGCTCTGTGCCTGATCTCTACAGCTTTCACACAGCTTATTTTAACTTCCTGTGTTCCGGGTTGGTTCACACATAACACCCAATGCTCTAAGCCGCTCATTGATCTCAGGAGCCATTCACTGCCGCTCATTAGGCTCATGAATCCTTCATACATTGACATACAGGTGCCAGACATGATTATACAACACACCTACGGTACAACCTGGCTCATGTGCACAGGATCCTATGCTGATCCTGCATGTGATGCGCCCCGGCCATGGGGACATGCCGGTGGTGCCTCACACTATCTACAGTTTGCCTCTGTTTAAAAGGGCCTTTAAACGAGTACTAACTAAAGCAGGTTTCACACTACCGGCTCTTAAATCCTGCAGGGATATGGAGAAAACTGCATCCCCCTGCAATTGTAAACCCTGATGCAACTGGATACTCCTGCATTGGTATTATTACTGATCTGGCTGATGGATCCAGCGTAATACCGGTGCCGTAGCATCCAGTTGTATCAGGTTATGTACGTATTTTGATGGATCTGGTGAAAAATAACATTTTGGTAAACGCTCCCTAGTGGGTGTGTCAAATGAAATTGGCTTCTGAGCATGCTCAGTCAAAAAACTTGGAGACGGCATCTGGATCCAGCAGGATCAGACTTCTACCATATCCAGGTTCAATAGAGCACCATTTTGTTTTAGGCCGCATTGCTCCGGATCCGGTCATTTGTTTTAAACAAAACACAAAACACGTTGCAAACTTCATTTTTGGTTTCTGTTAAAAAACGTTCTCAGCTGGATCTGGCTGGAATCATATACAACTGCATGCCACCGTATGAGCCTGTGTCCCTATTGAAAGCCAATGGGGGAAAAACCGCATACGGTTGCATAAGGTTTCAGACAAATTTGCCCGGATTAAAAAAGCGGTAGTGTGAAACCAGCTTTTCTCGTTCTTCTCATTTCCATCATTAATGTCACGATGATTAGAATTCATACCACTCAGTCATGAGGAAGCAGATCCCATCCCAGTGAGCCATCATGGAGTAGATCTCATTAGGGAACTCGAGACTAGAAGTTATCCCAGTGGAAGACTTAAGCCCCCGTCACACTAAACGAGATCGCTAGTGAGATCGCTGCTGAGTCACAAATTTTGTGACACACCAGCGACCTCAACAGCGATCTCGATTTGTGTGACACATACCAGCGATCAGGCCCCCGCTGTGAGATCATTGCTCGTTGTGTTTGACAGGGACAACGACCAATGATGTCAGCACTATGCCCGAGAGTGACAGAGTCCCAACGACTGCCGTATTGTTGCTGCATCGCTGGTGAGATCTGACTGTTTGACATCTCACCAGCAATCCCGACAGCGACACACCAGCGATCACGGCAGGTCGGATCACTGTCGGGATCACTGGTGCATTGCCAACTGTGACAATACCCTAAACAGACGAATCAAAGAGCATATAGTATAGCTCGACCACCGTTTAGGTGCACAAGGGAAAAATAGGCCACAAAGTCTTTAAATATATCCCCGGCACACAATAAAAGAAAAGGTTGTATACAACCTGTTTTTCACCTTCAAAAATAAAAAACACAAAAAGGATAATCATCTCTCTTCTTTTATTGTGTGACGGGGATATATTTAAAGACTTTAATACCCTAAACAGTTGATCTCACTGGTTTATAATATTCCCATAGGCTACTTGAGACTGGAAGTTATCCCAATGCTTCACTAACAGAATGAATAAGATCAAAGGAATACGAAGGAGAGGAAGCTCTTCTACTGGTAGGTGACTAACTAGAAACTATCTCAGCAGACCAATAAAAAATGGCAGGGATAGGAGAATAATCCACTCACAAATAACCTAGTTGAATAGGAAATGATAACACTTGGGTCCACCAAGGGTATGTTACTAAGAGGAGGCACAATTGGGTCACCAGGGAATGGAAGGTACTTTGCTAGGCTGTCCGGGATGGTGGTTTGTCCCATTTGGTCACTAAGAGCAGAAATGTTTCCTCTTAGTTATTTATTCCATTAGGTCACATTTTCATTATGTTAGTAATGGCAGTAACATTTCCTAAGGAAAACTTGGGAGAAGTCATTGAATATTGGAAATGATCACACATCATGGAGTAAAAGCTTTTCCCCGGACTCTACTTCACTGGACCACTTTAGTGCCATAGGCAAGAAACTAATTGACTCGGTTTATTGATATGGATTATTCAATGTTACCCAGAGTTGATGACGTCACCATGATTAGAAGTCACAATGCTGACTTACCATGCAGAGGAAAACTATCCCAAACTATCCCAAAGGGTCAAATAAAACTACGGTAGGTTTCCTAATGGCCTACTGAGAGAAATTTGTCAATGGGAGCTGTTCCCTTAATTAGACCTCGTAGCTTGGAAGCTATGAATCTGAAGAAGGGTGGTGTCACTCTTGCATTTTTCTGCCCTCCGGCAGAATACGGGAGAAACTGGATGCTATCGGATGCTTGCTGGATCTGGTTTATCTCCATTGACTTTTAGTGGGGTCATGCGGTGGCAAGCGATTACATCCGTTTTCTGCCAGATGCAGCAGAAATAGCTTTTTTGCTGACTTCCAAAGACGAGATATGTAGCATTTTTGGGGGTTGGGAAAAAGCTGCCACCAACTAGATCCAGAAGGATCCAGCATAATTTAAAATGAAAGTGAATGGGCACTAGATCCAGTATACCGAATCAGGTAGGATCCGGTAAAACCAGATCTGGTTTTACCTACTGAACATGTGACCCACCCCAAGGCCGTGGGGACTTGGTACCCGGGCAGTTACTCTAAGGGGATGTCACTGGTGGCCTGCCCGGGGCCGTGTCCTTGGTGGTCACTTAAAAAAGGGGGGTTTGAAAATAAAAATAAAAGAATAAAGTCTCGTGACGCCACCTGCAGACTCTGATGAAGGCACCAGCGCTGCCGGCAGACCGCTGAGGGCGGTGGGTAGGCAGCCAGATGTTGTAGCTCCCCGCAGGAGGAGCGGTTTCCGCAGGGCAACGATGCAGTGCTAGGGCTTGCACAGAACAAAACTTGGAATTGCCAAAATGGCTGTGTGAATATATTTCATCTATGTATAGGAATCTAGGAAATATTAGTAAGATATCAAAAGCTGTCCCTGGTCTAAAAGGAAAAATACGTGAAAGCATTAGTTTGATTCCATAGCTATGATATCATAAGCCCAGAAGCTATTTACAGAGCTCTCTCACCTGTTCTGGGTCCTGTCTCACCCTCTGGACTGCAACTGTGAAATGTGGAATGGGAAAATGCCCTAATGTAATTAAAATCGTGCATCTTAAAGGGGATGTACTAAGACACTAGGTGTAACCCTGCCTTTAAAGGGTAGAGGTGAGAGTGTGAGTGTGTGAACGTTCTCCTAGCTATACTGGGCGGGGTGCAGCTCAAGTAACCTTATATGTGTGAAAACAATTATGAGCGCACTCCTCTTATTATATAGTGGGTGCTAGCTTCAGAAATACATGTAATTATTAAACCAATAAATCCACTGCACACCACAAAACTTGGAATTGCCAAAATGGCTGTGTGAATATATTTCATCTATGTATAGGAATCTAGGAAATATTAGTAAGATATCAAAAGCTGTCCCTGGTCTAAAAGGAAAAATACGTGAAAGCATTAGTTTGATTCCATAGCTATGATATCATAAGCCCAGAAGCTATTTACAGAGCTCTCTCACCTGTTCTGGGTCCTGTCTCACCCTCTGGACTGCAACTGTGAAATGTGGAATGGAAAATGCCTAATGTATTTAAAATCTGCATATTAAAGGGATGTCTAAGACACTAAGGTTAACCCTGCCCTTAAAGTAAGGAGAGTGTGAGTTGAACGTCTCACCTAGCTATATGGGCGGGGTGCAGCTCAAGTACCTTATATGTGTGAAAACAATTATGAGCGCATCTCTTATTATATAGTGGGCAGCTTCAGAATACATGTAATTATTAAACCAATTCCACATTTCACAGTTGCAGTCCAGAGGGTGAGACAGGACCCAGAACAGGTGAGAGAGCTCTGTAAATAGCTTCTGGGCTTATGATATCATAGCTATGGAATCAAACTAATGCTTTCACGTATTTTTCCTTTTAGACCAGGGACAGCTTTTGATATCTTACTAATATTTCCTAGATTCCTATACATAGATGAAATATATTCACACAGCCATTTTGGCAATTCCAAGTTTTGTGGTGTGCAGTGGATTTATTGGTTTAATAATTACATGTATTTCTGAAGCTAGCACCCACTATATAATAAGAGGAGTGCGCTCATAATTGTTTTCACACATATAAGGTTACTTGAGCTGCACCCCGCCAGTAAGCTAGAGAACGTTCACACACTCACACTCTCACCTCTACCCTTTAAAGGCAGGGTTACACCTAGTGTCTTATACATCCCCTTTAAGATGCACGATTTTAATTACATTAGGCATTTTCCCATTCCACATTTCACAGTTGCAGTCCAGAGGGTGAGACAGGACCCAGAACAGGTGAGAGAGCTCTGTAAATAGCTTCTGGGCTTATGATATCATAGCTATGGAATCAAACTAATGCTTTCACGTATTTTTCCTTTTAGACCAGGACAGCTTTTGATATCTTACTAATATTCCTGATTCCTATACATAGATGAAATATATTCACACAGCCATTTTGGCAATTCCAAGTTTGTGGTGTGCAGTGGATTTATTGGTTTAATAATTACATGTATTTCTGAAGCTAGCACCCACTATATAATAAGGAGTGCGCTCATAATTGTTTTCACACATATAGGCTTGCACAGAGAGATGGTTCAGTAACTGGGCCACTGCTACAGTCTGTGGGCCGTATGGGATTCAGGCTGGAATAACTGACACACACGCAAGGAGTAGTTCACGTACCTTACTGTTCTATATCAGGCACTGTCCAGGTTATATTCCAGGTGGTCGGGAGGCATTCGGTGTTTCCACAATGAGTAGGTTGTAAGGCCTCTTTGTCTCTTTCCCGTGATGAAGCCCTGACCGTGTAGAACTAGGCCTGCTTCTCTCACCCGTATTGTGGTGTTGAGACCTTTGTATGGACTACGCTATTACTTCTCCTGCAGCTCCTGGCTCTCGGGTTGGTTGCGCTACAGGTGTCTGGGAGACTGGAGTCTCCTTGGTGAACCAGTGTTTCTGCTGGCTTGATGCCTTCTTGTAGATGCGTCCTGGGGTGAACCGGTATGGCTCCTCTGCCCCAATCTGCTCCTGACTTCACTACTTCCTCGCCTTCCCTTCGACCCTTACTCTCAGGTTCCGCACACTAGCTAAGGTGGTGTTCTGGCTCAGGCCTAGGGTGGCTCCGACACCAGGTCGTCTTCCTCAGTACTGCTATGTACTGGACTCTTCACAGTCCTCTCTGGAACTGCACTTCCTAACTCCTCCCCCAGAACATACTTATATTTATATATTTATATTTATTTATAGGGGATCTTGCCTGAAGGCAGCAAGTAGAGCTCCCCCTACAGAGCTGTGGTGGAAGGTGTTGTATGTGTGCAGATACCTGTTGTGGAAACCCCTCCATGCACCAGGTGGTTCTGTGGCTACCTGCAAGGGTAGGGTGCCACACATGCGGGTCTCACTAGAAGGTAGGTAGATAGGTAGATAGATAGATAGATAGATAGATAGATAGATAGATAGATAGATAGATAGACAGAGCTCAGAAGTGCCTATTAAGCTTCATGAATATTCACTGCACTGAACTGCAATGGCCAATCTCAGCTTCTCACTCCCAGTGGGAGCGTCTGTGATTGGCTGTTGCTCTCAGCCTGCGCTCCCACAATCTGTACCGGTGTCTGTGCTTGGTTTCCAAACACATTAGCATTAACCATGGTGACACATTTGCTGACCATGTCACCATGGTAATCATGTCAGCTGATAAGACGCTCGGATCTGGCATTATACCATACTCGGTAGCATCGGGTTGCATCCGGTTTCACAAAGAAAAACGGATGCATTTTTCCGCCGGATCAATGCTGGACAGAAAAGAACGCAAGTCTGAAACTAGCCTAACAGTGACTCTAGCAGTTCCAGAAACAGGAGCAGTTACTTAAAAGGATAACATAGCTGATTGAATCATTTTTTAATGAAAGCTGTCCCACTTCAGGTTTCAAGGACGTCATCAGATAGGATTCTGTCTTCCAGAATCATGTGGCAGGGTAGACGAGCTATCCTAATCTGCTACTAAGATGAGAAACTAGTTCAATGGGTCATCAGTAATTGGAAGAAATTCAACTGAGTCATCAGAAAAAGATGGCTAGGATATTTCACTTAGTCATTTGGAGGTGTATGTTAGGTCAGTGGTTTGTAGGGTAGGCTATCCCAATAAGTTATTGTAGGTGTATATTAGGTCAGTGGTTTGTGGGGTAGGCTATCTCAATGAGTTATTTGTAGGTTTGTGTATGTTAGGTATGTGGTTCGTGGGGTAGGCTAGCTTAATGAGTCATTTGTAGGTGTATGTTAGGTAAGTGGTTCGTAGTGTAGACTGTCTCAATGAGTCGTTTGTAAGTGTATGTTAAGTAAGTGGTTCGTGGGGTAGACTGTCTCAATGAGTCGTTTGTAAGTGTATGTTAACTAAGTGGTTCGTGGGGTAGACTGTCTCAATGAGTCGTTTGTAAGTGTATGGCCAGGGTCACATTTGCGGTTGGACCCTGGCCTGCCGGATTCCGGTTTCAACTTAGCAATTTTTCCATCACCGCATAGCGTTTCCGCTATGCGGTGCTGGAAACCGCAGTCCCTAGTTACCCGGTGTTTACCTGCACGACCTGTCACACAGGCAGCGGCTCGGAGGGCGTTTTACAGCGCCGCACAGGAAACCGTTGCAGACACGATTTCCTGTGCGGCGCTGTAAAACGCCCTCCGAGCCGCTGCCTGTGTGACAGGTCGTGCAGGTAAACACGGGTAACTAGGGACTGCGGTTTCCAGCACCGCATAGCGGAAACGCTATGCGGTGATGGAAAAATTGCTAAGTTGAAACCGGAATCCGGCAGGCCAGGGTCCAACCGCAAATGTGACCCTGGCCTATGTTAAGTGGTTCGTGGGGTAGACTGTCTCAATGAGTCATTTGTAGGTGTATGTTAGGTAAGTGGTTTGTAGGGTAGGCTATCCCAAATAAGTCATTTGTAGGTGTATTTTAGGTAAGTAGTATGTAGGGTAGACTATCTCCTGTGTGCTGGGTGAAAACGCATGCGTTTTTACCATGATTGCGTTTGCCATTGTGTATGCAATGCATTTTACCGCGTTTCCAATATAACTCTATGGGATGTGTTCAGCTGCGTTAACACATGCGTTTTCTAGCATTAATGCAGCTGAAAAACACATTGCAGCCAAATGTAGGGTAAATGCATATGTGAACTTAGCCTTACTCTTTTCTGCCCAAAAATATCATGCCATTTCGTTTAGTTCCAGATTGGACATTGTGACACATGTGACTTCTCACGAGGGGCAGCACAGGAGTGGCTCTATATGTCCGCGCACTGTCTTCAGCGGTGGCCTTTGCACGGTATCTGTGTAAATATTGTTTTTTTTGTGTGTGTATTTTTAAATCTTGCTGAAGCACCTGATTATCATGGATTAGCGATAAGCAAGTGCATTAACTTGATGTGTATGGAAACTAATATACTAGATTACCTCCCTGCCTGTCGCTCCATATGCTGCTGGAAATAGGTGGTAAAAAAGATGGAAATATATTTTTTTGAAAATGGCGAAGCCCATTTTAGGTTTTTAAAGGTTAAGTTACCAATTAGCACTCTAATGTTTACTAGGATAAAATAAATAGGGTCCTCCAGAAGAAATGACCCTAAATGCCACCCTGCATTTTGGTATTTATTGTTATCATTGATATATCAAAATTGAGTTGTCTTCTGATGAATCTGGTACTACCAGAAAAGCATCTCATACTCTAGTAGGCTAGTCCAAACTGTAAAAACTGTGCCGGTACTGTGGCGCCCCTGCGGACCGGTCGCCCCTAGAAGGCGCAGCAATCAGAATCGGTAAGTTCAGTCACCCCAAACACACACCCAACAGAATCCCGATCCCAAGACTAAGAAATCTATGCCCAGCAAAGGGATCGCGGGAGGAGACAAGTGTAGAGTGGGAAAGTTAGACAGGACATGGTCAGGGGGAGGAAACAAAACAAGAAAACACCTTAGTTAGTTGGTCAGTTCGAAAAGTCAAGTCAAGGAGTCAAGTTCAGTCAGAAGGAGAGGAGAGAGCACCATCACTACACAAGACTGAAAGGACATGGACCCGGTGGCCTGTACTGCTATGAGGCGTGTCCGGGTCCCAGGCTGCAGACCATAGAGAGAGACAGAAGGAGTCCTAGGGACACGGATAGTGAGCCATCCATCTGTGTAAATGAATTGGCAGGAAAGCTGAAGGACTGGAGCAGAAACCAGTGTGCCGGTTCTGCTGAGGTGGCCAGGACGCTCCATGCTCCAACCAAAAAAACCGGCAGGGTGCAGGGTCTTTATGTCCCGCGCCCCAACCTCCGGCGCAGCGAAGAGAAAGCCACCATACTAGAACTAGGAGACGGCAACAGCTGCCTGCCTGAGTGTGACTTTGAATCCTGTCAGCAGCACAGACCCGCTGGCCTACCATTACCCCAAATTATCTCCATAGACTTTATGGTTGCCCTGAGGACCTGCTCCTGTGGAGATCTAAACTATCCTCCCTGCTACTCCCATCATCCCCAGAGGTCAAGACTGCAGCAGCGGCTATACTTGCCACATCCCACGGGTGGCGTCACGGCAAAAACTTTTATTTATTTTTTGCTTTTATTTTATTTTCATCCCACAGCCCAGACGACGAATAGAGGGCCCGGATCCGAATACCCCACGGTCCCCACCCAAGGTGAGTCAGCTTCATCACTCCCGTAGCTGGGAGCCGGACGGCTGAGGCTTACCCATCCAGCGCTGTCTGCAAGTGTGCAGTCTCCTGTCTCCGGTCCTGGCTCCCAGCGTCTGTCTCACAGGCCTTACGTTTACATGCTTAGGCTACATGCATGACACGTCCCCTTCTCTTGAAGGGAGAGCGCTCCCTTACCCAGAAATGCTTCTCAGCCTATTGCTGAGAAGTGCAGTGTGTTTAAGGCACATTTCCCCCATTGGCAAGTGCCTGAGCAACATGGCCATTGCCTAGAGATGTTGTTCGTTCTCAGGTCCTCTTCCTTGAACCCTGTACTTGTGACCTTATCCCTTGCCTAGTATCTTAAACCTTGTGCCCGAGATCTGGTGCCCCTTAATAATGTATGTCTCATCCTAGATCCTGCTGCAGCCTACACCTGTCTGCGTCAGTCCACTATGGCCTGCACCTGTCTGCTACAGCCCACACCTATCTGCTACAGCCTACGCCTGTCTGCTGCAGCCCACCCCCGTCTGCACCAATCCACTAGAGCCTACACCTGCTGTGTCTGGTCTGGGTCTACATCAACCTGCTCCTGTCAAGGGTCTTCACCTGTCTGCATCGGTCACTTTGTGTCTACCCAGAGACTGTCCAGTCTGTAGGAGCTGATCCCTGGTGTCACCTGCTGTGGCATTTAGACTCGACTGGGGTTTTGCTTGGTGACCGCCTATCAGCTAAGACTATTAACACCACCTGTGGTAGTAGCAGAAGTCTCGATGGTGCACCCAGGTTAGCTCCCCCAGTTAGCAAAGGTGTCACACCCCAGTGGGTCCACTTCTGGATGCTCGCCTCCCGTGTGCATAACACGAACCTTGGCTTATAAGGTGCTGACCATCGTCAGACTGATGTTCCTTGGATTCAGCATAAAACATTTTTTGAAGACTAATTCTTTATCCATATCTGATTTGGTCCAAAGCTATCAGGCTCGGTGAGAAGAGCTGGAGAATGTGCCTTGATGCCACCACAACCCAATGATACCAATCCTAATGGCTTTTGGGTGATCCTATCCAACCAAGAAAAGGCAGGAATGAGCATGCATGCATGTGGCTCTCTCATTTAAAGCCTAAGGGTATTACTTGTGTCGTAACATTGATGGAGACAGAAACATGCATGACTGGTGAGGTTCAGGTTCCAATGGTGAGATTGAGGCAACCCCAAATATTTTTTCCAGTGCCATAACCCATATATTAACACTTAATTTCCTTAAAGGTGGTTAAAAAATGAGGTTTTAGGACTGAACTATCTATTTAAGGAAAAAACAAGATATGTATTTACTCTGAAACTGGATCTGGCAGATCAAACTTCTTCACACAATTCTTTTATTGTTTTCGGGGTTGCCAGATTCAGGAGGAGCTAGAGATTGTAGTTCAGATCCGGCCGCCCTCAATGATGGAGTTGAGCCGCAGCTCGCTGATTACAGCTGTATAAACACTTTGCAGGTGTCATCACAGTGCAAGCCCATTAACAGTTCAATGAAGTTCACAAGCAAGGGAAATAAATACAGTGTTGTGTGATTGCTCCAAGATGGAAGCGTTAGGCAAACTGTAGACATCAAATTAATATAAGCGGTGTACCTGATATTTTTGGTAAAACTGCCCACTCTGGATCAGGATCATAGGGTAGGGTCACATTGAAAACCTAAATTGCATTCACCGCATCCGGATCCGGATGCGGTGAACGCAATGCCGGGCACACACATTTTTTTTCAAAAATGTGTGGTGAATACCGCACTGCGGTCACCGGATGGCTCAGGATGTGTAATCCTGAGCCATCCGGTAACTGCAGAGTGTGCGGATCCCGGCTCAGCAAACCTAGTAAAGAATAAATAGCTGCCCTAAATGACTGTTAGAGGTCTGTAGGGGGCTTAGACCCCCCTACAGACCGGCCGGCCACTTCCATAGTGTTCTTCAACAATGTCTCACTGTGCACGGGCGAGGAGCCCGTGCATGTCATCCAAAGTGCCCCCCCCCCCCCCGTATCACTATAGAGGGGTGCATACACCCCTCTATTACAATTATGCTTTAATTATGTCATATACAGCAATAAGTGTCCCAATCGTAATGTCAGAATATATTTACATGTGTTCTGAGGCATAGCGAAGGGAATTCCATGGGCGGGGCTGTGTGCAGTAGCCTCCGCCCGCTCCTTCTTGATGGCCGCCCCCTCTGGCCGTAATCCAGTCTTGTGAGGGCGGGAACGTCGTTAAAGGGGCGTGGCTAACCGCGGCACTTAGTTAGCCACGCCCCTTTAACGACGTTCCCGCCCTCACAAGACTGGATTACGGCCAGAGGGGGCGGCCATCAAGAAGGAGCGGGCGGAGGCTACTGCACACAGCCCCGCCCATGGAATTCCCTTCGCTATGCCTCAGAACACATGTAAATATATTCTGACATTACGATTGGGACACTTATTGCTGTATATGACATAATTAAAGCATAATTGTAATAGAGGGGTGTATGCACCCCTCTATAGTGATACGGGGGGGCACTTTGGATGACATGCACGGGCTCCTCGCCCGTGCACAGTGAGACATTGTTGAAGAACACTATGGAAGTGGCCGGCCGGTCTGTAGGGGGGTCTAAGCCCCCCTACAGACCTCTAACAGTCATTTAGGGCAGCTATTTATTCTTTACTAGGTTTGCTGAGCCGGGATCCGCACACTCTGCAGTTACCGGATGGCTCAGGATTACACATCCTGAGCCATCCGGTGACCGCAGTGCGGTCCCGGTAAACGCTGCGAAAACTGCTGCCTGCATGATTTTAAACGCAGGCAGCAGTGCCGGATCCGGCCACCGGATGGCTTGTGAAGCCATCCGGTGTTTTGCATAGGCTTCTATCAGGAGCCTTTCCTGGTCCGGTTTTGAGCTTTTTTAAAGCTCAAAACCGGATCAGGATTTTAAACAAAAAACGCCGATGTGACCCTGGCCACAGTCTGATTTTCATTTTCAAAATCTATAACTTTTTTTAAGGGTGAAAAAAAAGTCCCAAAAGTTTTTGAAAAAGCTTAAAGGGGTTGTCCAGGCTTATGGACCGCTCCACCAGCTCTATGGTACTGGAGGTCTGGAGAAAGCAGGCGACGGGCACCGCTCCACACAGCACAGATACGGCTGCAGAGTGTGGACCCCGGCTGCACATGACCGGGACCAGGGCGGAGGACCACCGGCTGCACAAGACGGAGGATGAGCAGCACACATATGCAGCGGGTCCCCTGCTGCACTGACACAGTGTGCCGGAATTGCTTTCACAGCAGCGGTTTCGGCACCTTGTATCAGTGCACTGGGGACCGCTGTTTTGCAGAGGGTGGGTGGTGATGTTAGGGGCTGGGGCGGCCAGTAGGAGCCCTGGGAGTGGTTTCATTCCATAGTGTTTAGTGGGCAGGGGGCGGGCATGTATGGCCTGGGGGTGGCTGGCCATACTAGGAATAGGGGAGGGGGTGTGATTGTGCTAGAGTAGGTGTAAACGACCAGCATGCACAATCACACCCCCTGGACATTCTCTGCCAGCAGTAAATGTGTTATATCTAGGAAACCCTGCAAAATGTTGACAACATGTATATTGCAGATTGTCAACATTTTGCAGCCTAGATATAAATATGAAATAAAACATAAGCCCGGACAACCCCTTTAAAAGTTAATTCCTCATAGACGTCCCCCTTAATTTAGGAGCTGTATCCTGGTTCCCCAACAAACAGTCGAAATGTGATAAAACACGATGGGCATTCGAATTGATAGATGTATTGTGTCTTAAAGAGTGACTCTATGTTTTGGCTCATGGAGGGGGCTCAATTTTATTCATGTGCCCTAGTAATGAAGCTCATTTAAAACAAAAAATCTGGTCTAGTCAAGATCAGCAAAAAAGGTCAAGGCAGGCAGCAGACAAGAATCATGATTGAGATACAAGATCAGGGCAGGTGGCGGACAAGAATCAAGATTGGGATAAAAGATCAGGGCAGGTGGCAGACAAGAATCAGGATTAGCATAAAAGGTGAGGACAGGCAGCAGACAAGGTTCAAGATCAGGATAAAAGATCAGGGCAGGTGGCAGACAAGAATCAGGATCTGGATAAAAAGTCAGAGCAGGTGGTAGACAAAAATCCAGATGAAGATTAAAGATCAGGACAGGTGGTAGGCAAGAATAAGGATTACCATAAAAGGTGAGGGTAGGCAGAAGACAAGGTTCAAGATCAGGATAAAAGATCAGGGCAGGTGGCAGACAAGAATCAGGATCAGGATAAAAAGTCAGAGCAGGTGGTAGACAAAAATCCAGATGAAGATTAAAGATCAGGACAGGTGGTAGGCAAGAATCAGGATTACCATAAAAGGTGAGGGTAGGCAGAAGACAAGGTTCAAGATCAGGATAAAAGATCAGGGCAGGTGGCAGACAAGAATCAGGATCAGGATAAAAATTCAGGGCATGTGGTAGAAAAAACTATAGATCAAGATAAAAGGTCAGGGCAGGTGGTAGACAAAAATCCAGATCAAGATAAAAGGTCAGGGCAGGTGGTAGAAAAAAATCCAGATGAAGATAAAAGATCAGGGCAGGTGGTAGGCAAGAATCAGGATTACCATAAAAGGCAAGGGCAGGCAGCAGACACGGTTCAAGAGCAGGATAAAAGATCAGGGCAGGTGGCAGACAAGAATCAAGATCAAGATAAAAGGTCAGGGCAGGTGGTAGACAAAACTATAGATCAAGATAAAAGGTCAGGGCAGGTGGAAGACAAAAATCCAGATCAAGATAAAAGGTCAGGGCAGGTGGTAGACAAAAATCCAGATCAGGCTAAAAAGTCAGAACACGTGGTAAACAAAACTCTAGATCAAGATGAAAGGTCAGGGCAGATGGTAGACAAAAATCCAGATCAAGATATAAGGTCAGGGCAGGTGGTAGACAAAAAATCCAGATCAAGATGAAAGGTCAGGGCAGATGGTAGACAAGAATTAAGGCCAGGATAAAAGGACAGGAAGAGCATCAGAGTAGAAAGATCAGGATAAAAGTTCACGGCAAGAGGCAGACTAGAATCAAGATCAGGATAGAAGCTGGGTCATTAACTGGGAAAAATGACTAAAAAATACTTTTGAACAAATAGGAACTTTAGAACCTTATTGCTCTCTCAAAAGGAATTGGGGATTTGCCTTGTAATTATCCTTTATTCAGATGGACACCGGTGTGTGAAGATGGACTAGTCAACCTGTAAACGTGAGATAAATGCGCATAGGGTCTTATCCTTTTTACAAAGGGTTATAGCGGTAAATATCAGGAACTGCTCACCTGGTTCAGTTGTGTCACCCACAACCGGTATAATCGCCTGAAAGATGGCTTGTAGAATGGCTGCTGCAGGGCCGCACCTTCACGATGAACGTGGAAACAGGAATGCTGTAATAGGACAAAATGCCGGAATGCCCGCGCTGCCACCAAGAATCACCAGGAAACAAAGAGTTAACTGGGCAGATTTTTCTTTTATTCTATCCTACGCGTTTCAGAGCCTCATATCCGAGCTCCTTCCTCAGGGAACATGATCCCTGGGATCATGTTCCCTGAGGAAGGAGCTCGGATAGAGGCTCTGAAACGCGTAGGATAGAATAAAAGAAAAATCTGCCCAGTTAACTCTTTGTTTCCTGGTGATTCTTGGTGGCAGCGCGGGCATTCCGGCATTTTGTCCTATTACAGCAAGATGGACTAGTGGCTTTTTAAGAAACATGGACACTGTGAATGGGTCCCCGGCAGAGTAGGATGTTTGTGACCACGTCTGCAACAGAAGTGCTGGAAGACAACAAGGATGGAGGAGAAAAACAAGGATGTAAGCGGACCTGACAATACAACCTTCAAGCAAAATGCATGAAAACTCAAAATTGAACAGCGTTATGTTGACTCCTGTTTCTCTGAGCCCATAATACCCCTTTAAATTTTCCCTAGCATCAAGAGTGTAATTATAAGTCCACTTTAGGCACAGGTGTAGGTTGAGTCTAAGGGTGTGCCTGAGGGGCCACTCAACTCTACACTGTTGGAGGACCTTTCTGGGATGTTTTGGGAGATTGATGTGGTGGCCAGTCCCACCATATTTGTTTTTGTAGACCATAGTTTATTGCACTCCTCTATCAATATGCAGTTGCGTAACTTGAAGTTCATGGGTCCTGAAGCGAAAGCTCCAACAGGGCCCCCAATTATTGCAAATCTTTAATGGCATTAGTCTGTTTCTATAGGCAAGAGGGACTTTTAGGGTCCCCTAGGCTCCAGGGCCCGGGTGCGATTGCAACCCCTGCACCTGTTGTAGTTACGTCCCTGGCAATATGTCATATTTGCACAATTGGTGGTATTGATAACTTACAGATGTGCTTTGTTAGATACATCCACACCCAGCATTATTATTTATGAAGTGTTTTCTTATAGAGTATCGAGAGTGGAGGGCAAGTTTTTGGAATTGACCTTCCTATTGGCAAGTGACACTCTCATCATATTAACTCCATCTCAGCAAGTTACATAAGTGTGTAAGCCGTCTTTTGGCCGCGGAGTTGCTTACAAATCTGCCTTCTGCATTCCTTGCGGTCTTTCCCTTTCTGTCCCTCACTGGGAATATTTGTCATTTGCTAGTTGTAAAACTGATTAAAATGCTCTGAGGGAATGCAAAAGAACAAAGTGACCTCAGGGACATTTCCCGAGTCACAGTGTTGGTTGCTGATCTCTGTACAATATCTAGCCTGATATGTGGTTAGCATGGGAGCCACATAGGGTTGACCCAAGCCCGAAAAATGAGGTCATGCAGAATACTACATTGATTGCAATTAATTCAATCTAAGAATCAATTAAGAGAACTTGCTCGCAGGATTTAACCCACATACAATCAGACTCATGCACCTGCCATATTATACATCTCTATAATCTCCAATTTCTACAGTAGACACTCTTGGATGGCCATGTGGCGATGTTGTGCTTCTATATGCTTCTGTGTGCCTGCTATTGTGGCGCCCCAGGGTCCAGTTGCCATAATGCTGTGCTTGGAAGCAAGCGAAGGTACCCACATCAGGTGAAACACACACACAAAACACCTTCCCAATGCCAGGCCAGAAGGGGGAGCTATGAAACCTGAGTTCTAGGAGGACTGTGGAAGACATCCTGCGGACTGGAGTGATGTCAGGCTCATCCTAGGATACTGACTGGCCAGTGTGAGTGACCAGTAGCTGAGAGTCTAAGGAGAGGGAGTGGAGCCAGTGCCAGCTCACCCCAGCATTGAGCGCAGGATGGACACTGGAGTCCGAGGTCGTGAGGGACTTTATGCCCAGCAAACAACACCGGAGGGTGGGTGATTCCAAGATTCCCTTCACAAGGCCAGCAGACACAGCAGCACTCGAGAGCTCAGGGAGACACAGTCAGAAGAGAGTAATGTAAAAAAATGGCTCAAGCCGCCTGTCATAGGGGCCAGAGACGGAACGAGAGAGGAGAGGGTCTCAGCATAGTTTCAAGCAGCCAGGGCCCACTGAGAGCAGTGCAGTAGGCAGGCCTCAGAATTCGCCAGGTGTGTAGAACCTCGACTTGCTTCCAGGCTTCGGACCACCTAACACCGCTTGTGAACAGTGCCCTGGACAAATCTGCTACTTTCTTCAGTAAAGGAGACTGCCATTCCTGTTTCTGTCGGTTATTTCAAACACTAAGTCCTTCATCCCCAACGAAGGTATCACCTCCATAGACTTTACAGTTGCCCTGGGGATCCGCTCTTCCCGTGGAGAGCCAAACCATCACAGCTGCTACCCCATCATCCCCAGAGGTCCCGACTGCAGTGTCAGCTCTACCGGCCGCCTTCCACGGGTGGAGTCATGACACAAACTTTTTAAATTTATTTTCATCCCTTTTTCAAACTCCACTTTTTACTGGCCACCCGACGACACCGTGACATCCCACAGCCCCAACGACATTGAGAGGGCACAGTTCCGAGTATCCCACAGCCCCCTCCGGGGAGTTTACCTAAACTAAAGGGCTTCTTTCCCTGTGATTAACATTTGAGTACTACAAACTCAGGAGCATGGCAGTCCAGACACACCCCATGCTGTGATTGACACCTTACTATCAATGCACAATTTCTATTGAGTGTCTGGTGTGGGCGGGGGCAGCTCTCCCAGCTCTCTCAGCTACATGCTTAAAACTTAATTCTTTGATAGTATTAGAATGGCTGCATCAATGTGAAATGTTTAAATCACAATCTCCTACATTATATTGCTGTCAAATGAGATAGCACAACCCTGCTAGACTGAATAAAAAAAGTTAAGATCCAGCAATCGTTTGTAAAAGAGGAAATGCAGGAAATATTTTTTCTTCTATTTAAAAATCTATATTTTATGTATACATGTTCGATAAAAAGCCAACATGTTTCGAACAAAGAGGTCCTTACTTATGGAGTGATATGGTATGCCATGAGTAAGGACCTCTTTGTCCAAAACATGTTGGCTTTTTATTGAACATGTGAGGTGTGCTGCACCTACTCCACAGGTGAGGTGTCACCGCTCTCAGGTGAGAGGGTTTGCAATCCCGAGACACAAAACCTGCATCCAACACCATCCCAGCTCAGGGCCAGGAGATCTGGGCGGACCCTATTCAGGGAGGGCCCCATCCTCAGGCTAGAGGAGGGGTTAGGTGGAGGGGGTAGGAGAGGAGTTAGTGAGACACTAGGAGAAAGAGTAGAGAGGAGCGAGGAAGAAGGTGTTCAGGGAGGACGTGAAAGTGAGGAGTCCTAAGGGGGCACAGGAGTGGAGGATCCACCCATGGGCCCTGAATACGAACCCGACCCGAGTCGAGCAGGGGTACTAGTTGTGAGAGGGGCCAAGCCCCAATCTGGTGAGAACGCTCCAAGGTTCCACCAGGAAAACTAGAGGCCACTGTTTATGCAAGAGCAGTGGCTACTATCCGTTCACAATCTGCAGGACAGTGGCTAGAACCTAGGGTCAGGGAACTCATGGCCTGTTGCCCGACAAGGCCGCAGCCATCAGCTTGGGACCCTGTTCACGAAGGCGCAGGGAAGGAGAGGTGAGTTATCCAGCACAGGGAAGGAACAATCTGGGAAGGCCCACGAAAGGTGTCTCGAAGGAACGATCCTGATTGCCTGGGAAGAAAAGAAAGAACTACATGAACTGTGTCTGTCTGCTCCTTCTGCACCTGGCCGCCTTCTAAACTGATCATCGCTGTCCCGTTAGAGTGTCCACACCGACCCTGGGGCCCAGCTCCATCTGTGGGGAAAGATACCATCCCAGCTGCATCACCATGTGCCCCAGTGGTCCTAATCTGCAGCGTTGGCCATTCTTACAAGTACCACAGGTGGCTTCACGAACTCTCCCTGTAAATATCCCCCTTGACTGCATACCCAGGGCCACGGAATCAGCTCACAGTCATCGTGACTTCCCAAAGAACTAACCGGCCTGGCTACCAAGTACCGCCCGGCCCTGGTAAACGTTGCACATGTATAAATAAAATATGGATTAAGTGATTAAATTCCTTGTAAAAAATGTGTAGGGCTTCACTGTATTTTCTATTGGCAGCACAGGTAAACCAAGCAAAGTGAAAAATACAGAGGAGCTACATTTTTTTTTTACATATTTAAATAAATAATTAGGAAAAAAATTGGTGTGGGCCTAGCTGTATTTTCTATTGCCAGCCAAGTTAACCCGGGCAGCTGGGAGCTATAATTCTCAATGTGGTGAAGCTCAAGCAGCCCTATTGCTAATGTCAGCCATCAGTACGACAACCAGCCTTTAGCAATATTTTCAGTATAGAGAAAAAAAAATACAATACTGAGACTGGAGGGGGTGGGGTCTTCTTCTACACTTTGTAACCACACGATCACAGGTGAATCAAGTCACATAGGGCGCAGGTCCTGTAGTCACTGTGCCCGGAAGGAAGACATCATCGGAGCCCACCGTGGAGTCAACAGGGAGTGTGAGTATTGGTGCATTTTTGCTGCAAAACCAGGTCACTCATATGACATGTTACTTACTACTTTTCTTGATCAAGGTTTTTTTTTTTTTATTGAAGAGTCTTTTTGAAGAAATTTGCTACTGGATTTAACACATTGTCTGCACGTAGCCAGTTTCTAGTTCAAAAACAGGTATAAAAAAAAACCTCGGTGTGCACATATCCTTAAACGGATATGTCAGGAAAATATGAATTTTTGTCATTGTTTTAAAATGTTTGAAAAGACAGCCAGAAATTTTTTTTTTTCTTCTCCTCCCCTTGTTCGTAAGGAAGATACATAGATCTCCACTTTGCTTCCCCCAGTCAAGAATTTTTTACAGCTAGCCATAAAACACTGAGTTGAGCAGAATTCAGGTAGTCTAATCTGGTTTTGTCCCTGTGATATCCCTTTGTCTTAACTTACAGTCTTTTAATGTCAAATTTCATAAGACCCATTCATGGCACAAATTCATAAATCATATTTTTGGGATGTTTACATTTTTTCAGTTATGATGGTATATCTTTTATATCAAGGAAACAATCAGAAACCTGGGAAATAGGTTCTGACCTTCTGAAGATCATAGATATATTATATTTGATATCAATCTTCGTGTAAATTCCTGAGGGAAAACATAATATCCATGGTTTTTACGTGGCAGTGGCCCAACCAAAGATATGAAAAATGGAGGTTTTTGGAGAATTGTGAAAGAGATGGGTTTCAGAGAACCAGCCCACCAGGGAGGTGAACACAAGTGGGAGTTCCTGGATTTTATGCCCCTTATATAAAACCAGAGCGTCCATTTTGGCTTCATTCCACCCTGGGACGTCAGACGCAGCACCACACTATCGCTGAGCGGAGCAATCATACAACATTTCTAGGGAGCCATCTCCCCCACTGAATCTGGGATCATCACTGCGTGGCACAGGTTTTGCAATTTCTCATTTATTAATTTTTATTTTAATAACTGTTTTATGCATACATGTAAATTGTCTCTTTTGTAATACCTTGTATATCTTTTGTAAACACTGCCAACTTTTTGGAGTAAACTTTATAAATTTACTTAGTTACGTTCTTCTTGTTCTATGATGAGCTGACACGCATCTCCGCTTTTCACAATACCAAACAGGTTACCGATCCACCTGAAAGAGATCAGTGGTGGCAGCATAATTTTTGTATTTATGTGATATTGTGGGCCTGAGGGAGACGGGATCAAGGTATATATACGTTCCTCAAATAATATGCTGATTGACTCCGGAGCAGAACAGTTTTGATGAGCTGCAATTACTCTAGGGGATATCCGTGTGAGTGCCCCTGTTAATAAATTTCTATGTATATCTATGATAGGTAATGTGCTAGATCATATCGTATATACTCGTGTATAAGCCGACCCGTGTATAAACCGACCCCCCTACTTTTGCCCCCAAAACCTGGGAAAACCTATTGACTCGTGTATAAGCCGAGGGTGGACCCCAGCACAGGTGTACAGCCCCCAGCAGTGTGGTATACAGGCCCCCCAATGGTAGTATACAGCAGCCTCCCCAGTGGCATATACAGGCCCCAGTAGTATATACAGCAACCCCAGTGGTATACAGCAGCCTCCCCAGTGGTATATACAGACCCCACCAGTATATACAGCAGTCCCAGTGGTATATACAGCAGCCCCAGTGGTATATACAGCAGCCCCAGTGGTATATACAGCAGCCCCAGTGGTATACAGGCCTCAGCAGTATATACAGCAGTCCCCAGGGGTTATACAGCACCCCCCAGGGGTTATACAGCACCCCCCAGGGGTTATACAGTGGCCCCCAGGGGGTACCCAGCGGCCCCCTGGGGTACCCAGCAGCCCCCAAATGCTGGCACTCGCCCCCCTTGTAAGGCCCCCCCCCCCGCTGCTTCTCTTACCATCCCGGTGTTCTGATCAGCGCCGCTCCTCGGTGCTTCTTCTTCATGCTCCGTCCTCGCTGATTCCGGGATCTCCGGCCGTCGCGCGATGACGTCATATGCCTGCGACGGCCGGAGATCCCGGATGCAGCGAGGACGGGAGGATGAAGAAGGAGCACCGAGGAGCGGCACTGATCAGAAGACCAGGATGGTAATATATAAGCAGCGGGGGGGGGCCCTTACAAGGGGGGACAGTGCCAGCTTTTGGGGGGCATATATGCACTGTTTCCCCCTGCCGCTGATTGACAGGGGGAAGCAGTGCATATATAATGAGCGGCCCCACGTGACGGGGCCGCTCATACAGCAGCCTCCCCCCCGCCTCCTCCAGCCTCCACAGCCCAGAGGTACCGTAGTGACTCGTGTATAAGCCGAGGGGGAGACTTTTCAGCCCAAATTTTGGGCTGAAAAACTCGGCTTATACACGAGTATATACGGTATATGCTTATTAATTAAATGATATTCACTAATGGTTTTAAAAAAAAAAAAATGATATTCACTTATATAGTGTATATATTTATCACAATGGTTTTATTATTATAATCTCATCACACACTAAAAATCACTCTTTAAAATGCTCTAAAAACACGCTAAAAACAATATCTTGATTTTATCTTTCTCCAGATTCTTTTTTTGTTAATAACTGGGGTCTTTTTTTCTTCATTTTATATATCCTGAGTGACCTAGGAGAGGGCGTTATCATTAATTGTATATATTAATGATATATATATGATATATTCACTGTGAGTGACAGATGGAATGAATCTCTTTATTTGGAGTTTACAAAGGATAGGAGGGGAATATAAATAACAGAAATACAAAAATAGAGAGAGTTTAGAGGAAAGAATTAGAAAATGATAGCAGTTACATATGGATTTTTGACCTGGCAGTTTTCCTTTAGAAGAACAAATTATTTGATATCCTGTGCTGTAATGTCTGTATACTCTTTTCTGTGCTGTAATGGCTGTATACTCTTGCATCGTCCCCTGCCCAGACCATGTCCTTGTACAGTCAGACACATACATTACACAGTATATAGCAGGGACACATATATAAGATTATTTTAGCACAGGAGATGTGGTTTGATTAGACCATGTCCCTGTATGGTCAGACACATCCATTACAAAGTACATTTCAGGGACACATATATAAGATTATCTCAGCACAGGAGATGTGGTATAATCAGACCATGTCCCTGTGTGATCAGATGTATCCATTACACAGTACATAGCAGGGATACACATATAAGATTATCACAGCACAGGAGATGTGGTATGATCAGACCATGTCCCTGTATGGCCAGACACATTAATTACACAGTACGTAGCAGGGACACATATATAAAGGTACTGTTACACATAGAGATATATTGCTTTGTGTGCACCCCAAGGGTTAATGTGCCACGGAAACATCAACACGGGTTCAGTCCCCACACAACACTGAACACTACACTAGCACCTCTGGGCCAGGAGGGGAGCTAAAGCAGCTCCCTTATATATTCTTGGTCAAGAGGAAGTAGTTTAGTTCAGTTCCTGGGAGAACTGAGAGAGAGACTGTAGTGTAAAGAGGCTGCCTCAGGCTTCTCTACAGTCTGCTCCTCGATTCCAGGCCTAGCCAGGGTCTGAGGGAAGGAGCATAAGAAACAGAGGAACACATCTGGGAAACTGAGTGACTTCACAACTCGCCCTGGAGGAGCGCACAGACCGGATACCGGATCCAAAACTGTGACTGACACACAAAGCACAGTAAACACCGGGATAGTGGAGGTTGTAGATCTACACTGTACCTCAGCAAAAGCAACACGGCGGGGTCAGAAACACACGGAAGACTCAAGTTGCCCAGCAAAGGGGGTACCTGTGCGGAGAGACAGTGCCAGCAGCTCAGCTAAAAGCATCAGCAGGGCCACACACACAGCTAAGCAGTGGGAAGCCAAGGACCCGGACAGGGTGGGAGCAACCCGGCCCATTACAGACTCCGTGGACAGTACTTACTGAACAACAACTACAGTAAAGCTTT
This sequence comes from Allobates femoralis, assembly GCA_033576535.1. NCBI lineage: Eukaryota > Metazoa > Chordata > Amphibia > Anura > Aromobatidae > Allobates > Allobates femoralis. Next base: position 445,035,138 of record JARQOC010000006.1, on the reverse strand, counting down.
GGAGAACTACAAAACCGTGAGTCTGTGTGTTAATTGCACCCTTTGATATTCAACAGCTGAGATCCCCATCTGCAGAGCCGAACACTGCTCTCACCACAAGCTGAGGGACAAGGCTGCAGCAGCAGGAAAGTAAGTGAATTGCACCTATTACTATACCTTATCCAGCACCAAGACAACCAGTGCTGCAACTGCAAAGTAAGAGCCTGTGTCGACTACAACCCCCATTATAATCCTTGCAAACCCTGCTCTCCCTCACAACTCCCTCACAAACTGTTCCTATCATCTCCACTATCATCCCTACCCTGCAGCATCTATAGCATCTGACTCACCGTGGCCGGGACTCCGGTTTAGACAGGCGATGCTTCCTTCCTCCTTGTCACGGGTGGGCCGCGCCTGCCGGTAGTGGGGCCCGGTGTAGTGCAGATCAAAAGTTGAAGACGTCTTGTAGGAACAGATTAAAGGGGTTTAATTTATTCGTGACGCCACCTATGAGTAGTTTCGGTAATCGTTACCGACGCTGCGGAACCTCCGGGGGATGGACAGCAGCAAGATGGAACGCTCCCCACAGGCTGAGCGGTGATCCCCGGAGGCTGGAGCTGCTTAAGATGTTGTGCGGCAGCTGCGGTTACCTTGCAGTGTAGACGGACAGTTCATAAGGAAACACGGACACAGAAAGTCTCTGCAACGGGTCTTTACTGTAACCAGCAGGCAGTACATGGTATACAGCTTACAGGTAGTAGACCGGGTGGACTCAGCAGTGATAGTGTCCCTCAGAGATCCGTAGTGTTCCTCCATTCTAGCTAAGTGACTTGCCATTGTCGCCCAGGAATACCAGATCGGGTACGGGGAGGCTGCTTCAATGCCCTATCCAAATTGTACATTGTGGATGTTTTGGAGAGCCTTGGATCCCTCGGTGGGTACACCGCTGGTTAGACGACTGAAAGTTGGCTGGTGGTGGGGTGCTCCTGTGAAGCTGCTCCTCCACGCTTCTGGTTCGCGTAGCAGAGGTGAACTGCTGCCAGCTTCGGTACCAGTGAACCGGCTGTGGTTTGGGGCACGGGAGTTTTTAGGAACGCGTGTGATGATGCCCATTCCCGGTTGGTAAGGCCTCAGGTGCTGGCACCCGACCGGTGACGGCCCGGGAGCTGCACGGGGTGCGGAGCCCCCGCTCCTACTCCAAGTTCAAGTTTTAGACTCCTGTCTTGTCCAGTTCTAGACTCCTTCTCGGTCTGTTCTAGCCTACTCGTAAGTTCTCCTACACACTTCCCTAGCACTCCGCCCACCAGGACCTAGGATTGGCCCTCTGTTCTAGGTGATGCATGCAGGGTTGGATCTCAAAGTTAACTAAATCACTGCTGTGTCAGAGAATATTGCGGCTGCATTTATGGCTGCAATACCCTCTTGTGACGCACTCGTTGCGGGGCGCCACACATCCACCATAGACATTAACTATCACTGCCCCAGGGAACCAGGCTCTACCTGCGGAGAGCCTTTCCATCTCCAGCTGCTAAACATCATCCCCAGAGGTTCTGCAGCAGCAGTGGTCACCCTAACCACAACCCGTGGGTGGCGTCACGACAAACTCCCCCGTAAATATATACCCCCATTTACTTGCGGAACCTGAGACACGGACCGGTACCGAGTAACCCGTCCCAGTGGGCTCCACACTTGCAACTCACTGGTTGCAGTGAAATCATGGACACATTGTTCTATTTTGTTGCCGTGTACAAATGTAACAATGTGTCCACGATTTCACTGCAACCAGTGAGTTGCAAGCAATATATCTCTGTGTGTAACAGTACCTTTAGATTATCTCAGCACAAGAACATTTTTTTAACACATCCAATTGTGGAAATTATCATTATTCCAAGATCTAGTCATTAAAATCAACATTCTACACGGGAAACCCCTTTAAGAACATGGCTTAAATGACCTATTCAGCCCCTGGCACTCTGGTGCTTCTGTTCTAGTTATTTCGGCTGGTCCTGTAGAAATTTGGTCTTTTTCATTGGTCACATAATCATTACAGTCAGTCACTAGCCTCAGTGGTGAGGTGACACTTGCAAGAATCGTGAGACGATTGATTGCCTTTTTGGTAACTAATGATAATAAAGTGATGAGTGAGCACTACCATGCTTGGGTGTTTGGTGCTTGTAACGAGCAGTTGGATGATTTGTTCGACATAACTCAAGCACCCAAGTATAATGAAAGTCAATTGGGGACTTGAGCATTTTACCAGAATATCTTCTGTAAAGCATACAGGAGTCTGAATTTATCCTCCAATTGCACCTCTTACACCAGCCCTAGTTACAGGGGAAATCAGTAGTGATGAACGAGCACTAACATGCTCGGGAGCTCGGTAAGGATGGACAAACAGTTTGTTTTTTCAAGTGTTTGTGCCCATGCTCCCGTGTTAAAGCAAGCAAACAGTTAATAAACATAATCATTATACTTACCGGGTCCACTTCTCCCTCCCAGCTGTCCAGTGGCGCGGCGTCACTTCCGGGCCTCTCATTATCTTCTGGGAATAATCACGTGACTGGCTTCAACAGCCAATAACATACACCCAGAAGTTAGTGGGAGCCTGGAAGCGCCGAAGCCCCACATCACAGCAGGAAAGGAGAATGCCTTCCCTGTAAGTATATTATGTTTGTTAACTGTTTGATTGCTTTAACAGGGAGAGCATGGGCACGAACACTTGAAAAAAAGAACGGTTCGCTCATCCCTAGTGCTCGTACTCATAAAGAACAGGTCAGATGCTCGACTCAATTACCAAGTATTACGGGCTCGACTCAATTACCAAGTATATTGAATGTCAATGGGGGACTCATTTTTCCAGATGATCTTCTGCAGAGCACCCTGGAGTCTGGATTTATCTTGCAACTGAGCCTCTTACACCAGCCTTAGTTACAGGGGAAGTCAGTAGTGATGAGCGAGCACTAACATGCTTGGGTCTCGGACCGGCATGACTTGAATACAATGACAGTCAATGGGAAACTATTCAGAAAAATGCTCAAGTTTTCCATTGACTTGAATTATACTTTGTACTGAAGTCACACCCAACTTCTTGTTACGAGAACTGAGCACCCGAGCTTGGTAGTGCTCACTCATCCCTACTGATTTCCTCTGTAACTAGGGCTGGTGTATGAGCTCCAGTTGGAGGATAAATTCAGATTCCTGTGTTCTCTGCAGAAGATCCCCGATTGACTTCCATTATACTCAGTACGTGAGTCATACCCATCCAAGCATCTAACTGTTCGTTACGAGTACTGAGCTCCCGAGCATGGTAGTGCTTGCTGATCACTAGTAACAAAGTGTCAAAGAAAGAATTACTAAAATTAAAATTTAGAATTTTCTTGTAGGAGCATTTTTGTAAATTAGTCAACTTTTTTTAAAATCCTGAATGATATGCGTACTTTGCAATGAAAGTCAAACTTTAAACAATTTGATTTGATGGATATAAGGTCCCTGATTTTTTTTCTAGGTAATTTAAGAAGTTAAAAAGGAAAAAAAATCAATGGAAACTCCACTGAATTATACATTAAATTAATTTGAATTGGAAATGACCAGCCCTGGATAAATGAAGTGGATTTTCGAGCCCCAGCGATGACTGTTTCCGTGTCCCTGCAGTTGTAAATATGCACCAATAAAGAGGTTAGTCTGCAGCTGCTAAAAACCTGATCTTGTCTGAGCTGTATCGTTAGGAAAAATCAATTTATTTTTCCATTCTCTGAACTGGTGCTGGCTCTGAATAGAGAAAAAAAAAAAGAACGAAACCCCAGAGTGTTTGCCTATTGTATGAGCAAGATAAAACCCTCAGGATGGTATTAAATAGCCAGGTTAAGATAGGTCAGTTACAGTTGCAGAGAAAGGAGATACAAGTAGTTAGTGTTACTTTTTGTAAACGTATAAATTCTTTATGTGATACAGAACAGGCCTTGTTTATCCAGGTTTTTTACTATGGACTTTATTAGAAACTAATTTATAACCGATTATATACTAATCCTCAACTTTTGCTGGATTTTGGGGATGAAAAACTGGGCGATGGGAGGATCGGAACCTCAGGAGCAAAATAAAACCCAAGGTAGATGAGTCCTTCATGGTGGTAATATTGGAGAATGCAGTATTACCAGGCTAGTACAGGCACTCAGGCAGGGGTAGACCGGAGCAGGCTGGTACAGGATCTCAGGCAGGTAAAGACCGGAGCAGGCTGGTGCAGGCACTCAGGCAGGTAAAGACCGGAGCAGGCTGGTACAGGCACTCAGGCAGGTAAAGACCGGAGCAGGCTGGTACAGGCACTCAGGCAGGTGAATTCCGGAGCAGGCTGGTATAGACTCTCATGCAGGTGAAGACCGGAGCAGGCTGGTACAGGCACTCAGGCAGGGTGTAGACCGGAGCAGGCTGGTACAGGCATCAGGCAGGTAAAGACCGGACCAGGCTGGTACAGGCACTCAGGCAGGTAAAGACCGGACCAGGCTGGTACAGGCAGTCAGGCAGGTAAAGACCGGAGCAGGCTGGTACAGGCACTCAGGCAGGTAAAGACCGGAGCAGGCTGGTACAGGCACTCAGGCAGGGGTAGACCGGAGCAGGCTGGTACAGGCACTCAGGCAGGTAAAGACCGGAGCAGGCTGGTACAGGCACTCAGGCAGGTGAAGACCGGAGCAGGCTGGTACAGGCACTCAGGCAGGTAAAGACCAGAGCAGGCTGGTACAGGCACTCAGGCAGGTGAAGACCGGTAGCAGGCTGGTACAGGCACTCAGGCAGGTAAAGACCGGAGCAGGGTGGTACAGGCACTCAGGCAGGTGAATTCCGGAGCAGGCTGGTATAGACTCTCATGCAGGTGAAGACCAGAGCAGCCTGGTACAGGCACTCAGGCAGGTGAAGACCGGAGCAGGCTGGTACAGGCACTCAGGCAGGTAAAGACCGGAGCAGGCTGGTACAGGCACTCAGGCAGGTGAAGACCGGAGCAGGCTGGTACAGGCACTCAGGCAGGTAAAGACCGGAGCAGGCTGGTACAGGCCCTCAGGCAGATAAAGACCGGAGCAGGCTGGTACAGGCCCTCAGGCAGGTAAAGACCGGACCAGGCTGGTACAGGCACTCAGGCAGGTGAAGACTGGAGCAGGCTGGTACAGGCACTCAGGCAAGTAAAGACCGGAGCAGGCTGGTACAGGCACTCAGGCAGGTAAAGACCGGAGCAAGCTGGTACAGGCCCTCAGGCAGGTAAAGACCGGAGCAGGCTGGTACAGGCCCTCAGGCAGGTGAAGACCGGAGCAGGCTGGTACAGGCACTCAGGCAGGTAAAGACCGGAGCAGGCTGGTACAGGCACTCAGGCAGGTAAAGAACGGAGCAGGCTGGTACAGGCCCTCAGGCAGGTAAAGACCGGAGCAGGCTGGTACAGGCACTTAGGCAGGTAAAGACCGGAGCAGGCTGGCACAGGCACTCAGGCAGGTAAATACCGGAGCAGGCTGGTGCAGGTAAAGACCGGAGCAGGCTGGTACAGGCACTCAGGCAGGTGAATTCCGGAGCAGGCTGGTATAGACTCTCATGCAGGTGAAGACCAGAGCAGCCTGGTACAGGCACTCAGGCAGGTGAAGACCGGAACAGGTTGGTACAGGCAGTCAGGCAGGTGAAGACCGGAGCAGGCTGGTACAGGCACTCAGGCAGGTAAAGCCCGGAGCAGGCTGGTACAGGCACTCAGGCAGGTAAAGACCGGAGCAGGCTGGTACAGGCATCTAGGCATTGAAGACTGGAGCAAGCTGGTACAGGCACTCAGGCAGGTGAAGACCAGAACAGGTTGGTACAGGCAGTCAGGCAGGTGAAGACCGGAGCAGGCTGGTACATGCACTCAGACAGGTGAAAAACGGAGCAGGCTGGTACAGGCACTCAGGCAGGTGAATTCTGGAGCAGGCTGGTATAGACTCTCATGCAGGTGAAGACCAGAGCAGGCTGGTACAGGCACTTAGGCAGGTGAAGACCGAAGCATGCTGGTATAGGAACTTAGGCAGGTGAAGACTGGAGCAGGCTGGTACAGACACTCAGGCAGGTGAATTCCAGAGCAGGCTGGTACAGGCACTCAGGTAGGTGTAGACTGTAGCAGGCTGGTACAGGCACTCAGGCAGGTGAATTCCAGAGCAGGCTGGTACAGGCACTCAGGTAGGTGAAGACTGGAGCAGGCTGGTACAGGCATCTAGGCATTGAAGACTGGAGCAAGCTGGTACAGGAATCAGGCAGGTGAAGACCGGGCAGGCTGGTACAGGCACTCAGGCAGGTAAAGACCGGAGCAGGCTGGTACAGGCACTCATGCAGGTAAAGACTGGAGCAGGCTGGTACAGGATCTCAGGCAGGTGAATTCCGGAGCAGGCTGGTATAGACTCTCATGCAAGTGAAGACTAGAGCAGCCTGGTACAGGCACTCAGGCAGGTGAAGACCGGAGCAGGCTGGTACAGGCACTCAGGCAGGTGAAGACTGGAGCAGGCTGGTATAGACTCTCATGCAAGTGAAGACTAGAGCAGCCTGGTACAGGCACTCAGGCAGGTGAAGACCGGAGCAGGCTGGTACAGGCACTCAGGCAGGTGAAGACTGGAGCAGGCTGGTATAGACTCTCATGCAAGTGAAGACTAGAGCAGCCTGGTACAGGCACTCAGGCAGGTGAAGACCGGAGCAGGCTGGTACAGGCACTCAGGCAGGTGAAGACTGGAGCAGGCTGGTACAGACACTCAGGTAGGTGAAGACTGGAGCAGGCTGGTACAGGCACTCAGGCAGGTGAAGACTGGAGCAGGCTGGTACAGACACTCAGGTAGGTGTAGACTGGAGCAGGCTGGTACAGGCACTCAGGCAGGTGAAGACTGGAGCAGGCTGGTACAGACACTCAGGTAGGTGAAGACCGGAGCAGGCTGGTACAGACACTCAGGTAGGTGAAGACCGGAGCAGGCTGGTACAGACACTCTGGTAGGTGAAGACCGGAGCAGGCTGGTACAGACACTCTGGTAGGTGAAGACCGGAGCAGGCTGGTACAGACACTCTGGTAGGTGAAGACTGGAGCAGGCTGGTACAGACACTCTGGTAGGTGAAGACCGGAGCAGGCTGGTACAAGCACTCAAGCAGCTGAAAACCGGAGCAGGCTGGTACAATCAGTCAGGTAGGTGAAGACCAGAGCAGGCTGGTACTGGCTCTCAAGCAGCTGAAGACCGGAGCAAGCTGGTGCAGGCACTCAGGCAGGCTTAAAATAATGCTTACATTTGCTGCTACGGGGCCTATCGACCATGGTGTATTGGGAAAGCTGCACCACAGGGTTTTCCTTGCAGCTCCAATCCTTCAATTCAGAAGTCATATTGTACAATAACTTGAGAATATACTCAGCTCAGTATATTGCATCCTGGAACTAGCACACAATCCTAATGTACTTGGTAATAAACTACTGTATATATTCCATAACGTTCAGGCCAGTGTTACTTACATACACACATAGGTGGCACTAGACAGTTTTCTCTCTAAGGGAGGAGATCCAATTTGCATACCTTTTCCCCCAGGGAGCATTGCCTGGCCTATAAATCTCTCTGCCCCAGATAGCAGCCTCCACTAGATATTATAGTACTCTGTGGCTCCGAAGAATCTGCAAACTACAACTGCATGCTGGGAATTGTAGTTTCTCAACAGCTGGAAAGCCAAACTACCAATTTACATAACACTTGGCATACGCCCCATGTACTGCTCGTAATCCTCACATTTCATTTGGATTTTGGAGTCCGTCCATAATCCGAAATAGCTTCATGCCCATCCAATTTTCCTGCACTTTATTAGCATTTCTATCTGATTGGGCTCCACAAATTTCACATCATTGCTTTATAAAAGTGAATGTCTCCGAGTTCTTAAAAGAAGCTTAATCTCATGTTAGCAAGAATCATTTCTCTTCACCTGGGTGGAAACAGTAGCTGCTATAACAAGGGGGCTGAGTGTGGAGGAGGATAAATAGATTGGCAGATATGTGGGAAGGCGGCAGTGTACAGTAAAATCATTGTCTTGTGTCCTACACGTCTTGTTGAAGCTGTAGAAAATCTTAGATATCACGAAGGATCTGAATAAGGATAGGTGATAACTTGCTGATCACTCGGGCCCAAAAAGCTGAAACCCCTAAAGTTCCGGAGAACTGACCCCTGGATGCCCACTAGAATGGAAAGGTGGTCAAGCGTGCGCCATCTCTCTGGATGTACCCACACTGGTATTATCACTGATCCGTCTCACAGATCAGTGATAATACTGGTGCAGGAGCTTCACATTGCACACGGTTATGTACCTATTTCCACCGGATCTGGTGGACAATGACACGCTCCCTAAGAGGCATGTCATTTAGAACTGCGTTCTGGGCATGTGTAGGTCAAAAACCCGGAGCCTCATTTTAAATCAACCTGGAGTGCCCCAGATCCGGGTGATCACGGATTTTGACACGGACACCAATATCGCAACATGTTGCGATTTTGGTCTCAGTGCAAAAACCATGGACACCCGAATTAGGGGGAAACTGGAAGAACTGGATGTACCTGCAAGTGCCTGCGGCTCCATTGAAAGTCAATGGGCCGAAAACGGATGCGGGTGCATCCAGTTTAAGCTGGAATCACACAGATACCAAAAATCAGTAGTGTAAAACCAGTCTTGGGCCCTTTCACATCAGCGTTATTTTTCGCGGCCGCACCTGGCGCAAGTGCAAAACCGCACTTGCCGCACCTGCCGCAAGTCCGCCTATACTTTGCATGGCAAAAACCGCAACCGCGCCGCAAGTGCAGCCGGTATGCGGTAATCGCGGCAGATGCGTTTTTTTCACCGCATCTGCCGCGATTTAAAAAAAACGCTGATGTGAAAGGGCCCTTACCCTGGATTTAGTATGCATTAGTTTAGCACTTCTCTTCTCCCTAGCTCGCTGTTCTTCATATTTTACCTTCCATTCCATCACCCCAGTTTTTCATGCTTCCCTCTTCTTTTCCGAACCCTTGCCATCTTTGGCTGCTCCGTCATAATTGAGCAAGACTTTTTGGCCTTCAAGACCACATGCACCGATGTTGCCCACTAGTTAAACATTAGGGACTAATTCTGCACAATGTGATGTCATCACCCTTCTGTCGGAGTCACTGGAACATATGTACAGCAGCTTATTCATCTGATATCAGATATGCATTGTTCATCACTGTAAGATCTCGAATATTCATTTTTTTCCTGATTAGCATTTTTACAGGACCACTTTGGATATAGAAAGTGCTGGCAATGGAGCCATTTCCAGGCTACGCCTACGAGAGCATTCTTTGAGTCAGGAATAGATGTCTTCAGTTTCAAATTTCTTTGCCAAGAAATTTGTTACTAAGGAACCGAAAATGAAATACCTATATTAGTGCGACAGCGAGCGTCTGTGTTTTTGTACAGACAGGTGCATAAAGCTACGTAATAACAATTTGGACCTTTTAGAGGTCCCAGAGCTTATTGTTGTCCTGTCTGCATAAATATAAATGTTTGCCTTTTTATTTTCAAACTGGAGGATTTAGAGGATTTAGAAAAGAATTATATTTATTAAAGCCTGTCTTAGAAACACATTGCCCATTTTGCTCTTAGCAACCAATCAGAGCTCAGCTTACATTTTTCAAACTGGTCTGGGAAAATGAAAGCTGAGCTGTGATTGGTTGCTATGGGCAACGAGGCCTACTTTTCCTTTTAGACATACAAATCCTTCTGGTTTCTGCTATACGTATCCCAAGTTTGACTTTAGTGCTTAGTCTAATTGCTATTACTGGGCCTAATTGGGACCCTTTGTTAACTCCTTCACTATGATATAATGTAAATACATGCAGGGGATGTATAGAAGAGGCCCAGTAGCCAAGCCTGTTACTGCAATGGCCGCAGATATCTATGTGGTTAGGCTCAGGAATGGGCCCTTCCGCTATCTCTTTGCCTCCCAAATGCTGCAATTGCATCCTTTTTCCATTGTTCTCCATAATAAAAAAACTATTACAATAAACATGACTAATTAAGAATACTGTACATTAGTACAGGGAATAGAACTCTTTCGCACAAAACTATTACAATTATTTTGTATATTTTACACAAATTTGTGTATAATATTGCATATGGTGCAATGCAAAGACAATGCTGCCATATACAATCCAAATACTTATGCTACTGTATATAGTACAAAGACAATTCTGTCATATGCAGCTCATATAATACTGCGTATATGGCAAACAAAATATTGATATACTCATATCTTCTAATTCTGCACATGGTGCAAACAAAGCTGCCATATACAGCCTACATAATACTACTATATAGTACCAAAACTATACTGTTATATACAGGTACATGTGTGGCACCCCTACGGTCCAGTCGTCACTAGAAGTTGCAGCAGCTGGGATCGATAAGTCCAGTCACCCAAACACACACCCAACAAACTCAGATCCCAGGACTAGGGACTCTATGCCCAGCTATGGGACAGATGGAGGGTCCGGAGGTTAGCACAGGAAACGGTCAGGAAGGAGGGAACAAAATCAAAAAACACCACAGGAAGTTAGCTAATTAGCCCTGGAGTCAGGAGGAGAGGAGTTAGTCCATCGGTTAGTCAGACAGAGAAAAAAGAGAACCATCATTGCACGAGACTGAAACGACACGGAGTCGGCAGCCTATACCATCATGAGGGTTGTTCTGAGTCCCGGGCTACAGACTGTAAAGAGACAGAAGGAGTCCTAGGGGTTCAGGTAGTGAGTAATCCACCCGTGCGCCCGAATTATCTGGAAAGCTGAAGGACTGGGCAGGAACCAGGGTACTGGCCCTGAAGTGGCAGGCCGCTCCACGCTTCAACCACAAAACCAGTTGGTTGCAGGGTCTTTATGTCCTGTGACCAAATCCCTGGCGCACCGAAGAGAAGGCTGCCATACTAGAGCCAGGGGACCAGGCAGAACGCCCGTGGCCACTGGATTGGAGCTTTGCATGCGGAAGTGTGAGGAAGGGAGGCCCATGAAAAGGAACACAAAAGGCAGTGAACTGGATGAGCCTTCCTGGCTGCTAAAAGACTACCGGAGCCACCACTGCACTAGCGTGTAACTTGTACCGCCTGATGTGAAAAGCCAAGTAAACCGGGTTGAGGTTCAGTACTGTGTCAGACTGTTTATTCTGCGCCTGAAGAGAGGTAGACTGAAACGCCGAGTCAGCAGCAGGAGCCTGGCTGTAAGTGTCCTTGATCCCTGCCAGCAGCCAGCTCAGTCCTGCTGGTCTTTCATTCTCCAAATCACCTAAACAGACGATTCAGTTGCCCTGCGGTCCTGCTCTTCCCGTGGAGAGCCAAACCATCACAACTGCTACTCCCATCATCCCCAGAAGTCCCGACTGCAGCAGTGGCCTTACCGGCCGCCTTCCACGGGTGGCGTCATGACATAAGTTCTTTTGTTTTTACTTTTATTTTTCTTTTCATCCCTTTTTCAAAATCCCTCCTTTTACTGATCGCCCGGCGAGGGTATCACGGGCCGGGTCACGCCACCGTTACACCCCACTGCTCCGACGACATCAGGAGGGCCCAGTTCAGAGTACCCCACGGTCCCCACCAGGGGCGAGTCACATGTCACTTAATAGCATATATAGTGCAAACAATACTACCACATACAGCCCACACGATAAAATTATATAACACAATCCTGCCATATGTATTCCAGATAATACTATCATTTAGTCTCAAGACAATACTGCCATATGTAGTCATATCGTCATATCATACATCATATCAAACAAAGGCAACACCATCCTATAAAACCCATAATGCAGAACCAAGTACTAAACGATACTGCCATAAAAAGCTCATATAATACATCATATAGTACAAACAACCTTTCCATGTACAGCCATCATTATACTGCATGTAGTACAAACAGTACTGCCACCCACTGAACACCATTTTATTGTTCCAAGACAATGCTGCTATATCCAGGCCATATAATATTATATGTAACTATTCAATTTTATCATATACAGGCCACATAATACCACATGGAGTAAAAAGACCTTGTATGTTTGTATGACAATACTGTCATGCACAGCCCACATAATTCTACATATAATGTCAACAATTCTGCCATGTCCAGGCCACAAAATACCACTTTATCATACTAAGAAAACTGCTATATAAATTTCACATTATAATACTATATAGTAGCAAGAGAATTCTGCCATACACAGCTTATGTATTACGGCATGTAGCGTAAAAACAATACTTCATTATACAGTACACATAATATTGCGCATAGTAGTACTCAGTCACAGTGGCGATGACCCGGCTACATGGCACTGGGCGTGCAGTAAAGGGGTATATTTACAGGGGAATGTTTATGACGGCCAGGGGTGGCTGACACTGCAGGGTATAACCGCTGGAGCAGATAGTAGTGCAGCCAGGATGGTATGGCTCCCCACATGTGGAGCAGGGCCCCAGAGATGGTAAGGACAGTCTATAGTGATAGTGATGGTTGTTGGGTTGCAGGACTGAGGTCGCAGGCAATAATTGGAGGACACAAGAAGGTGCAGTTTCCATTACCTTTACTTAATCATCAGTCAAGTTCACCCAGTCGGGTGCTGTGCTCCTGCAACAAGGTAGCCAGGTTAGTTCCCAGATGATTGGGGCCACTCTGCCAAGACACCATTCATAGCCTTTCCTGGATACTCTTCTCCTGTGCTGAATACTCTCCCTCCTTCCAGCACCTTCGTGGACAGGATTCCAGGTTGATGGCTGCGGGCCTTGTCTGGCGACTGTGTTGGCACTTCCCCTGACCCTAGTTCTTGCCACCTCCCCAGCGATTATCCGCGGTTGGTGGCCACCGCTCGTTCAGAATCGATAGCCTCTGGTTTTACTGGCTGAGGCTTGCAGCAGATCGGGGCTGGTTACCTCGAGTAACCCGTCCCTCTGCCCAATTCGGGTTGGGCCAGGCTCGCGGCACACGGGTGGATCTCCCACTCCCGTGTCCCCAGGACATCCTCCGTTCTGCGTCCACTCCGGACACTCTCCTCCCACATTCTCCCTCTCTACTCTCTCACTAACTTCCTAGCTAACTCCTCCTCCAGCCAGGGGATGGGGCCCTCCCTGAAAAGGGTCCGTCCGAACCTGCCAGCCTGGATTCAGGATGGTGTTGTGTGCAATTGTTGTGTCTTGGGTTTGTGACCCCTTTCACCCAGGAACAGTGACATTACACCTATGGAGTAGGTGCAGCATCACTGTGGCAACCAGTCCGCAGGGGTGCCACACATTCAGCTTATAGTGAATATAGGGTTGATACAGTTCAAGCTAAATGATAGATTCCCCTTTAACGGGGCACAAGACATAAAAATAAAAACCTAAGTGTGCTATTTGTAGAAACTCACACCCGGGTACGATTGGAGATTGTCAGTCGCTGGATTAGATTTCCTAACCTATTAAACCCCGGGGATGAGAGTAATCACCTGATATTCATGTAGGGATATTGAATTGCAACATTAAGCAGTTAAAGAAGATTATCGCACTACATAGCGATTAAAAATTGCTCCTCCGATGCAGCACATGGGTGCAATTAGTCAGTGATGTGAGTCTGAAACGTTATGGTATGTTTCACCCTTAAATACTTTTTGCAAATGTAAAATTTTGGGAACAATTAAATATAAATTTACACTTTTTAAGACATTTTTCTTTTTATGTCTCGTGGTATTTGATAACTTTTTTGTGCCGAATTCTTCTTATTGGCTCATGAGATTCATGAATATTGCACAAAAAAAGTTCTTTATTTTTTTTTGTCTTTAACTTTTTTAGTGCAAAATATTTCATGTGTTGCTAAAATGTTGCAAAAAAGTTCCAAGCGTACATAAAATCAAACCAGACACATTTGTGCCCAAGTTTTAGCTAAATAGATAAATTAGACCCAATAATCTGGAAACCCCAATCCAGCCCATAATAACAATGATAAAAAAAATACCGTAGGTGAAAATTAAAAGAAGGATAAGACACAAATGAAAAAGGTGAAAAACACACAAAAAATAGACAAAAAAATAATAAACTGGTCCCATTGACTATTCATTATAAGTCTTCAGTAGTCATTTTTGGCCTATTCAGCCCCTTAGCGCAAAAGTGGGGTCAGCAAGTGTGAAGAAGGCTCAATGGCTGAGCTCACTACACAAACCGTAGATGTCGTCTGTCTCTAAGGCCAGCTTCACACCACGATTTTCGGCTGTCAGGTTGTGTCCACAGGATGCATCAGACACAACCTGACAGCCCTGGACGAGCAGAACCGGAGGGCATGTTTTGTGCAGGAATCGTTTGTGCCATTGTCCAGTGCTGAAATTTAATCAGTGTGGGTGCAGGGGAGCTGCCTGTGGTGCTGAAATTACAGCCGTGGAGCTCGCCATGTTGCTGAACTTCAGCGGCGGCTCTGACATGCTGCCCTGTTCAGGTGCTTAAGAAACACGGCTGAATTTCAGCACCAGGTGTCCAGGAACCGGATTGGAGGTCCGGCACCCATAGACTCTCATGTTATAAGTGCCGGATCGGTTTTGTTCGTTTTTGTCACCGGACACAAAAAATACTGCAAGCTCTGATTTTGTGTCCGGGGCAAAAAACAAACACAGCCGGATCCAGCCGGAAAGCAACGAAACCGGACACCAAATAAGCATAATCCAGCGCCATAGGGATATATTGGGGGCAAAATCGGATCCGGCTCTGTCCGGTCCACAATGGACAGACCCGGACCCAAGAAATCACGGTGTGAAGCCGGCCTAACAAGAGCTGCTAGAGGTGAGCTATGATCGCTGCTGTTAACCATTTTGATGCTATTGCAAAAGTTCAAAGCACCTCACTTTTCCTTAATAATATATATTATATATGATTAGTATCATCACATTCTAAAAATCCCGATCTATCAAAATATATTTTTCACTTCATAAATTTTATAAAATAAAAAAAAGAACCTTTGCCAATCATGTAAATGTCACACTAGCCACTGGGGCTTTTTTAGACTCATTACTTTATGTCCTTTAAAGCCTCATTCACACATCCATTTAAAAAACTCACGTGTTGCACGGTTCATTTTGGGCATCTGTGTGGCTGTGTACATATGTGTCACTCGTCTGTCATCTATGTGCTGTTCATTTCCTATCTGCAGGGGAATGTTACTACAATAGGTGCAGTCATACCCAGGGCCTGGAGACTTGCGGACCCCAAAAGTCCCTATTAGGCCCCTTTCACATCAGCGCTGATCGCGGCAGTTGCGGTGAAAAAAACGCAACTGCCGCAATTACCGCATAACGGCCGCACTTGTGCCATGCTATGTCTCTCCTCACAGGTACCCCCTTTTGCTAGGCAACTTGAGTCTTTCCTCTGTATTTCTGACCCCGCCGTGTTGCTTCGCTGAGGTACAGTGTAGATATATAACCTCCCATAGTCCGGTGTTTACTGTGCTGCGTGTGTCAGTCACAGTTTCCGATCCAGTATCCGGTCTGTGCGCTCCTCCGGGGCGAGTTATAAGGTAACTCAGTCTCCCAGATGTGTTCTCCTGTTTCTCTTACTCCTTCCCTCAGACCCTGGCTAGGCCTGGAAGTGGGTAGCAAGCTGTGGAAAGGCCTAAGTCAGCCCCTTTACACCACCAGTCTTTCTTCCTCAGTCCTCCCAGGAACTGAACTAACTCCAATCGACTAACTGTCACTGCCACTCTGAGGTAAACATTAGCTCCTCCCACCACTCTGCTCTTCCCCACTTCCTCTCCACACCTGAGTATATAGGGAAGCAGCTTTAGCTCCCCCTTCTGGCCTGGAGGCGCTAGTGTAGTGTTGTGAGTTGTGTGGGGAATTAACCCTTTGTAGTGTTACTGTGGCACATTAACCCTTGGGGTGCCACATTGAGTATTTGATGAGGTTTTTACCTCAGTATTATCAGGCCACATATGTGGCGCCCCTGAGGGTCCAGTCACCAAAGTGATACTAAACCTCAGTCATAGGTGTGGTACCCCACTCTAGGTAAGGATGGGACACTACCCGTACCCTCACACTAGCATCCAACACCACACCACTCCAGGCCACAAGGATTTGGGCAAACCCTGATGAGGGAGGGTCCCATCCCAGACTGGAGGGGAACTAGGTAGATGGTGTGAGTGGAGGAAGTAGAAAAAGAGCACGCCAGGAAGTAGTGGTAGAAGTAGTAACAATGAGGAGAGAGTGAGAAAATGTGAGGAGTGAAGAGTAGAGGATTCACAGGAGAGATGTGAGGAAAGGCATCCTGGGAATTGGAGCAAAGAGGCTCATCCCAGGACAGGGAAGACGTAAGAGCTGGAGAGGGACTCCAGAGACTGAAAAGGGGACCAAGGGGCACGGGAAGTAAAGAATCCACCCATGGCACTTGTATCCAGGCAGACCATGATCAGAGTTGTGTGGAGGGACCGGGCCACAGAAGGGGACCGGCCCCAGACTAGTGGTGCGACAGAAGGACTCAGCTAGAGAATCGGGGGTTGTGGCAGCTGCAAGTGCGACAGCCCGAATCCACACTTACTCGCTGAAAACTTAGCCACAGAAGGTCAAGGGGACTAGGAAGACATTGGACGTCAGGACCCGAGGCTGCTGGATCGGGACACTGAGTGTAAGGCATGGGGCAGGAGGGTGAGAGTCAGCACAGAGAGTTGACACAGGAAGGAACACCAGAAGGGGGTCTCGGTAGATTGTTTCCAAGGTATCCGAGAGTTGGCTGGAGCCCTGCTCCACAGAACACAGCACCCCACCGGTTGCTGGAAACACTTGGAGGCTTGTTTGAACTGTGAGTAAAACCTAAAGACTGCACCTTGCTGTGTCCTCCATTGATTTCCCACATCCTGAGCCCTGCACTCCACCGATCCCTATTTCCTACATAGACTGCGTCAACTGTCCTGGGGCCTCCCGCTCTTCCCAGGGAGAGCCACACCATCTCAGCTGCGATACCAATGGCCCCAGAGGATCTGCACCGCAGCGTCGGCTATCCATCACCCAATTGCCGAAACCTACGAGTGGCGATCACAGTAAATCCCATAAAAACTAAGCCCCACGTGACTTCTCAGAGAATTGCTGGCCCGGTTCCGAGTATCCCACAGCCCTGGTGGGCGTGTCACATGCACATGCTGAGTATTTGGTGAAGTTTTACCTCAGTAATATCAGGCCATGTGCACACTCCGAGTATTTGGTGAGGTTTTTACCTCAGTAATATCAGGCCACATGCACACATTGAGTATTTGGTGATGTTTTACCTCAGTAATATCAGGCCATGTGCACACTCCGAGTATTTGGTGAGGTTTTTACCTCAGTAATATTAGGCCACGTGCACACATTGAGTATTTGGTGAGGTTTTTACCTCAGTAATATCAGGCCAAGTGCACACGCCAGAGTTTTTTCATTTCAGTATTTGTAGCCAAAACCAGGAGTGGAACAATCAGAGGAAAAGTATAATAGAAACATGTCACCACTTCTGTATTTATCACCCGCTCCTGGTTTTGGCTACAAATACTGAGGTAAAAAATTCACCAAATACTGTGCTCAATCACTTGGCCTAACTGGGCTTTTGCTCTGATTATCTTTATGGTGTTTGTGCGAGTGCCGGTATGTTATATGCCATCTTAAGGCCGAGACATCATGTTATCATTAAGCATTTATGGGCAACCAAATTGGATGAAAAATTAATGAGGCCTATTAAATGGCAGCCATACTAATGAGTCACCTGGCTGCACATTGTACATGATCACCACCCACTCTGCCCAGAATGATTTATGTTTCATCTGTCCTCATTTCTTATGGCACCCACCACAAGGGTGAAGTGATGCCACCCTCTACCCTCCTGCGTCTCACCGCTACATAGCAAATCTCTATGATTCTGTATTCCCAGAAACAAGCTTGACATTAATTAAAATCTTTGCTGGTAATTACCCACCTGCCACTTAACATCACTAGCAGGACACTTGATGAGGAGAAAGTGCTGAGCCTCCGACTTTCTACTTAACTCTATGGAAGCCAATTGACTATTTTAGACTACGTTCCCACTATCAGTTTCTGATGTTGCTGAATTTCTGCACCTATTGTGTAAATTACTTGTACGTTTTCACTGAGTTTTTGTGTTTCTTCAGAATGCATTTTGACTCTGCATTTTTTGTCTCTACTGTGTCATGCTTTAAATAACAAATGATAAAAAGAATAAGAAAAGTGCATAATCCCGCACTGCCATTAGCCAAAGATCGATATCAGGTAGTCCAAGTTGATTATAAATGATTTATTGTCCAACACGTTTCAAAGCCACAACGAGCTTCTTCATCAGGACAAATCATATCATTGTTAGGCTAGGGCCACACTTGGGAGCCTGCATCCGTCTACTGGATGCGTTACTGGATTCAGTTTTTTAAGTTGTCATTTTTGAGCCATTTTTACCGCATGCGTTAACGCGTTAATGCATGCGTTTCCCATAGACCCCATGTTAAAAAAACGCATGTGTTTTTCACAAAACACCAAAAAATGTTGCAGACCCTATTAAAAACGGATTTCTCAAAAACGCAATGCATTAAATGGATTGAACTTTTGCACACTATTGCAATGCGTTTTTTGCATTGGGTCTATGGGTGCGTTAAAGGATGCGTTTTTACACATTTCCACATGTCAAAAATGGATCCAGTAGCAGGATTGCAGATGCAAGTGTGGCCCTGGCCTAAACGATATGTCCTGAGGAAGAAGCTCGTTGTGGCTTTGAAACATGTTGGCCAATAAATCATTTATAATCAACCTGGTCTATCTGATATTGATCTTCGGCAAACGGCAGCGCAGGATTATACCCCTTTTCTTATTCTTCTTATCATTTGTGATTCCACATGGTTCCGCTGCAGCAGTTTAACATGCTAAAGGTGGAAACACACTTATGCAAGATGCATGTGAGTCACCTGAAATGGCACCTGCCTCTCTGAACGGAGGTGTGTCAGCTGCTTGTCTTTCTTTACAAATCCATGCTCCCGTCACGAGATGCAGGGGCTGTTTCGGGTGAGTCATGCGAGATTCATGCGAGATACTTGCAAGCATCTCACATAGTGTGTTTCCACTCTTATAATAGTTGTGGATCTCACAGTTGAGGTGAGCCTTTTCATACTGGTGCATTTCAATTAATTAGAATATCATCAAAAAGTTAATGTATTTCAGTAATTCAATACAAAAAGTTAAATACATATATTACAAAGAATCATTACAAACACAGTGATCTATTTCAAGTGCTTATTTCTGTTAATGTTGATGATTATGGCTTACAGCCAATGAAAACCCAAAGGTCACTATCTCAGAAAATTAAAGTAGTGAGGATGAAGGGTCTGAGAGATAAAATATTCCCTAAATAGGTATCAGAGGCTTCACCTTGTGTGGTTGTGAGAGTAACAACCACTATAAAAGCATATTGTTCTGCCTTCTTCCACATCTGGTGCGGTGTGGATTCCAGCATACAGCTAAACCCTTCTTCGCGACTCAGGTAAACATGACTCGCCTAACAGGGCCGTGGGATATTCGGAATCGGGCTGCAGAGTCACCGGGGTCAAGACCTGGCTCCGTGGCCCTGGACGGTCAATAAAAAAAGCGTGTTGGGGAAAAATAAAAATAAATTTGGAAAATGTTGTGACAACACCTGTGGTGTGTGGCTATGGGTAGCTGCCGCTGCAGTCAGGACCTCTGGGGATGATGGGAGTACCTGCTAGATTGTTGAGCCCTCCATGGGTAGGGCTGGTCCCCAGGGCAACCGTGAAGTCTGTGGGTATGGCTGGGTGCAGCGTTCGCAGTCACTGCAGCCTCCTGCTACCAGATCACAACATCAGTATATCTCCCCTCAGGCGCAAGAATTAAGACAGTGTGGAACTTTAACCGGGTTTACTCGTTTTACTCGACAGATGGTACAGCTTACAACAGTCCAGCAGCGGCTCCAATGTGGTTCAAGCAGCTGGCATGGTGTGTCTGTGTCACCCCCTTGCATGTCTCTTTTGGGCCTTTTCGGTCTATTCCGCATGCTAGCTACGATCCAGCGGTCACGGGCTTTCAGCACCAGAGGTTGGGTCACGGGACATAAAGACCCTAGGATTCGTGGTTGGGGCATAAAGCTTCCTGGCCACTTCGGCAGAGCCGGCATTCTGGTTCCAGCCCAGTCCCACTGTGTCCCCGCTAATCCGGGCACACCTAGACTCCTGTCTTTCACCACGGTCTACAGCCTTGAACCCGGGCTAGCCTCATAGTGGCACAGGCCACCAGGTCCGGGTTCTCTCAGTCCTGTATGATAGTCTCGCCTCTCCTTCTGAATAGTCGAGCTTTGTCTTGGTTGGTCTGGTCTTGTCTTGTCTCCTCTACCCTCTCTGCTCCTCTCCTTCCTCCTCCTTGAACTTAAGTGTTGTGTTTTCTTTTATAACCTCCCTTAACCGGGTCCTTCTCTAACTTGCCACCCACCACCTGGCTCCTCCCGCTATCCCATTGCTGGACATAGAGTACCTAGACATAGGATCGGAAGTGTGCTGTGTGTGTGGGGAGACCGATTTACCAATCCTGATTGCTGTGCTATATAGAGGCGACCGGTCCGCTCCGCAGGAGCACCACAAACACACTGTAAGGTTCAGTAGGCTTAGTTTATTGGTGCAATGATATCAATTTAGCATGCGCGTGGCATGCACGTGGCGTGTTCATGGAGTGTGGTAAAAACTACAAGGTACAAATAATCTCAGTCAAGTACTGGGAACATCACAGAAACCAGCACAATGATAATATAACACAGAAATATACATTAAACATGAGTAACTGTGGCAAGGTTCATAGCAAAAGGTAATATTTTACACAGAGGTATTTCCTAACTGTATATAATGCAGAGAACATTAACTAAGGCTACTTTCACAATAGCGTTCCCCTCCGCAGCGTTCTGCGGAGGGGAGCTGCAATGTAAACGCAGCAACGCAAGTCCCTATCTTTAGAATGGGAGCGCACGGTGCTGCGCTTGACTGCGCATGACCGTGCGCACCCATTCACTCCCATATGTGATCTGTGCGCAGGCGGATGCCCGTGCACAAAACACCCAGTCTCGGCCGCACAAGAATGTGCGGCCGAGACTGGGTGTTTTGTGCACGGGCATCCGCCTGCGCACAGATCACATATGGGAGTGAATGGGTGCGCACGGTCATGCGCAGTCAAGCGCAGCACCTTGCGCTCCCATTCTAAAGATAGGGACCTTCGGTGCTGCGCGTACATTGTGGCTCCCCTCCGCAGAACGCTGCGGAGGGGAACGCTAATGTGAAAGCACCCTAAGATGGAGGATCTCAGAACATAACACACTTCTACTAAGCAATATTTCTGTAACAATGGCTGAATCATGACTTGCATACACAGCTTCTAACAGAGATACAGTGTAAACTACAATTCTCACCGGATTTACCTGGACAGGTGGAGTAGTTGTAAAGACAGAGCAGGAGCCAGGAACATGTCTTATCTCTGGAGCCCTGGAAATGTTTGAAATCTCTCTTTCTTCCTAGGGAAGCGGGGGGCGGTCCCTCAGAATACACTGAATCTTAAAGGGCAAGACACCTGTATCTGTAGGAATGCAGTTAGTTTATATTAAACACATTTAAACATCATAAAGGGAAAACACATTATCTGTACAGGTTGTAACAAATGTTAAACTATAGTACAAATACTTTCACTGATGTGAAACCAGGCAACCACTCAGAGGCGATATGTAGCGCCGACATCACCCCTTTACATTAGGCGGTGCAGGGGCGATATCGGCGCCGATAGGCCATGCCCCTACATCGCCTAAGAAATCGACGGTGCCGTCGCCAGTTGTGACGGTACCCTTAGTGTACCTTCTCACGCCACAACCACCGGAGACATTTTTGACGGCGATATATCACCCTGGAATTATCGCCATCAAATTGCCTCCTAATTGCAGCATGTATTTCGGGAATTTGGAGGCGATATGTCGCCTCGTTCCGGTCGCCTGATTTTGGAGCACAAGATATGGGTGCAAGAATATGTCTCCTAACACCTCCCGCAGCACACAGTCACCGCACTCCACTAGCGCCCCACCCGCTCCCAGCAGCCTGCTTGGTCTCTCCCACCCCCTGCTCGGTCTCCCCCCTACCAGGTCTCCGCCCCAGCAGCCTCCACTCTCCTCTCTGCACCTCGGTGCCTAAAGGAGCTTTGATGATGTCACAGTTAGGTGACTGATCACATGACTGTGACATCACTGAATGTCTGTTGTGACAGCCCCAGACTGCATGAGAGCAGCACAGGGTAAAAGTCGGGGGAAGAGACAGCCAGACAGGACTGACACTGAAGAGACAGACAGCCAGAGGGGACAGACACTGAGGGAACATACACTGAGTGGACAGACACTGAGGGCACAGACAGCCAGCCAGAGGGGACAGATACTGAGGGGACAGACACTCAGGAGACAGAAAGCCAGAGGGGCGGATTCTGAGGGGACAGACAGCCACACTGGGGAGACAGAGACTGAGGGGACAGCCAGCCAGATGGGACAGATACTGAGGGGACAGACAGCCAGAGGGGACAGACACTGAGAGAAGAGACAGCCAGAGGGGACAGACAGATAGCCACAGGGGACAGACACCGAGGGTACAGACAGACTGCCGAAGGGGACAGACACTGAGGAGACAGACAGACAGCCAAAGGGAACAGACACTGAGGGGACAGACAGCCAGAGGGGACAGATATTGAGGGGACAGACAGACACACAGGGGAGACAGAGACTGATGGGACAGAGAGACAGCAGGAGGGGACAGACACTGAGGGGAGAGAGAGACAGCCAGAGGGAACGGACAGCAAGCCAGAGGTGACAGCCAGCCAGTGGGGACAGACAGCTAGAGGGGATAGACACTGAGGGGACAGACAGATAGTCACACAGGGGAGAGAGACAGCCACAGAAAGGAGAGACAGCCACAGAGAGGAGAGACTGACACAAAGTGGAGAGACAGCCATACAGGTGAGAGACAGCCACAGATGGGAGAGATACAGCCACAGAGAGAAGACAGACTGCCATAGAGGGGACGAGACAGCCACAGAAGGAAAAAGACAACCACAAAAGGGAGAGACAGCCACAGAAGGGAGACACAGCAACAGAGGGGACGAGACAGCCACAGAAGGGAGAGACAGCAACACAGGAGAGAGATAGCCATAGAAGGGAGAGAATGCCACAGAAAGTGGAGACTGCCACAGAGGGGAGACATACTGCCACAGAGGAGAGACAGATTGCCACAGAGTCCGCGCTGCTGCTCCGAGACCAAAGAAACACAGACACGGGAATGTCTGGTACAGCTACAGCCTTTATTTTCCGACGCGTTTCGGAGCCTACTCCCGAGATCCTTCCTCAGGGATGTTCCCTGAGGAAGGAGCTCGGGAGTAGGCTCCGAAACGCGTCGGAAAATAAAGGCTGTAGCTGTACCAGACATTCCCGTGTCTGTGTTTCTTTGGTCTCGGAGCAGCAGCGCGGACACTGAGGCACTTTGTCCAAGAATCTACATCACGACCACGGTCACCGTTGAGAGTGCGGTCCCTGCAGCAGCTGCTTGTATGCTATTCTACCAGTTGTGGGTTTCACAACTGTTAAAGGTGAGCAATTCCACATCGATAAGTGAAAGTGTCATCTGAGATAAGACCCTATATGCGCATTCTTTCTTTCACAGATTGCCACAGAGGGAAAGAGACAGCCACAGAGGGGACACACAGCCACAAAGGGGGAACAGACTGCCACAGAGGAGAGAGACAGCCACAGAGGGGAAGAGACAGCCACATAGGGGAGAGACAGCCACAGAATGGAGAGAGATAGCCACAGAAGGCAGAGACTGCCACAGAAAGGAGAGACTGCCACAGAGGGGAGACAGACTGCCACAGAAGGAAAGAGACAGCCACAGAAGGGAGAGACAGCCACAGAAGGGACAGAGACAGCCACAGAGGGGAAACACAGCCACAGAGGATGTACAGACTGCCACAGAAAAGAGAGACAGCTGCAGAGGGGAAGAGACAGCCACACAGGGTAAATACAGCCACAGAAGGGAGAGAGACAGCCACAGAAGGCAGAGACAGCCACAGAAGGCAGAGACAGCCACAGAAGGGAGAGACTGCCACAGAAAGGAGAGACTGCCAAAGAGGGGAGACAGACTACTAACGAGGGAAAGAGACAGCTACAGAAGGGAGAGAGACACACAGAAGGAGAGAGACAGCCACAGAGGGGACACACAGCCACAGAGGTGGAACAGACTTCCACAGAAGAGAGAGAGACAGCCACAGAATGGAAAGAGATAGCCACAGAAGGCAGAGACTGCCACAATGGGGAAGTGACAGCCTCAGAATGGAGAGACTGCCACAGAGGGGACGAGACAGCCACAGAAGGGAGAGACAACCACACAGGAGAGAGACAGCCACAGAAGGGAGAGAATGTCACAGAAAGGAGAGACTGCTACAGAGGGGAGACAGACTGCCACAGAGGGAAAGAGACAGCCACAGAAGAGAGAGACAGCCACAGAAGGGAAGAGACAGCCACAGAAGGGAGACACAGCCACAGAGGGGAGAGACAGCCGCACAGGAGAGAGATAACAACAGAAGGGAGAGAATGCCACAGAAAGTGGAGACTGCCACAGAGGGGAGACATACTGCCGCAGAGGGGAGACAGATTGGCACAGAGGGAAAGAGACAGCCACAGAGGGGACACACAGCCACAGAGGGGGAACAGACTGCCACAGAGGAGAGAGACAGCCACAGATGGGAAGAGACAGCCACATAGGGGAGAGACAGCCACAGAATGGAGAGAGATAGCCACAGAAGGCAGAGACTACCACAGTGGGGACAAGACAGTCACAGAAGGGAGAGACAGTCACACAGGGGAGAGACAGCCACAGAAGAGAGAGACTGCCACAGAAAGGAGAGACTGCCACAGAGTGGAAACACAGCCACAGAGGATGGACAGACTACCACAGAAAAGAGAGACAGCCGCAGAGGGGAAGAGACAGCCACACAGGGGAGAGACAGCCACACAGGGGAAATACAGCCACAGAAGGAAGAGAGAGAGCCACAGAAGGCAGAGACAGCCACAGAAGGCAGAGATAGCCACAGAAGGCAGAGACAGCCACAGAAGGGGCAGACTGCCACAGAAAGGAGAGACTGCCACAGAGGGGAGACAGGCTGCCAAAGAAGGAAAGAGACAGCCACAGAAGGGAGAGACAGCCACAGAAAGGACAGAGACAGCCACAGAGTGGAAACACAGCCACAGAGGATGGACAGATTGCCACAGAAAGGAGAGACAGCCGCAGAGGGGAAGAGACAGCCACACAAGGGAGAGACAGCCACACAGGGGAAATACAGCCACAGAAGGGAGAGAGACAGCCACAGAAGGCAGAAACAGCCACAGAAGGCAGAGACAGCCACAGAAGGCAGAGACAGCCACAGAAGGGAGGAACTGCCACAGAAAGGAGAGACTGCTACAGAGGGAAAGAGACAGCTGCAGAAGGGAGAGAGAGACACAGAAGGGAGAGAGACAGCCACAGAGGGGACACACAGCCACAGAGGTGGAACAGACTTACACAGAAGAGAGACAGCCACTGAAGGGAAGAGACACCACACAGGAGAGAGACAGCCACAGAATGGAGAGAGATAGCCACAGAAGGCAGAGGCTGCCACAGTGGGGACGTGACAGCCTCAGAATGGAGAGACTGCCACAGAGGGGATGAGACAGCCACAGAAGGGAGAGACAGCCACACAGGAGAGAAACAGCCACACAGGAGAGATACAGCCACAGAAGGGAGAGACTGTCACAGAAAGGAGAGACTGCCACAGAGGGAAAGAGACAGCTACAGAAAGGAGAGACAACCACAGAAGGAAGAGAAACAGCCACAGAGGGAACACACTGCCACAGAGGGGGAACAGACTGCCACAGAAGAGAGAAACAGCCACAGAAGAGAAGAGACAGCTACAGAAGAAAGAAACAGCCACAGAAGGGAGGGACAGCCACAGAAGGGAGAGACTGCCACAGAGGAGAAGAGACAGTTACAGAAGGGAGAAACAGCCACAGAAGGGAGAGACAGCCACAGAAAGGAGATACTGCCACAGAAAGGAGAGACTGCCACAGAGGGGAGACAGACTGCCACAGAGGGAATGAGACAGCCACAGAAGGGAGAGACAGCCACAGAAGGTACAGAGACAGCCACAGAGGGGAAACACAGCCGCAGTGGATGGACAGACTGCCACAGAAAAGAGAGACAGCCACAGAGGGGAAGAGACAGCCACACAGGGGAGATACAGCCACAGAAGGGAGAGAGACAGCCACAAAAGCAGAGATAGCCACAGAAGGCAGAGACTGCCATAGAAGAGAGAGACTGCCACAGAGGGGAGACAGGCTGCCAAAGAAGGAAAGAGACAGCCACAGAAGGGAGAGACAGCCACAGAAAGGACAGAGACAGCCACAGAGTGGAAACACAGCCACAGAGGATGGACAGATTGCCACAGAAAGGAGAGACAGCCGCAGAGGGGAAGAGACAGCCACACAAGGGAGAGACAGCCACACAGGGGAAATACAGCCACAGAAGGGAGAGAGACAGCCACAGAAGGCAGAAACAGCCACAGAAGGCAGAGACAGCCACAGAAGGCAGAGACAGCCACAGAAGGGAGGAACTGCCACAGAAAGGAGAGACTGCTACAGAGGGAAAGAGACAGCTGCAGAAGGGAGAGAGAGACACAGAAGGGAGAGAGACAGCCACAGAGGGGACACACAGCCACAGAGGTGGAACAGACTTACACAGAAGAGAGACAGCCACTGAAGGGAAGAGACACCACACAGGAGAGAGACAGCCACAGAATGGAGAGAGATAGCCACAGAAGGCAGAGGCTGCCACAGTGGGGACGTGACAGCCTCAGAATGGAGAGACTGCCACAGAGGGGATGAGACAGCCACAGAAGGGAGAGACAGCCACACAGGAGAGAAACAGCCACACAGGAGAGATACAGCCACAGAAGGGAGAGACTGTCACAGAAAGGAGAGACTGCCACAGAGGGAGACAGACTGCCACAGAGGGAAAGAGACAGCTACAGAAAGGAGAGACAACCACAGAAGGAAGAGAAACAGCCACAGAGGGAACACATGCCACAGAGGGGGAACAGACTGCCACAGAAGAGAGAAACAGCCACAGAAGAGAAGAGACAGCTACAGAAGAAAGAAACAGCCACAGAAGGGAGGGACAGCCACAGAAGGGAGAGACTGCCACAGAGGAGAAGAGACAGTTACAGAAGGGAGAAACAGCACAGAAGGAGAGACAGCCACAGAAAGGAGATACTGCACAGAAAGGAGAGACTGCCACAGAGGGAGAAGACTGCCACAGAGGGAATGAGATAGCCACAGAAGGGAGAGACAGCCACAGAAGGTACAGAGACAGCCACAGAGGGGAAACACAGCGCAGTGGATGGACAGACTGCCACAGAAAAGAGAGACAGCACAGAGGGAAGAGACAGCCACACAGGGGAGATACAGCCACAGAAGGAGAGAGACAGCCACAAAAGCAGAGATAGCCACAGAAGGCAGAGACTGCCATAGAAGAGAGAGACTGCCACAGAGGGGAGACAGGCTGCCAAAGAAGGAAAGAGACAGCCACAGAAGGGAGAGACAGCCACAGAAAGGACAGAGACAGCCACAGAGTGAAACACAGCCACAGAGGATGGACAGATTGCCACAGAAAGGAGAGACAGCCGCAGAGGGGAAGAGACAGCCCCACAAGGGAGAGACAGCCACACAGGGAAATACAGCCACAGAAGGGAGAGAGACAGCCACAGAAGGCAGAAACAGCCACAGAAGGCAGAGACAGCCACAGAAGGCAGAGACAGCCACAGAAGGGAGGAACTGCCACAGAAAGGAGAGACTGCTACAGAGGGAAAGAGACAGCTGCAGAAGGGAGAGAGAGACACAGAAGGGAGAGAGACAGCCACAGAGGGGACACACAGCCACAGAGGTGGGGGGGGGGGGGGGGGGGGGGGGGGGGGGGGGGGGGGGGGGGGGGGGGGGGGGGGGGGGGGGGGGGGGGGGGGGGGGGGGGGGGGGGGGGGGGGGGGGGGGGGGGGGGGGGGGGGGGGGGGGGGGGGGGGGGGGGGGGGGGGGGGGGGGGGGGGGGGGGGGGGGGGGGGGGGGAGCCACAGAAGGCAGAGACTGCCATAGAAGAGAGAGACTGCCACAGAGGGGAGACAGGCTGCCAAAGAAGGAAAGAGACAGCCACAGAAGGGAGAGACAGCCACAGAAAGGACAGAGACAGCCACAGAGTGGAAACACAGCCACAGAGGATGGACAGATTGCCACAGAAAGGAGAGACAGCCGCAGAGGGGAAGAGACAGCCACACAAGGGAGAGACAGCCACACAGGGGAAATACAGCCACAGAAGGGAGAGAGACAGCCACAGAAGGCAGAAACAGCCACAGAAGGCAGAGACAGCCACAGAAGGCAGAGACAGCCACAGAAGGGAGGAACTGCCACAGAAAGGAGAGACTGCTACAGAGGGAAAGAGACAGCTGCAGAAGGGAGAGAGAGACACAGAAGGGAGAGAGACAGCCACAGAGGGGACACACAGCCACAGAGGTGGAACAGACTTACACAGAAGAGAGACAGCCACTGAAGGGAAGAGACACCACACAGGAGAGAGACAGCCACAGAATGGAGAGAGATAGCCACAGAAGCAGAGGCTGCCACAGTGGGACTGACAGCCTCAGAATGGAGAGACGCCACAGAGGGGAGAGACAGCCACAGAAGGGAGAGACAGCCACACAGGAGAGAAACAGCCACACAGGAGAGTACAGCCACAGAAGGAGAGACTGTCACAGAAAGGAGAGACTGCCACAGAGGGAAAGAGACAGCACAGAAAGGAAGACAACCACAGAAGGAAGAGAAACAGCCACAGAGGGAACACAGCCACAGAGGGGGAACAGACTGCCACAGAAGAGAGAAGACAAGCACACAAGAAGAAGCCAAGAGGACAGCCACAGAACACTCAGAAAGAAGACAAGAGAAAGCCACAGAAGGAGAGGAAGCCAAAGAGAGACCCAGAAGAGGAGACAGGGAGGAACAGGAGAACAGCCAAGGGAAAAGACAGAAGGAGAGACAGCACCAGAGAAAGCCACAAGGAGAACAGCCCAGGGAGAGAGCAAAGAGAGACAGCCCAAGGGAGACAGCAAAGGAAACGCACAGAAAGGAGAGACGCCAAGAGAGAAGCCAAGGGAACAGACTGCCAAGGAGCTGCACAGGAGACAGCCAAACAGAGGGAGAGACAGCCACAGAAGACAAACACAGAGGAAAACGCCAGAGAAGACGCCACAGAAAGAGACAGCCAGAGGGAGAGAACACAGGGAACACCAAGGGGAAACAGCACAAGAGAGAAGCCACGGGAGACGCCAAAACTACGAGGAAAAGAGAGACAGCCACGAAGAGACAGCCAAGAGAGACGCCAGGGGAAAGCAAAGGGGAACACAGAGGAGAGAGCAGAGGAACACCACAAGAGGAACAGAACACCCGAGGAGACGCACAGGGACACCAAAGACAGCCCAAGAGGAGAAAGCACAGAGAGAGCTCAGAAGGACACCAGAGAAGAGACCAGGAGAGACAGCACAGACACACAGCCACAAGGTGGAACAGACTTACACAGAAGAGAGAGCACTGAAGGAAGAGACACCACACAGGAGAGAGACAGCACAGAATGGAGAGAGATAGCCACAGAAGGCAAGGCGCACAGTGGGGACGTGACAGCTCAGAATGGAGAGACTGCCACAGAGGGGATGAGACAGCCACAGAAGGAGAGAACGCCACACAGAGAGAAACAGCACACAGGAGAGATACAGCCACAGAAGGAGAGACTGTCACAGAAAGGAGAGACTGCCACAGAGGGAAGAGCAGCTACAGAAAGGAGAGACAACCACAGAAGGAAGAGAAACAGCCACAGAGGGAACACACTGCCACAGAGGGGAACAGACTGCCACAGAAGGAGAAACAGCCACGAAGAGAAGAGACAGCTACAGAAGAAAGAAACAGCCACAGAAGGGAGGGACAGCCACAGAAGGGAGAGACTGCCACAGAGGAGAAGAGACAGTTACAGAAGGGAGAAACAGCCACAGAAGGGAGAGACAGCCACAGAAAGGAGATACTGCCACAGAAAGGAGAGACTGCCACAGAGGGGAGACAGACTGCCACAGAGGGAATGAGACAGCCACAGAAGGGAGAGACAGCCACAGAAGGTACAGAGACAGCCACAGAGGGGAAACACAGCCGCAGTGGATGGACAGACTGCCACAGAAAAGAGAGACAGCCACAGAGGGGAAGAGACAGCCACACAGGGAGATACAGCCACAGAAGGGAGAGAGACAGCCACAAAAGCAGAGATAGCCACAGAAGGCAGAGACTGCCATAGAAGAGAGAGACTGCCACAGAGGGGAGACAGGCTGCCAAAGAAGGAAAGAGACAGCCACAGAAGGAGAGACAGCCACAGAAAGGACAGAGACAGCCACAGAGTGGAAACACAGCCACAGAGGATGGACAGATTGCCACAGAAAGGAGAGACAGCCGCAGAGGGAAGAGACAGCCACACAAGGGAGAGACAGCCACACAGGGGAAATACAGCACCACAGAAGGGAGAGAGACAGCCACAGAAGGCAGAAACAGCCACAGAAGGCAGAGACAGCCACAGAAGGCAGAGACAGCCACAGAAGGGAGGAACTGCCACAGAAAGGGAGAGACTGCTACAGAGGGAAAGAGACAGCTGCAGAAGGGAGAGAAGCCACAGAAGGAGAGAGACAGCCACAGAGGGACACACAGCCACAGAGGGAACAGACTTACACAGAGAGAGACAGCCACTGAAGGGAAGAGACGACACACACAGGAGAGAGACAGCCACAGAATGGAGAGAGATAGCCACAGAAGGCAGAGGCTGCCACAGTGGGGACGTGACAGCCTCAGAATGGAGAGATTGCCACAGAGGGGATGAGACAGCCACAGAAGGGAGAGACAGCCACACAGGAGAGAAACAGCCACACAGGAGAGATACAGCCACAGAAGGGAGAGGGCTGTCACAGAAAGGAGAGACTGCCACAGAGGGGAGACAGACTGCCACAGAGGGAAAGAGACAGCTACAGAAAGGAGAGACAACCACAGAAGGAAGAGAAACAGCCACAGAGGGAACACACTGCCACAGAGGGGGAACAGACTGCCACAGAAGAGAGAAACAGCCACAGAAGAGAAGAGACAGCTACAGAAGAAAGAAACAGCCACAGAAGGGAGGGACAGCCACAGAAGGGAGAGACTGCCACAGAGGAGAAGAGACAGTTACAGAAGGGAGAAACAGCCACAGAAGGGAGAGACAGCCACAGAAAGGAGATACTGCCACAGAAAGGAGAGACTGCCACAGAGGGGAGACAGACTGCCACAGAGGGAATGAGACAGCCACAGAAGGGAGAGACAGCCACAGAAGGTACAGAGACAGCCACAGAGGGGAAACACAGCCGCAGTGGATGGACAGACTGCCACAGAAAAGAGAGACAGCCACAGAGGGGAAGAGACAGCCACACAGGGGAGATACAGCCACAGAAGGGAGAGAGACAGCCACAAAAGCAGAGATAGCCACAGAAGGCAGAGACTGCCATAGAAGAGAGAGACTGCCACAGAGGGGAGACAGGCTGCCAAAGAAGGAAAGAGACAGCCACAGAAGGGAGAGACAGCCACAGAAAGGACAGAGACAGCCACAGAGTGGAAACACAGCCACAGAGGATGGACAGATTGCCACAGAAAGGAGAGACAGCCGCAGAGGGGAAGAGACAGCCACACAAGGGAGAGACAGCCACACAGGGGAAATACAGCACAGAAGGGAGAGAGACAGCCACAGAAGGCAGAAACAGCCACAGAAGGCAGAGACAGCCACAGAAGGCAGAGACAGCCACAGAAGGGAGGAACTGCCACAGAAAGGAGAGACTGCTACAGAGGGAAAGAGACAGCTGCAGAAGGGAGAGAGAGACACAGAAGGGAGAGAGACAGCCACAGAGGGGACACACAGCCACAGAGGTGGAACAGACTTACACAGAAGAGAGACAGCCACTGAAGGGAAGAGACACCACACAGGAGAGAGACAGCCACAGAATGGAGAGAGATAGCCACAGAAGGCAGAGGCTGCCACAGTGGGGACGTGACAGCCTCAGAATGGAGAGACTGCCACAGAGGGGAGAGACAGCCACAGAGGGAGAGACAGCCACACAGGAGAGAAACAGCCACACAGGAGAGATACACCACAGAAGGAGAGACTGTCACAGAAAGGAGAGACTGCACAGAGGGGAGACGACTGCCAGAGGGAAAGGAGTACAGAAAGAGAGACAACAAGAAGAAGAGAACAGCACAGAGGAACACACTGCCACAAGGGGACAACTGCCACAGAAGAGAAACAGCACAGAAAGAGAGACAGACAGAAGAAGAAACACCACAAGGAGGAAGCCAGAGGGGAGACTGCACAGAAGAAGAGACAGTACAGGAGAAAGCACAGAAGGAGAGAAGCACAGAAAGGAGATCTGCACGAAAGGAGAGATGCAAGAGGGAGACAGACTGCCAAGGAATGGATAGCCAGAAGGAGAGACAGCACGAGGTACAGAGAGCCAGAGGGAAACACAGCCCAGTGGAGGACAGACTGCCACAGAAAAGAGAGACAGCCACAGAGGGAGAACAGCACAAGGGGAGATACAGCCAGAAGGAGAGAGACAGCCAAAGAGAGTAGCACAGAAGCAGACTGCCATAGAAGAGAGGACTGCAAGAGGAGACAGGTGCAAAGAAGGAAGAGACAGCCAGAGGGAGAGACAGCCACAGAAGGACAGAGACAGCCCAGAGTGGAACAGCCAGAGATGGACAATTGCACAGAAAGGAGAGACAGCGCAGAGGAGAGCGCCACACAGGGAGAGACAGCCACACGGAAATAAGCCACAGGAGAGAGACAGCCACAGAAGGCAGAAACGCACAGAGCAGAGACACCACGAGCAGAGACAGCAAGAAGGAGGAATGCACAGAAGGAGAGATGCTACAGAGGAAGAGACATGCAGAAGGGAGGAGAGACACAGAGAGAGGACGCCACGAGGGACAACAGCCAAGAGGGGACAGACTTACACAGAGGAGACAGCACTAAGGAGAGAACCACGGAGAGACGCCACAGAATGGAGGAGATGCCAGAGCGAGGCTCCACAGTGGGAGTGCAGCGATGGAGAGATCAAGAGGATGACAGCACAGAAGAGAGACAGCCCACGGAAGAAAAGCACACAGGAGTACAGCACAGAGGGAGAGACTTCACAGAAGGAGAGACTGCCAAGGGAACAGACTGCCAGAGGAAGAGAAGCTAAGAAGAGAGACAACACAGAAGAAAGAAACACACAGAGGGAACACAGCCACAGAGGGGAACAGACTGCCACAGAAGAGAGAAACAGCCACAGAAGAGAAGAGACAGCTACAGAAGAAAGAAACAGCCACAGAAGGGAGGGACAGCCACAGAAGGGAGAGACTGCCACAGGAGAAGAGACAGTTACAGAAGGGAGAAACAGCCACAGAAGGGAGAGACAGCCACAGAAAGGAGATACTGCCACAGAAAGGAGAGACTGCCACAGAGGGGAGACAGACTGCCACAGAGGGAATGAGATAGCCACAGAAGGGAGAGACAGCCACAGAAGGTACAGAGACAGCCACAGAGGGGAAACACAGCCGCAGTGGATGGACAGACTGCCACAGAAAAGAGAGACAGCCACAGAGGGGAAGAGACAGCCACACAGGGGAGATACAGCCACAGAAGGGAGAGAGACAGCCACAAAAGCAGAGATAGCCACAGAAGGCAGAGACTGCCATAGAAGAGAGAGACTGCCACAGAGGGGAGACAGGCTGCCAAAGAAGGAAAGAGACAGCCACAGAAGGGAGAGACAGCCACAGAAAGGACAGAGACAGCCACAGAGTGGAAACACAGCCACAGAGGATGGACAGATTGCCACAGAAAGGAGAGACAGCCGCAGAGGGGAAGAGACAGCCACACAAGGGAGAGACAGCCACACAGGGGAAATACAGCCACAGAAGGGAGAGAGACAGCCACAGAAGGCAGAAACAGCCACAGAAGGCAGAGACAGCCACAGAAGGCAGAGACAGCCACAGAAGGGAGAGACTGCCACAGAAAGGAGAGACTGCCAGAGAGGGGAGACAGACTGCTACAGAGGGAAAGTGACAGCTGCAGAAGGGAGAGAGAGCCACAGAAGGGGGAGAGACAGTCACAGAGGGGACACAGCCACAGAATGGAGAGAGATAGCCACAGAAGGCAGAGACTGCCACAGTGGGGAAGAGACAGTCTCAGAATGGAGAGACTGTCACAGAGGGGACCAGACAGCCACAGAAGGGAGAGACAGCCACACAGGAGAGTGACAGCCACAGAAAGGAGAGACTGTCACAGAAAGGAGAGACTGCCACAGAGGGGAGACAGACTGCAACAGAGGGAAAGAGGCAGCTGCAGAAGGGAGAGACAGCCACAGAAGGGAGAGAAACAGCTACAGAGGGGACACACAGCCACAGAGTGGGAACAGACTGCCACAGAAGAGAGACAGCCACAGAAGGGAAGAGAAAGCCACATAGGGGAGAGACAGCCACAGAACGGAGAGAGATAGCCACAGAAGGCAGAGACTGCCACAGAGGGGTAGAGACAGCCACAGAAGGGAAAGACAGCCACAGAAGGGAGACACTGCCACAGAAGGGAGAGACTGCCACAGAGGAGAAGAGATAGTAACAGAAAGGAGAAACAGCCACAGAAGGGAGAGACAGCAACAAAAAGGAAAGACTGCCACAAAATGGAGAGACAGCCACAGAAAGGAGAGACTGCCACAGAGGGAAAGAGACAGACACAGAAGGAACAGAGACAGCTACAGAGGGGAAACACAGCCGCAGTGGATGAACAGACTGCCACAGGAAAGAGAGACAGCCGCAGAGGGGAAGAGACAGCAACACAGGGGGAGACAGACACACAGGGGAGATATAGCCACAAAAGGGAGAGAGAAAGCCACAAAAAGCAGAGACAGCCACAGAAGGCAGAGACTGCCATAGAAGAGAGACTGCCACAGAGAGGAAGAGACAGCCACAGAATGTAGAGACAGCTACACAGGGGAGACAGCCACTGACGGGAGAGACAGCCATACACTCCCTGACAGAGGCTATGTCGCTTATTCATGTTATGTAAATAAAGGCTTATAACCTGATGTTAAATTCATCCATTGGTTGTATAAATTACTCTTTTGAAAGCTGAAACACTCCAAAATGTTGTTTAGGTTAAGAAAATAAATTGGCATCAATGCTAAAATATTGATCATTTAATGGTCAGATTTTGGCAAGACAAATGTTTTGTTGCCCACAGAAAGAAAGTAATGTGATTTTCAAACAAATAATTAACTTAAAATACAAATATATGTTGCATAACATTGGTGAATGAAGTTGTGGTACTATTAGAGTCATATTTAATATTTTGTGTGACTTCCATGAGCTTGAAGGACTGCATTCATGCGGTTCAACAATGATTCATACAATTTATTAATGAAGTCATCAGGAATAGCAAAGAATGCAGTCTTACATGCCTCCCAGAGTTCATCTAGATTCTTTGGTTTTGTCTTCCAAGCTTCCTCTTTCATCCTACCCCAAACATGCTCAATGATGTCCATGTCTGGTGACTGGGCTGGCCAGTCCTTGAGCACCTTGATCTTTTTTGCCTGGAGGAACTTTGTTGTAGAGATGGATGTATGAGATGGAGCACCCTCCTGCTGCAGAATTTGACCCCTTTTATGATTTGGAATATAAGAGGTAACTAATACTTCTTGATATTCTGGGCTATTGATATTGCCTTCCACCTTGCAAATGTTTTGCACACCCCCATACTAAATGTAACCCCAGACCATGATCTTTCCACCACAAAATGTAACTGTTTTCTGGGTGTATTTTGGATCCATACAGGCTCCAGTAGGTCTCCTGCAGTTCTTGCGGCAGCTGTGGTGTAATTCTACTGGATTCATCAGAGAAATCCACCTTCTGCCACTTTTCCAACATCCATCTGTTTAGCAGGCTGTGGGACTTTGCAAAGGCCACACTGTTTTTTATTTGCCTTTTGTTTAGTGCTGGATTCTGGGCACTGATTCGACCTTGGAGGCCATTTCAAGACAGAATCCTACAAACTGTTCTAGTTGACACAGGGACTTGAGGTTACCAGGCCTGTTGGAGCTCTGCTGCAGTGGAAGAGGGGCTTGCTTTGGATTTTCTAACCAACAAACATTCCTCCTGAGCAGTTGTCTTGTGGAGTCTGCCGGACCTGGGCTTGTCAAACACATCTCCAGTCTCTTCAAATCTTTTTTTAATTTTTTGCACTTGATGCTGAGACACATTAAAGGTGCCAGCCACCTCAGCAGTGGATCTGGTCTTCAACCTCTTGATAATCAAGGCTTTGGTCGCAGGGTGGATTTTTGGCATGTTGTCAGAGCTCAAGTTGCAGTTCAAATGAAGGTCTGGGGTGCTGGGTTTCTTTTTATACACATCCACTAATTAACTGATCATTTACTGAGCACAGGTGAGGATGTAAACTAGGATTGGATGCAGTATATGACCAGGCGACAAAACTTTTGTATTGCCAAAATCTGACCATTCTGTGTTCATTAAATGATCAATATTTCAGCATTGTTGACAATTTATTTTCTTAACCTAAACCAAATTTCGGAGCGTTTCAGTTTTCAAAAGAGTAATTTATACAACAATGCATGAATTTACCGTCAGGTTATAAACTTTTATTTACATGACATGGATAAGTGACATAACTTCTGTCAGGGAGTGTAGAAGGGAGAGACTAGCACAGAAGAGAGAGAAAGCCGCAGAAGGGAGAGAGAGACACAAGTGAGAGACAGGCCAGAAGGGAGAGACTCCCACAGAGGGGAGAGACAGCTACACAGGGGAGAGACAGCCACAGAAGGGAGAGACTGCCACAGAAGGAGAGATAGTGCCCAAGGAAGAGACAGCATACAGACACCACCCTCCCGATGCGATAGCCATGAACCCCAAACAGCCCTCTGCACAGTATGATGGACTTCGCACTAAATAACTATTTGTATACAGCATAATAGCTTTCAAATAGGCCTCAATAAAGTATAAAGGCTCCCTCATAGGCCTCCATATAGTATAATGGCCTCCACATAGCCCTTGAAATATTATAATGGCCTCCACATAGCCCTGCAAATATTATATTAGCCTCCACATAGGCCTCCAAATATTAAAATTACCTCCACATAGCCTTCAATATAGTAATGGACCCCACATAGTCCCCTATGCACTCCTATAGTCCTCCATATAGTATATTGTTTCCCCACCATCCTCTATATATTCTAATAGGCCCCAAGTTGACTTCCTAATAGTATAATGCTTCCCTACAGTCCTCTACTGTACATATTATAATGCACCCCCATAGTCCTCCATATGCCAATACAATTAAAGATGCGATGA
The DNA here is from genome assembly GCA_033576535.1 of Allobates femoralis. Lineage (NCBI taxonomy): Eukaryota > Metazoa > Chordata > Amphibia > Anura > Aromobatidae > Allobates > Allobates femoralis. The sequence continues at coordinate 444,997,595 of JARQOC010000006.1, read as the reverse complement.
CTGGTTGGGGGGGAGGGGGGCGCAATGCCTTTGCTGGTACCGGACCTCTTGACTCATGGGCTTCACAGTGTCCATGTGGTCAGCCGCCATTGGCGGTATGCTGCTGAAAAAATGCTATAAAAGCAGAGTCAGTAAAGTATGGCAGAATTCAACTCACTTGGATTTTTTTTCCTGTTATTCAATACATTGTATGGAAAGATGAATGGTGTCATTCTCAACTGCATCTTTGCAAAAAGGCTAATTCCTGGAGGAAAGGTAGGAAATAGGGATGGGCGAATCTACTCGCTAGGACTCGTTACTCGGCGAGTAGTAAGGGACTCGCAGGACTCGGCACTCTGCGAGTTTCCCAGTGATTACTCGCACGAGTCCAATGCAAATCAATATCAATCCTAGTTTTGTCAGAAACGCTGACAAAACTAGGATTGCCATTGTTTGCATTAGACTCGGCTACTGTGCCAGTGATAGCAGGGAAACTCGCAAATAACTGCTGTTACATTGCGAGCCGAGTCCAGCTGTCTGCTCTGTGCAGCTCCAGGGTCCTAGAGCCCGCCTGCTCACAGAGATGATGTAGCAGTGCTGAGATTGTTCTCAGTCTGCTCATTCCCTGTGCATAGACATCTATATCTATGCACAGGGGATGTAGCAGAGAGGACATCGCGTTTTGGACTACGTCGGACGGAAGAGGATTTTTTTAATTAAAGATGGCGTCCCTAATGGCTTTTTTTTTTATTTCAAATAAAAATTTTTCTCTGTGTTGTGTTTTTTTAACCCTTTATTGGAGATTCTTAGTGGCTGGGTCAAACGTGGCCTGACATTAAGAATCTCGGGCTTAATACCAGCTTGTATAACAAAGCTGGTATTAACCCCTTTATTACCCAGCGTGCTACCGCCACCAGGGCCGCTGGAAGAGCGGGGTTCAGCGCCAGAGGATGGCGCTTCAATGAACGCGCCATCTTCTGGGGCGGCTGCGGGCTGCAATTTGCAGTGGGGGGTGCCCAGAAAGCTTGGGCATCCCTGCGCTGCGGATTCCAGCCCCCAGCTGCTTAGCTGTACCTGGCTAGACATAGAAATTGCGCGGAGCCCCACGCATTTTTTTTTTATTATTTCATGAATTTCAGAGTCAGAGTCTCAGAGTCAGAGTCAGAATCTCAGAATTTCATGAAATAATTAAAAAAAAATGCGTGGGCTCCGCGCAATTTCTATGTCTAGCCAGGTACAGCTAAGCAGCTGGGGGCTGGAATCCGCAGCGCAGGGATGCCCAAGCTTTCTGGGCACCCCCCGCTGCAAATTGCAGCCCGCAGCCGCCCCAGAAGATGGCGCGTTCATTGAAGCGCCATCCTCTGGCGCTGAACCCCGCTCTTCCAGCAGCCCTGGTAGCGGTGGCACGCTGGGTAATAAAGAGGTTAGGGCCAGCTTTGTATTATCAGCTGGCCCTAAGCCCGAAATTTATGGCGGTCACGCCAATATTAGACATGACTGCCATGAATTTCTATTAAATTGTTTTAAAAAAAACACAACACAAAGAAAAATTTTTATTTGAAATTTTAAAAAAAAGCCATTAGGGACGCCATCTTTAATTTAAAAAATCCTCTTCCGTCCGACGCAGTCCAAAACGCGATGTCCTCTCTGCTACATCCCCTGTGCATAGATATAGATGTCTATGCACAGGGAATGAGCAGACTGAGAACAATCTCAGCTCTGCTACATCAGGCAGCAGGCGGGCTCTAGGACCCTGGAGCTGGCAGCCAGCACACTGAGCAGACAGGACTCTTATCTGTGCGAGTTTCCCAGCGATTACTTACAAAGTAAACGAGTCCAATGCAAATAAATGACAAAACTAGGATTGCTTCAGGCTGAAGCTTCCGAGACACATCTGCGATTTGTAAATCTCACACTACTCGCTATTACTCGCTTCCCCATTCATTAACATTGGACTCGCTAGACTCGCAACGAGTAGCGAGTCCTGTGCTCAGACTCGCTAGAGTCAAGCGATTCCGAGTAATTTAGGATTCGCCCATCACTAGTAGGAAAACTTAAAAAAATTGAAACTGGTCTGATGTGACAAGGGGTTAAGACAACTATATACTGTATACTGGAGACAAATTAAAATACTAAAAAAATGACCACTATAAAAATATACATTTTGGGGAGGTTTTCTCCAGTTTTAATGTGACTTCTAGAGGGCAATCTAGACTTGGTGGCACATGTGGGGCAGAAACTCATTCTTCACGTTAAATTTTGGCTTCTTGATGGGTAATCTAGGGTTAACAGATACATATTTTTTTCTTAACGACGACATAAAAAGTCTTAAGACGATGATTTCTCATTCATAGAAGAGGAAGAGACGCACAGGATGGTTTCAGGAAATGATCCAATCTCATCAGGTTGAACTGCGAGCAGTAATGAGACAGTTTGCTTATTATTAATTAATTTGCTTCTTAGATCTGTCTCTGTGCTAGGAGTTCCTGATAATCTGGAACAAGAAATCTTGTTAATCCTCATTTCTTCAAGGCAGCAGCACACAGCAGCCGCGTACACGTGAAGGATACAATCTGCCGTTAACCCCTATTGGACATCATATATGAGTTTAAGCTTCATTTATTTTGCTGATGTTTAGGGCCCTTTAAGAAATGGTGAACATATGACATTGTCATTTATCATATTAATAAATGGACGCTACGATCAAAAATTACTAATCAGATTTTCGTGCAATTTGTTTTTTTCCATATCTAAAGCACAGACTAAAAATGTAAATGAGATAAATGAAAAAGAACTGATCAAAATTAGAGAACACATAGCTGCAAGTGATTGGTGTTAATCTGGCACCTGGTGCCAATTTCCTTACTTATCTGACAAACCCTATTTAACTGGCAGCCTAACTTTCCAGTTTGCACTCACTTTGCAAAAATAGTGACTGAAACCCTCCGGCAGCAGGTTGTCCGATAAAGGCCAAAGGGGTCACCCTATCAGTCATAGCAACAGAAGTTGGTCGTTCCAAGTTGTGATTTCTAGAATATTGCATCTTTACTGCATCACAAACTCTTTCAAGCCCCTCAAGATGGCAGGTCGCGCTCGAAAGACAAATGCAAGAGAGGACAGGATAATGTGGAGAATCTCCATAGGCAATTGTTTCCACAGTGCAGATAGAATAGCTCGCCAGTTCAGCACTGAACAGGGTAAGGATTTGTCTTATCATACAGTGTCACGATGTTTAAGAACATTTGGACTGAAAGCCCACTCTGCAGTGACCAAACCTCTAATTATAGACAGAATCAAAAGTCTAGACTCATCTTTGGTAAGGAGCATGTTGTGTGGACAGAGGAGAAGTGGTCCACAGTTCATTTTAGTGGTAAAAGAAAATTTAATTTATTTGGTCTGATGGGAAACATTATGTTCATCGACAAACTGTGGAAAAAAGCAGTGGAGAGGTGGTGGAGGAAGTGTCATGGTTTGGGGATTGTTTTCTGCTGCAGGGGTTGGACCTCTCATAAAGTTATATGGCAGAGTGCTTGAAGTGTGTATCAGAACCTTCTTCAATAACACGTGGTTCCTTACTTGTGTTCAGCAATCAATCAGCCAGCAACTTTCATGCAGGACAATGTTCTCCTGTCACACAGCAAAACGGGTAAAGCAAATCCTTCAAACAGAAAACATTAAAACAATGAAATGGCCACCCAGAGTTCTGATCTAAACTCAAGAGAAAACCTCTGAAAAATCCTTGGTGACAAAGTTATGGCCAAGAAACTTACAACAGTCAAAGAACTGTGGAAGAGACTGGAAGAATAATTTGACAAAAATGTTAAAAATACATGTAACACAAAAATTTTATTAATATAATGGATTATTTTCTGATGATAATTTCCCTTTAAAGGGAGTCTGTCAGGTCAAAAATCCATATGTAACTGCTATAATTGGTTTAATTTGTTTCTCTAAGCTCTCTCTATTCATGTATTTCTTTTATTTACAGTATAGTCCCTCCTATCTCCTGTAAACTTCAAATAAAGAGATTCATTTCATCTGTTCAATCACAGTGAATGATCCACTTAGTTATCGTTGTCCATTCACCATAGGATGAATATTCATGTCACATATTCACATCACATCACTGCTGAGAGGGAGTGCATAATTAAATGACAGGTTATAACACAGGCAGACTAATCATCTGTGAATATAACGGAGATGTTAAATGCAGGAGCTCCCTGCAGGGTCTGAAAATGCTGATAGCATGGAAACTGCAAAGGGTAGAACAATGATTTTGCATGTTTATAAAAGGTCTGCCCATGCCCTATTGAAGGGTAATATCAGTATCATACTAACAAAGGATCTGACAGTGCCCGTTTAAATGGAAAGTTAATATTTATACAATAGTAAAACTCAAAGCGGTTGTCCGATCTTAAATGATAATTCTGCAGTCAGTGCCTGCACTGTGCGCTATAAGGATTAACGGTTTTTTAAGGCAGGAATGAACTGCAATTATGCGATATGCATGTTCCTGGCAACAAAAATACTAATGGTGTGGCCATGCTCAATACAAGTGTATGGATCTATATGATCTTTGCCATGTCGATAGCAATCAAGATGGCTGTATTTTATTTAGGCCATCATGAATGCTTCTTGCACCTAGGATAAGGGAATCTCTCATATCTACACAAGTGATAGTCTTTTGTCGTCAAGGGCTTGCCCTGATCCTGAAAATAAAGGTGTGATGCTAGACACTTCATAGATATGAGACAGAGTAAATCAAGCGTTCCAGGGTCAGATATCAAAAGAGCACATTGTGGACTGAAGAATAGACAAAAGCACAGTCAGGTCATGTTTCGGGGTCAGAATGAGGATAATGGTTGAAGCTAAGGGACGATACAAATGGATGGTCAGAGGAGGCCCAAGGTCTGGCAGCAATAGATCAGAACACAGAGCACAGACAAACAAAGCCAATATGCACCAATGAGCAAAATGGTACAAATGGCAAAGAATAGGGACTAACTGCTCAACTAAGTAGCTGTGCAATCATACAGAACAGGGAACACATGAAGAAGCCCAGCACCTCCCAGTCTTAGATTGGACGGCTGAGCTGTTAATCAACACACCGACAGCTAAGCAAGCACCTGCACTATATTGGATGACTGAACTGTCACTCACCTAACTGACAGCTCAGCACAGCCCTGATTCAATAATGCAGCAAACTGTCATTCATTACATCATGACAAAAGGGATCTCAGATCTAATCCTAAAATCCACAAGGATGGCGGAATTCCTTACACATCTAGGTGGCCAGGAGAGAAAACAGCAACATTTCTGTGATCGCCACCAATTCCTGCAGATCAGATCCTACGATCATAAAGTGCAATATTCTACCAATATGCTATGATTTCATACCTCCAGTAAGATGTAATAATAATCATTGTTTTATTAGTTACACTCCGATTACCAAATGATAGATTGGTTCTCTTCCTTCCTTGAAGCAGTTCTGCTGAAGGTGAAGCAATCATCTGATCGGACAGTCTTGGACATCAGCTATTATGCGCAGGACGATTCTATTCAGCCCTAAGGGTCCAAAGCAAGAGCTGCTCTTTGCAGTGGACATTCCTCACTTGATAATCGAGAGTGAAAGTTTTAATGACGGAACTCCAACTATGACATCTTTAGGTTCTAATATGCCACTTAGAAATAGGATTCCGAATCACATCAGGAGGCTTTTCTTAAGGCCCAGTTACATGGCACGACATTGAAACAATGTCGGCAACGATCTCGAGGGGCGCGCAGTCGTTTTTGACATCATTTCAACATCGTGGGGAGATGTCACACGTCTAGATATCGTGGACAACTCACCAACGATGTTGTGAGCAGGTATCCCTGATCATTGCTGTGAATGAGCGAAGTCGTCCATGACCTCGTTATCGCGGTGTCACACAGAACGATGCAGCAGGTTGCTGAAGTTGAGATCGTCAGGTTTTCCAACATGTTGGTAAGCCTGTCAACTCCGATCCAACGATTTATCATAGCAGAGGCACACGCAACGAGGTCGCAACAACGTCGCTGGTACGCCTCCAAAACCCGTGACGTATCAGTGATGACGTTGACGATGTCGTGCCATGTGATGGTACCTTTAAAGGTTCTGGGTCCCAATGCAAAATTTGTAGCAGACCCATCTGCAGCCCAACAGATTATGTGCCATTTACAATATTGCTGTCCTCTGCCCCGGACCCTGTGTTGTTCAACATATTTATCAATGATTTGGTTAAAGCAATTGAGGGCAAACTGATTAAATTTGTTGAAGACACAAAGCTAGGAGGGCTAACTAATACTATAAAAGAGAAAGATGATTCAGAAAGATCTAACAGTGGGTAGCAACTGACAGAATGGTTTACAAAAGGGAGAAATGCAAAATCCTACATTTGGGCAAGAAAAGTGAAAAAAGCATCTACAGAATGCGAGGAATTGGGCTAAGCAGCAGCAAGTGTGAAAAAGACTTGTGTATACTAATAGATCACAGACTGAACATGAGTCAACAGTGTGATGCAGCAGCTAAAAAGGCAAACACAATTCTGGGATGTATTAAGAGAAGCATACAGTCTACATTATGTGAAGACATTATCACCCTCTACTCCTCTTTGGTCAGACCTCATCTGGAATAATGTGTCTAGTTCTGGGCTTCACATTTTAAAAAAGACATCAATAAACTGGAGCAAATGCAGAGAAGAATAACCAGAATGGTGACCAGTCTGCAAACAATGTCCTATGAGGAATAGTTACAGGATTTAAGAATGTTTAGCTTACAAAAAAGAAGACCGAGAAGAGACTTAATAGCTGTCTACAAATATCTCAAGGGCTGTCACACTGTAGAGGGATCTGCTTTATTCTCATTTTCACAAGGAAAGACTAGAAGCAATGGGATGAAACTGAATGGGAGCAGACACAGATTAGATATTAGAAAAACTTTTTGACAGTGAGGGTGAACAACGAATGGAACAGGCGGACACGAGAGGTGGCGAGTTCTCCTTTAATGGAAGTCTTCAAACACAGGCTGGAAAGACATCTGTCTGGGATGATTTAGTGAATCCTGCTTTGAGCAGGAGATTGGACCAGATGACCTAGGAGATTCCTTCCAATTTAACTATTCTATGATTCATACACCATGACCATGATGTGACTTGTACGTCAAGATAGACTAAGGGTACCTTTACACGCGGCTACATTTCTAGGGTGGCTACAGGTAACTTACTGGTTGCAGTGAAATCATGGAGACATGGTTCTATCTTGTTGCTGTGTACAAATGGAATAATCTCTCCATGATTTCACTGCAGCCAGTAAGTTACCTGTAGCCACCCTAGAAATGTAGCCGCGTGTAAAGGTACCCTTACAGGATTTGCGGTAGCCTGAAAAGAAGACCCATTCTTTAACATCTATATGACCTAATTTGTTATATAAAAATCAGTTCCACCAGCCTTGTTATCACCCTCTGAATGCCCAACCATTTACTATATAATGAAACCTCAACACAGATCAGTTCTCTGGGTGGTCGTGACCTGAGGACTCACTTTATGATGACTATAAGCCCTAATTGGGCATACAGAATTGAGTTGTACTCTGTCTCTTCTATTAAAAGGGTACTCCCATCCAGGGGTGCATCAAGCCTCCCTACTGCCTGAGCTGAATAGAGGAGTGGGGGGGGGGTGCTAGCAGACTTCAGCCCCGACGCCCCTGTAGCCTAGGTGAGGAGGGAGTGGGGGGATGTGGTGGGTGCTAGCAGACTTCAGCCTCCCCGCCGCCCCTGTAGCCTACACAAGTAGAGCGCCGCCGCCATCTTACCGGGTGACGCTGCGGTGGCCGCCATCTCGCAGGTAGCTGGCCACTGCTGCTGGCGCCGCCCCCTTCTACAATGCCGCTCCCCTGGCTGCTGCCGCTTGGTACTCATGGCTCATACTGTCCAATGGATGATGTGGCCCTGCTCCCATCTCTTAAAATGATGGCATATTGCTATAGTATGATGATGGTCCAATTTTTGGGACCCCTCCCCCCAGTGATTCTAAGAATAAAAGAACCTAAGCACAAAATTAGCACTGTTTTATGCTGGACAGAGGTGGTCCTACCCACCCAGCTATGAATGGTTTGGTACTAGCTTCCAGTCTTGAAAATATTAGCGGTTGGCCCCGACCATTCATATAGTGATAACATATCTCAACCATATGCCATCACTATTATTAGAAAGTGTGGTCCAAAATCTAAAAAGTTCACCCAGAAGGTTGAGTTTGACGTGGCTTTCACAATATTTTCCATGTAACCAATGGATCAGAAAAGAAGGTAGTATGTATAAAACCCTACCGGCAGCAGAGTATGACGCCTGTACCCTGGGCTTTCCACTCACTAGGGCTCTTCTCCGCCCACATGTCAAGGACAATGAATACGATCTACGTTTTTTTGTTCTACTTGCTCCGGTGCCAATGCTTCCTCCCCCTTCTACAGGTGTTCCAGCTAACAACACAGCAGCGGCTTACGCAGCCCTACTCTTTTGGATTGTTGATCATCTGTCCTACGTCCACAGAGAGATGTGGATTTGGCTGCGATAAAAAGAAACTGCTCGCTCGCACCTGACATCACTCCCCCAGGAGCCGGGCTGAATAACTTGGTTGCCTTGAGCTATTCAGTCCTGGCAGCGAAGTAAACACTTTTGTACTAGCAAGATTACGGAATGTCGTGTCCATGGCTCGCTTCCATCGATGCCTGCCAGGGAAGGTGGAGGTGTACGCTTTCTCGCTTGATCATCCTGTTCCCTTTTACACTTTTCAGGCTTTTGCGGAAGCAAACATAAATGTAGATGAGATTAAATGAGAGTAAATAGTCATTTACTTTATGAATTGAAAGAAAACAATGATTAACTCTTTATCCTCCCTCTAGAGCAGTGTTTCTCAACTCCAGTCCTCAGGGCTCACCAACAGTGCAAGTTTTCAGGATTTCCTTAGTATTGCACAGGCGCTGTAGTCAGCATCAATGCAGGTAATTAAATTATCACCTGTGCAATACTAAGGAAATTCTGAAATCATGATCTGTTGGTGGCCCTTGAGGCCTGGAGTTCCCCACCCCTGCATCAGTCCTCAGGACCCACCAACAGGTCATGTTTTCAGGATTTCCTTAGCATTGCACAGGTGTTGGAATAATCACCAGTGCAGGTGATTACATTTTAACCTGCACAATACTAAGGAAATCCTGAAAACATGACTGTTGGTGGCCCTTGAGTTCTCAACTCCAGCTCTAGAGCAGTGTTCCCGCACTCCAGTCCTCAGGACCCACCAACTGATCATGTTTTCAGGATTTCCTTAGTATTGCACAGGTTTGGAACCATCCCCTGTACAGGTGATTAATTATCACCTGTGCAATACTAAGGAAGTTCTGAAAGCATGATCTGTTGGTGGGTGCTGAAGACTGGAGTTTAGGTAACAGTGCTTTAGAGCTGGGGTGGGGAACTTTAGGCCTCAAGGCCACCAACAGGTCATGTTTTAAGGATTTCCTTAGCATTGCACAGGGGTTGGAATAATCACCAGCGCAGGTGATTATTTTATAACCTGTAGAATACTAAGGAAATCCTGAAAACATGACCTGTTGGTTGCCCTTGAGGCCTGTAGATCCCCACCCCTGCTCTACAGGAACGGTATTGTGAATGCTATAAAATAAAAGCCATTAAATCAATGAAAAATTGCCAATACACAATCCTCCTTTGGTGGCATGCTAAATCACTTCTTAAAAGGAACCTGTAGGTCCTCTGTGTCTCCAGAACCACAGCAGTTCTGCTCAGATATCAAAATTCCCTGCTAAGGCTGGGGTCACACTTGACATGCGTTTTTGTAGTGACTTAAAAAAACTCATGCGTTTCCTATTTTTTCATGTAATTATGAGTTTTTTAAGGTGTGTGATGGCTCCCTGCGTTTTTGGGTGCGTTTTTAAATCTGCACCAAAAAATAGTGCATGCACTATTTTTTGGTGCATTTTGCAAAAAGCATGCGTTTATGTAGAAAACGCATGCGTTTTTATAACATGGGCCCCTATGGAAAACGCATGCAAAAACGCATGTACAATTAGTACCATTTAGTGCCATTCAAAAACGCATGCGTTTTCCATAGGAGCCCATGTTAAAAAAACGCATGTGTTTTCTAAAACGCTTGCGTTTTTTTAACATGGGCTCCTATGGAAAACGCATGCGTTTTTGAATGGCACTAATTGTACATGCGTTTTTGCATGCGTTTCCATAGGGCCCCATATTAAAAAACGCATGGTTACTGTCACACATGCGTTTTTGCTATTAGGGCATGCGGTTTTTAACATGGGGGCCTATGGGTTGCGTTTTTACATGCGTTTTTGAAAACGCAGGTCTCCAAAAACGCTTGTAAAAAATGCTACTGTAACCCTAGCCTAAGGGTGCATGCACACGATCAGTAATTGCAGCATTTTGGACACAGTGTATTTGCACTGTGTCCAAAACACTGCGTTGTACAGTACTAGCACTGTGGATGGGATTTCTAGAAATCTCATGCTCATTGTGCTTCTCCCATCCGCAGCATTATTTCAGCTGCAGTGCAGGTTACTTTGCTTCTACATCTCCGCAATGTTAATGTAATGTTGTGGAGCCAGAAGCAGCCTCCAGCGGGTGAACGCAGGGAAAAGCCGCCCTGCACGAAATGCAGATCATGGGCACAGGGCAGCTGTGTTCTACCTGCGTTCACACACGGCTTCCCACAGGTCCGGGAAAACGCAGTGCCTCCAGATCATGTGCACATACCCTTACAGTCCTTTCATGTCTTTGCATCCATAAACAGATCTTTAGAAAAAGTATTTCTGAAGTCCATTTATGATATGGAAATCAGGGTTTGACTTGTCGAGGGGGTGTTGGTTCCATGACAAGTCCACCCACTTAGCATGTTATCACTCTCGTGTGGGTGTGATAACATGCTTTATAAAAGCTGGCATCTTCGCGTCGCTTTGTTCCCCTCACAGCATTGAGCTTTTAAGCTGATCATGCGCACTATGCCTCTTCGAAGCCAGGACACATTCACCCGGCTTCATAAGATCCTCGCGTATGCTCAAGCTTTGTATAGTGCTGGCAAAGACGCCAGATTTTGTAAAGCATGTTATCCCACAGGGGCGTGATTACATGCTAAATGGGTGGATTAGTCGGGGGAACTAATGCCTCCCGACTAGTCAAAGCCCTAATTGGCATCTAATAAATGGACTTTAGAAATAATTTTTCTAGAGATCTGTTTATGTATACTGTACAAGATATGAAGATATGAAGGGACTGTTAGGCATGGACTTTTGATATGGGTCCACAACTGCTGGTGCTTCTGGCAGCACAGGGGACCTTCACTAACTGCAATTTTCTCTATGTTAAGTGTGTTCAAAAGGATTCTGTAACTTTAAAGGGAGCCTGGCTTTCAGACACCTTGATCTAATTTGATAGGTAATGGGATAAATAGAAAATCTGTAAATCAATTTATTTATAAATAATGGTGTCTATCCCTCGAAAAATCACTTACCTTACACTAGGTTTCTCCCCTTCTATGTAACTTGATGTTTACTGCCTGTTGTCAAGTGTAATCCATCCCTAGCAGCAGAGACAGAGCTGGATTATATGGAGTGTAGGCTTATATATTTCTCTACAGAAAGTGGAGGCAGGTCTTTGTCTTCCTACAGTAAGTAGAGGCAGGTCTTTGTCTTCCTACAGTAAGTGGAGGCAGGTCTTTGTCTTCCTACAGTAAGTGGAGGCAGGTCTTTGTCTTCTTACAGTAAGTATGGGCGGTCATTGTCTCTCTCTGCAGGAATTGTGTTTGGATCAATTTCTTTTTACCAGAAGTAGGGGTGGTTAATTGTCTGGCATACAGTAAGTAAGGTGGTTCTTGTATTTCTAGAGAAAGAGTTTTTTTTTTCTCTCTACAGAAAGTAGGGGTGGGTCCTTGTCTCTCTACAGGAAGTTGGGGTGGGTCCTTGTCTCTCTACAGGAAGTAGGGTGCGTTAATGTCTCTCTTTAAGAAGTAGGGTTGGGTCTATGTCTCTCTACAGGAGCTGGGGGTGGGTCAATGTCTCTGTACAGGAAGTTGGGATGTGTCAATGTCTCTATGATAATAATAAATCTTTATTTATATAGCGCAAATATATTCCGCAGCGCTTCACAATTCAGAGGTTCATATTCAAGCAATCATTAGTAACAGTTATCAGAAAATACAATAATTCAAGGAAAATAATGACAGCCCTGCTCATAAGAGTTTACAATCTAACAATGAGGTGGAGGGTGACACAAAGTACAGGGCTTATTTACAATGATGGTATAGTCAACATGAGGAAATGGGGAATAGATAAGAGCAGCAAACGTGGTCACCAACCATTATTTGTGATGCATTTGAGACTGGTGGAGCGGATAGGCTATGTCTGAATGACTTTGACTAGGGATCATGATAGGCCACCCTAAAAAGATGTGTTTTAGGGAGCGCCTAAAACTATGTAAGTTGTGGATAGACCGAATTTCTTGGGATAGAGCATTCCAGAGAATTGGTGCAGCTTGGGAGAAGTCTTGGAGCTGGGAGTGGGAGGTTCAGATTAATGCAGAATAAGTCTAAATTCACTTCCAGAGCAAAGAGAATGGGTGGGGTGATAGAGAGGAGGGTAGAGAGGTAGGGAGGTGCTGCACTGTGAAGAGCTTTGTGGGTGAGAACAAGCAGTTTGACTTGGATCTTAGTGTATGGGAAGGCAATGCAATGACTGGCATAGAGCGGAAGCGTCTGAGTATTGGTTAGCAGGATAGGTGATCCTAGTTGCTGCATTAAGGATGGGGAAAGCCTACTGAGAGGAAGCCCAATTAATAGAGAATTACAATAGTCAAGGCAGGAGTGAATCAGGGCCACAGTGAAGGTTTTTGTTGTTTCCATGGTGAGAAAGGGGCAGACTCTTCAGGTGCAAGCGGCAAGAGCGGGCGAGAGATTGTATATATCAGGTAAAGGAAAGATCAGTGTCAAACATAACACCCAGACAGCCTACTGCTTAGGCATTATCGTATTGCCACACATCGAGAGGAAGATGTCAGATTTAGGGAGGTTAGTGGAGGGTGTGAGCAGAAGGAGTTTAGTTTTGGAAAGGTTGAGTTTCAGATAGAGAGTAGACATGATATCGGAAACTGCGGTTAGACAGTCATTGGTGTTCTTTATTAGAGTGGGAGTTTTGTCTCATCAGCATAAAGATGGTACTAAAAGCCAAATCTGCTGATGGTCTGTCCAATCGGGGCTATGTAGAGAGAGAAGATAAGAGGTCCAAAGACCGATCCCTGAGGGACTCCAATAGTGAGAGGAAGGGGGGAGGAAGTGGAGCCAGCAAATGATACACTGAAAAAACAGTCAGAGAGATAGGAATAGAATCAGGAGAGAGCTGTGTCCTATGTGCCAATGGAGTGCAGCATAGAAAGTAGGAGATGGTGGTCAACAGTGTCAAAAGCTGCAGAGAGATCAAGAAGAATAAGCAGAGAGTGTTCACCATTACGTTTTGCTGTCAGAAGGTCATTGGTCACTTTGGTGAGGGCAGTTTCTGTAGAGTGAAGGAGGCGGAAACCAGACTGGAATAGATCTAGAAGAGAATTAGTCGAGAGGTAATGGGTAAGGCGGGAGTAAGCCAGGCGTTCCAAGAGTTTAGAGATGAAGGGGAGAATGGAGACTGGTCTGTAGTTATTTGTGCAGGAATGGGTCAAGAGAAGTTTTCTTTAATAATGGAGTAATGATAGAGTGTTTAAAGGAGGAGGGGAAGATGCCAGAAGAAAGAGAAAGATTGAAGATTTTGGTTAGGTGAGTGGTGACCACCGGGGAGAGAGACAGGAGTAGGTGTGAGGAATGAGGTTGGTGGTGCATGTAGTGGGACAAGTGGAGGAGAGGAGTCTGGAGACTTTTTACAGGAAATTAGGGTATGTCAATGTCCCTCTACAGGAAGTAGGGATGCATCTTTGTCTTTCTACAGAAAGTGGGGGTATATTTTGTATCCCTTAGAAGTGGGGATAATCTTTGTTTCTCTACAATGAGTTGGAGGTGGGTTTTGTCTCTGTAGTAAGTGGTAGGTGTTTTTTCTTTTCTCTACAAGAAGTGGAAGCAAGTTTTTGTATCTACAGGAGGTGAGGGACTGTTTTTTGCCTCTCTACAGGAAATGGGGGAGGCAAACCGATATTTCCTTATAGGTGTGGGTCCGACCTTTGCCTATCAGCTCCTACGTTTCAATAAAGCTGTATACTGGCATGAAAGAGAGATGGGCTTACAGTTTTTGGCAGGCACGTGAGGGACACAAAGTTCTTACAGCTATAGTGCTGGTGGAATACTGATGCAGGGAATCAACAAACTCAAAATTAAAAATAAGAGTTGTGATGGCAAGAGCAAATGTATCGTATATGTGATAGGTGTGGCAAGACCTAGTTAAGGTTAAGGAACATTAGACTGGTATGCACACTTGACCAAACGACTGGTGCCAGATAAAGCCAGCAAAACCATGGTTTTCTGTGAAAGCACAGGTAAGCTTTAAAGTGAACCTGTCACTAGGATTTCCCACATAAACTACAGCCACCACCAGTAAGTCCTTACGTATAGCTTTCTAGAATACTGTATATAGGTCCCCAGGCCAATATGTATAACATAAAAAATAGCTTTTATAATACTCACCTGTGGGGTTGTCTGGTCTGATGTGCGTCGCTGATTTTGATTGGTGCCTGCTTTGTACTTGCGATCGCCGTCTTTCTTTGCTTCTTCGTGTGGATTAGGCATCCTATGCTCATCCACACAGTGTCCTGTATTATCTCCTGCCAGCACACTTCTTTCTGCCCTACAGAGTATAGTATAGTACAGTAATGCACAGGTGCAGAGAAATGTCAAATAATACCCGCGCATGAGCACTTCAATACTTTGCTCTGTCCTCGGCAGGGCAGAGATAAGTACATCTGTGTAGGAGCAGTTAATAGGTATCTTATTAGTGCCTTGGAGAAGGCTGAATATACTTGTTAATGGGATTTTGTGAAATCCAGAAAAGAAGGCTACTTTCATGATTACTACTAAATGTCATGTATCTCAAGTTTTTAGAGTATCTACAATGGTTTGATCATATAGTTGTAAATAATAACACCAACTTTTTCTCTAAACCCTAGTTATATAGCTGCTGATTTAACAATCATTGTCCATTTAAATGGTTCCTCTTCTGCTGCAATCACAGTCCCTATTAATCAGCAATGACATTTTTTCCAATTTTCATTCTTTCAACTTTTCAATATAAATAAATTTTAAGTATTGAGTAGGCTGATATTCTTGATTTTACAATTCATTATCACTTTTGAGATTTCTGTTGCTGTTTACTTACAGACCCTAAAGACCAGTCCCAATTATGTCCAGCTAAGGGTCGCTTCACACTGCGGCGTGATCCTGTCCGGTTCTGTCCGGGAGGTCCCAGACAGCCGTGGACCGGATCAGCACACAGGACTGGGCGGCTAGTATGCCCTCCGGTCCGGTGTGCAGCGCATGCAGCTGCAGCTGCTGACATATCAGGACCGTGGCTCCCCAGTCCTCACTATCAGCAGCGGGTATCTAGGTGCTGAAAAAAATTCAGAAGTTGAAAGAAAAACAAAAACGGACTTTTTGCGCCATGTTCTGTGACCCGTAGCGTTCTCATTTTTAGGGATCTAGGGCAGTGTGATCGCTATTTTTTGCGTCTTGAGCTAATGTTTCTATGATACCATTTTTGGGGGATCCACAGTTTTGATCGCCCGTTATTGCATTTTATATCAATGTTGCAGTGACCAAAAAAACTGAATTTTGGTGTTTGGACCATTTTTTCCGTTATGGAGTTCACGGCTCTCATTAACGGATTTAACAGGACGACAGATCGGGCAATTCTGAACGGGCGATACCAAACATGTATTTTTTTTAATGCTTTTATTGTGAATGGGGGAAAGGGGGGTGATTTGAACTTTTATATTTTTTTTTTTCGCAGCTCATCTGTATCTCCCAGAATTGCGGACCTGTGTGGTTGGCAACGCCTGCCTACCACAACAGGAAACTGCGCTCTGACAGCATCCGGGGTCTAGCCAGGACCCCAGGCTGTCATGTGAGCACTGGAGATCCTGCGATAACTATCGCGGATCTCCGAAGCAGGCGGGGAACAGCGGTTCCCCGCCCCGGCCACCTTGGGCTACCGGTATGACACGATTTTAGCCCCCCCCTTTCATGACACGGCCTGGCTCTCATCACTGAGCAAGGTTAGAGGGGGCGTGCATAATTAATAAGCGGACGGAGGCAGCCGCTAGACAGCCCCGCCTATGGCTACAAACTGAAACTGGCACAACACGTAAATATGAGCCGGATTCTCTACTTTAATATATAGTTTTATTCAGCAAAAGTGATAGCTAGAAAAGAGGGGTGCAGGGACAGGTATATGATACAGGGGGGAGTTTGGGGGTCATGCGCGCAGCTATGAGGAGCCCAGCGCATTTGTACATTGCAGGATAAGCCCACCTGAGTAGGTGTACGGTCTCTAGGGGGCTAAACCCCCATAGAGACATTAATCAATCATTTATTTATTAAATTTATCGATTTACTAGACAGAGAACAGTTTGCTCATCCATGCTGCTGCAGCAAACATCTGATGCAGTGAACGCAATTGCCTGGCCAAATGTGACCCCAGCCTTACTCTGTATTCTGCTAATTTATACAGCTATTATCACAATAACTATGGGATCATGATGAACTAAGGCGCCTGATCTGTTCCTCAAACTAGGGCACCCTATGCTATCCCTTACTCAGGGGTACCTCCAATGGTGGGGAGGCCTGAGTCTCCGAACCTGGCCCTGCTTCTGACCAGTCCTGATTTGATTTCCCCTCTGCCCAGCACTGGGGAATAATGAACCCACATTTACAGACAGTCAAGGAAAAACCAAAACTCTGCCACTAAGCATGCACACACAAAGGTAAAGACAATAAAAGTAGCAGGAGGAAAAACAAGAGCAAAAATGGATGTACAGAACAACAGGTGAGAACTGCACCACAACCTCATCAAGCAACAGCACAACTTTCAGCTGAGAGTCTGGGACACCGCACCTCACAGACCAACATAGGATAAACTATAGCTGGCATGGTTGAAGGATTCCACCAAGCATAAACAGGAGGGGAGCAGTAGGGATAGGTCCCCTCATAACATGTGGTAAGAGGAGCAAGCAGACACAAGAGATTAACTATTTCTAGCCTGTCTTTGAATCAAGCACACAGCCAATTGACACCTGAGTCTACTTCGGGTGGGATGGCATAATCTACAATCTGAACAGAGTCCAACGCCGCCATGACAGTTGGTGAAGTTTTCTCCAAATTCTCGCGACAGCTATACAATGCAGTTGGTGTTCCTAAGCATGGGGTTAATATGTACAAGCTAGCTGAGGTAGTCTGGTATATACACTGTACATGTATGTCAGTATTATGTCAGGGTTAATAGAATAATTAACGTCCAATTTCACAAAAAGTAAACAGAGAAGAAAATGTCCATGCAAACTACCTTCATACTGTAATGAAGCCATTGCAAAACACATGATTAGATGTTAACTTGTGGCCTTGGCAGCCGCCTGCTGTGTATTTCCTTTCTCTATACTTTGCCTAATGGTAAACTCAACCCTGGCTGGAAGATCGAATGTTGTTTGCAATTTGAGCACTTTGCATTTTACTGCTATTAAGTCAATACATTTACATAACAATTAATTAAAAAGCCGTCCCGAATTGTTTCTGTTCCATCCATCATGTCTGCCTCGTACACTGAGACACAGTTCATGGCACGCCATAGAATAAAAAGAATAATTGAATAGCATCTGACAATGTTGGTTTTAAAATGAACCTTTTGCAGATACTCAGGGGTGGGACCAGGGCAGTAGGTGGTTGCATAAGATGCCTGTAAACTAAGAGGGCTGTTGGAAAGGATGAATATGACGCAATAATGGAAACAGTACAGTTGTGGAGGGCATTATGTCTCCCCTTGTGTATCTTTCAATCCATTGGTATGGATGTCTGGTGCCCCTGAGGGTCCAGTTGCCACAGAGATACTGCACCTTAGCCAGAGGTGTGGTACCCCACTCTCGGGTAAAGAGAGAACACCACTGGCACCCACACACCAGCATCCAACACCACACCAATCCAAGTCCTGGAATTCAGGTGGACCCTGTTTAAGGAGGGTCCCATCCCAGGCTGGAGGGGAACTGGGTAGAGGATGTGGGTGGTTGAAGTAGTTAGGGAAACACAGCTAGGAAGTAGTGAGGAAGGAGGAACAACTGAAAGGACATAGGACGTGACTGACATCGGGAGTAGAGAAAAAAAGGAGGGAAAGAGACAGTCAAGGAGAGAGTTGGTGTCAAGAGTCTGACACGAGAGGACGGACAAGAGAGGTGTCCTGGGGACTGGAGCCGGTTGGAGCTCGTCCCAGGGTCAAGGAAGGAGAAAGTCGATAGTGGAGCCAGTGAAGGGCTCTAGAGGGACAGAAGGGGTTTCAGTGGCACAGGAAATGACGAATCCACCCGTGGCACTCGCATCCAGGACGACGGTGATCAGAGTCAGGTGGAGGGACCGAGCCACAGAAAGGGGACTGGCCCCAGACTAGGGGAGTGACTGAAGGACTCATCTAGCTAACCAGGGGCTGTGGTGACTTCAAGTGCAGCAGCCCAAGACAAACATATTCGTTAAAAAGGCAGCCACATAGGGTCAAGGGGACTTATAAACGAGCCGCAGACTGCAGGATGGATCGACACTGGTTGGCACTTCAGTGCAGCGAGCAGCCCACGGTTACAAGGAACGCACCCATTAAGGAACCTAGAAGGGGGTCCTGTAGAATCTCAATAGCTACATGGTACTGTCTCAAGTACCATCTGTGCCATCTAGAATTTAACATCTAACATATAAAGGTTTGAGTGTAGTATAGGTGTAATTGTGGATTGATGTGTACGTGTACCGCTATAATGATTGGCACATCTTAAATATTGACGCTACAATTTTGTTGACTGTCCCCCCCTATTGGCTTGTGAAACATCCAATAGGACTAATGTTTAAGGGGGCGGAACACTTTCAAACCCCATGCTTTTCATGCATCGTGCTAGAAAAAACAATAACTTCTGTTCTGTGTGTAGCGATTAATAGGTACATCGGCATGTGCCTGTTTTGGACAGTGCCGGATACATTATCATGTAACCTTAGCAACCAGTCTTCAGCTCGCTACTATGGTGTATGGGCACAAGGTACATTTGTAGCCTAGCGTTGTATGCATTCCTGACAGTAGGAGCTTGTATAAGGCATAGAACTTTGACCGAGGACTAGGTACATGGAACTGGTGTGGCAGGCAGCAGCGCAACAAGCCACTATTAAGATACCAGTAAAAACTAAAATCCTGGAGAGTTTGCACAAGTACAGAGTGTCTTATTGAACCAGGGGCAACAGTACCACCCGCGGGTGTGAGAACTGCAAGGGACCCCAACTGTGAATGTCATATAATGCACCTTTTGTGTATCCATTGATTTCTATAGTTGCACCACAATCTCCTATTTCGACATAAAGAACAATTGCTGGGGGCATCATGCCACATGACAAGCATAAACTAGCTGCTACACACAGGGCCCCTAGGGATACGACATGGCAGCAGGCATCAACCCCAGTTGCGGACCCACGAGGTCATTATGTATCCATATAAAATATCCCCATTTTTATGACACAGCCAGGGCCATGGAGCCAGATCACACCACTGTGACATCCCCAAAGAACTGTCCGACTCGATCCTGAGTACCCCACGGCCCTGGTGGGTGCATCAGATGAGCATATGGAATATAGCGTGAACTGATGATGATGATGATGCAGCGAGATAAGCAGGTCAGCAATAGAGACTGTGGAGGTTGGATAGTATTTACAGAAAGGAAGCTGTTGATACTGGATCATAGCTGGAGGGACAGTGGCTGTAGATACTAAAGACAGCATCGGAAAACTGGAGAAGCAGAGTTGAGATAGCGGCAGTGTAGATTAATCTTGTCGATGTAGCAGAGCTGATAATCACAGGAGACTCATAGATGAGATGGAGCGAGGTGTATTGCAGACCCGAGCAGCACAGCAGAGCAGGTACATCTAGACACTCACTGGTGATGATATAGCAGAGCACAGCAATATAGCAGAAATCAGCGACATAGCAGAGACTATCAACATAGCATAGCTGGGGTTATCAAAAAAACCCATACAAATGAATGTAGCAGAGCCCAGAGGCACAGCATTTCGAGTTGTCATAAAAGTCATAACTAATGATGTAGCAGGGAGCATTAACACAGCTAGGTTTCTCAAAAAGCCCCACTGAATAGCAGAATTGAGTGTTAATGCTGAGCCCAGCAATGATGAAGAGTTGGATTGCCAAAGGCCATTGCCGAACTGGGATAGGGAAGGAGCTCACAGTAATGGTGTGGATACAAAATTACTTGGGTACTCAGCCAATCTATTAGACCATGAAGGTGAGGTCAGAGGTGCATGCTAGGTTTGATGATAACCCTAATGACCAGAGAGAAAAAGGCCACCGGAGGAGTCAACATAAGTGAGTAACAAAGGGTGGATAGGAGAAAAGGAAATATGAAGTTTTGTATAAGAATACACTGGGAAATTGTGAGGATTGAGTTAGGCTTGTTCTCCAGTTGGTCACTCAGGAGAGCACCACTATCCCTGCCTCTTTGCTTCCTGCTGGTTTGGAGGCAGTGTGCTCTTGACGGATGAAGGCGTGTTCAAGTTATAAGCAGTAGCCTTGCCTTTTCAGCACCGACGGAACACAGGATCACCGAAGCTGACCGAATCCAATGATCCGGCCATAACGAGAGGGTTTATTTCAAGCTCTAAAGCAAAGAGAATGCAAGCGAGAACTCCCTGTCTAAGAAACTGGCAACCTCAAATAGACTACAGGTACCTGTAAACTAGGTACCAAGCTGTGCACTATGAATTTAACATCTAATATATAAAGTTGAGTGTATGTATATGTGTGTGTGTTTGTGTGTACGTGTCCGCTAAATGAATCTGCACCGTCACATTTACAATCACTAAATTTTGCACAGCGCCCCATTTGGCTCGTGAAACATCATAGACTATGTTTTAAGGGGAAATTTTAAACCCCGTGTTTTACAGTCATTCGGCAAAAAAAAACTTAATAATTTACTGTTTGTATGTGTGATGTAATAGGTACTGTCTTGGCTGTTTTGACAGTTAGCCTGGATATTTATCAGGTGACCTATAGCAACCAATCGCAGCTCAGCTTCTTATTGGTTGCTATAGGCAACAAAGGACATTGATAACACAGCTTATGCATGTCTGTGAAACAGTGAGGAAAGCTTTATAAAGGCAAGAACTTTGACCAGGACTAGGACAATGATGGTCAGTGAAGCAGCAGCCACACAAACCCCAACTATTCTAACAACCTGTAACAACAAAATCCTGGAGATTTGAACAAAGTACAAAACTAATCTTAGTGAGGACCAGGGGCGGATTAAGAGTAGCCAGGACCCCGGACTGTTTAGAAGGCGAGGGCACCCCAACCTTGACATGTCATATAATCAACTTTTGAAGTATCATATGATGGTTCATATGATTAGCACACAGGGACTGATCCATAGAGGCAAAGGAAGAACAATTGTGGCGCACATGGCCACATTCACCCAGCATAAAGCAGGAGTCCACACACAGCCCCTAGTATACAGCAGGAGCAGTACAGAACCCCCAGTATAAAGCAGGAGGCCACACACAGCCCTCAGTATGTAGCAAGAGACTGCACATAGCCCACTGTATTACAGCAGGAGGCTGCACATAGTCCATATTTTTACAACTGGAGCTCACGCATAGCCTCCTGATTTAGAGGAGTTTGCACATAGCCTCCAGCATACAGAATGAGGCCAGATACAATTGCCTGCATACAGAAGGAGGCCCCATACAGCCCCCAGTTTTACAGCAGGAGGCCGTACATAGCCCCCTGTATTACAACAGGAGCTCACACATAACCCCCTGTATTAGAGCAGGAGCCCACACACAGCCCTAAGTATATAGCAGAAGACTGCATACAGACCCCAGTATTACAATAGCAGGTCACACATATCCCCCTGTATTACAACCTGTGCTCCACATAACTCCTGTATTATGCCAGGAGCTCACATATAGCTCTCTGTATTACAGCAAGAGCCCAAAACACATCCCTTGTATTACACCAAGAGTCTACACATAGCCCCCGGAATACTGCACACAGTTCCTGTATTCAGCAGGAGACCAGATACAACCCCTAGCTCTGAAAAATGATAGCGTCAACAAGATCAGTCTTTAAGGTGGGGTCACACGTGGCGATGTCGCCAGCGACATCGCCGAAAAGTGACGTCACAGCGATGTCGGGGCGATATTGCAAGTGCGTCGCGCTGTGTGACAGCGCGACGCAACTGCAAATTATCGCTGGTCTCAGGTTGACAGGTTTATGAACATGTTCATAAACCTGTCAACCTGCGACCAACGATTAGGCTGGATCGCGCCGTCTGAACTGTTGGCGGCGCGATCCAGCCTATATCGCAGCGTTCCTGAGCCATCGCTCGCTGGGCTGAGCCCACCCAGCGAGTGATGGCTCCGCCCACATCGCCGCCGCGTCACCGGCATCGCTTCCGACATCGCAGGCCAGATCGCCACGTGTGACCCACCTTTAAGTTCTAAGTCTCCTTCAAGTCAGTGACAGACCCTGCTCAAGCATTATTCTATCCAACCGAGGTATAAATAATTTTTTGTTAAACTATTCTATTTTGTTATGGTAAAGAACAGTTGGTTACTCTTCCCGGGCAAAGCCAGGGGCTATGGCTGGTACATCATAAAAAGTAAATTGTTTGTTTTTACAACAACTTTGCAACTTTATCCATTTACAAAGATGAGAAAACCCCTTTAATGTCCATCCAATAATTACCATACTGAAATACCATAATCCAGTAATAATGCACTCTGAAATCTCATTTTTGAGAACTAAAAGCCTCTATACGCATCCAGTCAAACCTGCCTATTTTTTGCAGTCTTGGCGAGGGGACTATGTGCGGCCTCCTGCTGTATACTGAGGGCTGCTTGAGGCTATGTGTGGACTCTTTCTCTAATACAGGAGGCTAATGCACTCAGAGACCTTCCTACTCTGCTCGGCAGATGTCCAGAAAACAGGGCTGGGGATGTTGCATTTCAATGCTCAATCATTTTACTATTCTGGGAGGTAAATTGCACCAAACAGAGGCGTAACTATAATACTGTATGTGTAGGTGTTGCAATCACACCTGTGCCCAGGAGCCTAAGGAAGCCCAAAAGGCTACCTTGGCACATATAAAAAGTCTATTAATATTAAAGACCTGCAGTAGTTGGGGGCCCTGTTGGAGAAGTTGCATTTGGTCTCACAATATTCAAGTTACACCAATGCCATCAGATATCTTGCAGTGGCCTGTTCTATTCTCCCGAGGCAGAGCACATGCACTCTTGGCTGAACTGAGCAAGGATATCTGTGACACAGTTGGAAGAGGTAGCTGATAGCCATCCAAGGTGTAAAAGTTCTTACTCTGTATCATAGACATTGATTGAATTGGTAGTCAGGTCATATAATGATCCTACAGTGATCATACTCAACCACACAATGAAGCCCATCTAAGAACGTAATGGAGTTGTCGCTTTGACGACATTTATGACTATTCACTTATCTATATATGCAGTCTTCATCTGTGAGACCTGCACCTATCTGAGATTCCCGTTGTGACTGGTTGCTGACATGCATTGACAGGACGTGTGGCCCCGCTCTCTCTGTTCTCTGCTATTTGAGTTCTGAATACATCTCAGCAAATGCAGGTGCTGTTCTATAGATAGGTGCTGATCCTAAGGTTGAGGTGACATAAATGGATACCATCAGATAACCCCTTTAAGGTTATTCCTTGACTCCACAGGATGCCTGAGGATACGATGTCAATGGATATGCTAGCCAAAAGTAGTTATTATCACCTAATCACTGAATGGTTAATTAATAAATACTAGATTGGAAATGTCCAACCTTCTTATTATGGACCCTGGCTGCCGGACACTAGCTGGAAGGAGTTTAATGAAGCAGTGATACAGCATACCTGCTACCATTCTGGCAATCGATTGGGATCCCTGTGGTCAGATTGCCACTGATATAGCACTTTGATTACCCTTTTAAGTTGCATTGAAAGTTTACAACTATAATGTATTGGAGTAGTCAATCGGAGAGGTATCAAACATTCATAATTCTTATATCGGCTGGTGGCTTTTTAGGCGACATCTATACAAGAAATGTACAAGGTGTAGAATTACTTTTGACACCTAGTCCCACCTCGATGAGTCCCATATTATAATTACTTCTGAGGGGTCATCAAAAGGTTTAAGTTCCACATGGGTTTCAATAAGTATATCAAAAGACTTAAGGTCCCAAGGTACCAACTATTTTCTTGCTTTGATGGGTTTTGGAGGTGAGCTACCACCAGTGATGTAACTTGAAGCTCATGCGCCCCGATGTGAAAGCTCCAACGGGTACCTCCGGTTATTGAAAATCTTTAATAGCAATAATCTTTTTCTATAGGTCAAAGGGATATTTTTAGTGCCCCCTAGGCTCTAGGGCCCGGATGCAATTGCAACTCAGTTGAATTATACTCACGTTTCTGAAGTGTGGCTAGCACAACCCTGCGGTGCTCGGATGCCGTCGGTCATAGATTTCCACTCCGCAGTCCCTGTAGGATGCTGTGTCCCACGCGGCATCCAGGCAGCCCTCCGGTGCACACTTCCTTGTACTAAGGTACGTCACTTCCAGTGCAATAAGATAGATGAAGCCGCACACGTTCGGTATATCCCAATCCTTTGTTCAGCCAGTGCGTAATTTACATGGTGAGGGTGGTGGGTGGGCGGCCGGGGGGGGGTGGAGGGGGTTTGGTGGTACAACGGCCGTTTCGCTGCTGCAAGTGGAGCTTCAACGGGTAAAGCAAGGAGGTTGTACCCGTTGAAGCTCCACTTGCAGTAGTGAAACGGCCGTTGTACCACCACACTCTCCATGTGAATTACGCACTGGCTGAATAAAGGATTGGGATATACCGAACGTGTGCGGCTTCATCTATCTTAATGCAGTTGGAATTATACTCCTGGCTACCACTTTTGATAACTAGCATATAGAATATTGAATCCAAAACTCCCAAGTTTACAGAAGACATAAAATGATGACATATTGGTTCTACTGTTCTGAGATGTCAGTACAGCTCTTGGATATCCTATACAGGTCCACAAAAGCGCTGTTGCACCCATTGGCTGATAATGAAGAAGGGTCAAATAATGTGTGCGTATGTATGGCCAAACTCTCGACTACAGTTGTGTTCAAATCAATATGCTATATCCTTTCTCTGGTCTTTCACTATCTCTGGATTAGCTTTAATATGTCTTTATTACTTTTCAATACTCTTTCCGATCAGTGTAGTTTTATTAATATAAATATGGGCCATACGTAGAGAATGGTAGAGACAAAGAGATCAGCAGAGCCTATGTTTCAGTATGTATCACTGACTAATTATAATGCCGCCTTTACTAAGGGCTGACATGGGAACCTGGCAGCAGGTTGTTAATAAGTAAACCATCCAGTCATTTCTTCTGAGTCTTCCCCTCTACGCCCCTCTGTGATCTTTTAGGTTGTAAATTCGAACATTAATTGTTTTATTCCTCTAACGTCTGTTTTACAAATCACCTGCTTTACTGATCCCTGAAGACTTCTAACTTGGATTAATCTATTATTTGCATGATTGCTTTATTTGTCATAGAGGGCCTTCTTGTTTCATTTGTTTTTCTTTAAAGAAACTTCCCCATTCTTGGCCATAGGCATCATCTAGTATTGCAGTTTACCGCTGCTTGACTAAAAATGATTAAAATGACTAAATTGCAATACCAAACAAAGCCTAAAGATAAGAGTGGCGCTGCTACTGGAAACAAATGATCTTTTTTAAATCTCAGACACTTCTTGTATACCTTAGGAGATCCCATTTATTGCAGCAAGATTACATTAACTGTCGCCCCACATAATCAATCACACTCCAACCTCTCCACCATGGCCAAGACCAAAGAGCTATCTAAGGACACCAAGGACAAGATTGAAGACCTGCACAAGGCTGGGGTGAGCTACAGGACAATACGCAGAAGCTTGGTGAGTAGGCAAACACTGATGGTGTAATTATTAGAAAATGGAAGAAACCCAAGATGGCTTAATCCCCTCTGTCTGGGACTCCATGCAAGATGTCGCCTTATGGGGTAAGGATGATTCTGAGAAAAGTCAAGAATTACGCCAGAACTATACAGAATGACTTTGTCAATGACCCGAAGAGAGCTAGGACCACAGTCTCAAAGATTACCATTAGTAACACACTACAACGTCATGGATTAAAATCCTGCAGGGCAGGCAAGGTCCTCCTGCTCATGCTAGCGCATGTCTAGGCCTGTTTTGAAGTTCACCAATGACCATCTGGATGATCCAGAGAAGGCATGGGAGAAGGTCATGGGGTCAGATGAGATCAAAATAGAACATTTTGGTATCATGTCCACCTGGTGTGTTTGGAGGAGAAGAAGGAAGAGTACCACCCCAAGAACACCATCATAACATTAAGCATGAGGGTGGAAACATCATTCTTTGGAGGTGCTTTTCTGCAAAGGGGACCGATCAACTGCACCGTATTGAAGAGAAGATGAATGAGGTCATGTTTTGCAAGATTTTGGCCAGCAACCTCTTTCACTCAGTAAGAGCACTGAAGATGAGTGATGGCTGAGTCTTTTACCATAACAATAACTCAAAACATACAACCAGGGCAACTAAAGAGTGCTCCATAAGAAGCATTTCAAGGTGCTAGAGTGGCCCAACCAGTCTTCAGACCTGAATCCAATAGAACATCTTTGGAGGAGTTGAAACTCAATGTTGTCCAGTGAAACCCCAAAACCTGAACGATGTTCATTGAAGCGCCATCCTCTGGCGCTGAACCCCGCTCTTCCAGCAGCCCTGGTGGCGGTGGCACACTGGGTAATAAAGAGGTTAGGGCCAGCTTTGTATTATCAGCTGGCCCTAAGCCCGAAATTTATGGCGGTCACGCCAATATTAGACATGACCGCCATGAATTTCTATTAAATTGTTTTAAAAAAACACAACACAGAGAAAAAATGTTATTAGAAATAAAAAAAAAAGCCATTAGGGACTCCATCTTTTATTTAAAAAATCCTCTTCCGTCCGACGTAGTCCAAAACGCGATGTCCTCTCTGCTCATCCCTTTGCATAGATATAGATGTCTATGCACAGGGAGTGAGCAGACTGAGAACAATCTCAGCTCTGCTACACACAGGAAGAGCAGGCGGGCTCTAGGACCCTGGAGCTGCGGCAGCCTGTACAGAGCAGACAGCCTGACTCCTTACTGTGCTAGTTTCCCAGCGATTACTTGCACAGTAAACGAGTCCAATGCAAGTCAATGCCAATCCTAGTTTTGTCAGAGTCTCTGACAAAACTAGGATTGCTTCAGGCTGAAGCTTCCGAGACACATCTGCGATTTGTAAATCGCACACTACTCGCTATTACTCTCTTCCCCATTCATTAACATTGGACTCGCTAGACTCGCAACGAGTAGCGAGTCCCGGGCTCGGACTCGCTAGAGTCAAGCGATTCCGAGTAATTTAGGACTCGCCCATCACTACTGGAGAAGTCTACTTAGTGTGACAGCCTTCTGGATGCGATATTGACAGTTTCCCAACCTTTTGTCATGGTCAAAGTCTATTTTAAGGTGCCCCTAACCAAAACTGGAGCTATCTAGTTAGTAATAAAAACTTCCGGACCTTTTATGTTACCGTAGGTCTAAGGCTGTATTATAGTTTGAGTCCACCAAAGAGTGTGGTCTGTGAGGCCACCATAGATGAAAAGTTTACAAATGAATATAGAATCAATACATTTGGGTAATTTGTTATTGACTTTGATCAGCATTCCATACTTTGACAATAAAGGCACATCTATGGGATATCAAATCAAATTCCAAAATTCAACTAAGGTTATGATGAGTTTTTCTTTTTAGAATCTTTTGGCTCAATCATTCACATTTGGTATATAGGGACATATCCGGTGTGGATGATGGCAACATACTACTGTAGTCTGCTGTTACATTCTGTGTTTCCCTCAGGTTAATGAGTAGGTCATGGTGTAGTTGCCCGGAGACATAAAATGTTGCTATAGAAGATATACAGTGAAACATCTGGTGCTCATGGTGGAAGTTATTTAGAATCAGCATGAACATGATCAATGATTTTCCCATTGGTTCCACGTGTGGATATGAAGGTCTTCCACTTTATCCGGTGACTGAGGTCATTCTTGTCTCTGTGTTAGTATACGCAAATATTACCCCATAGAATAAATAGTATGACTTTTAAGTAACCCGAAAAGGTTCTCGAAAAGGCTTTGTAAGAGTTTTGGTTGCCGGCAGGAAATTTCTTGGCAAAAACCTAAGCACCCAAAACGTATCAAGAAGTTTTGTGAATTTCTATATGTATTTCATATTTAATTTACATAACTGTTTAGACACCCGTCCTTACCCAAAACTTTCAAGAGTTGAAGCATGATTCAGCTTCCATAAGGATATAGATTGGGAGATACAGACAGATGACAGACCAGGAATAGAAACCCTCCTCCTCCAAGGGCTAAAGATGTGAGCTTGAAAATATACAATGCTCCTAGAGGGTCCTCTTAGAAAAAGACCACAGATGGAACCTTTTTTAAGAGTACCAATGCCACGTTAGCTCACAACCAGTCTACTTAAGAATAGAGCTGGCCCATAAAAGAGCAGGACAATTCAATAAAACATAACTGTTATCCTATCAAACATTGAGAGAGTAGCCAAAATAGGGGGCTCAAGAAATTAGACTGTATGCTTACTATCAATGAACTTAAAGGGGTTGTCGTTGAAGATAAGTTATCACCTATTCACAAGATAGGCAATAGCTGGTTGATCAGTGGGATTCCCACCACCGGCAACTACACCAGTTGGCAGAATGGGACACTTTAAACTCTGCTTTTTCTTGCAGCTCCACAAAGAAGGAATGGAGCAGTGATCAAGCAGATGTGTCAGTCGCATGGACCAGGTTACTGAACAGCTGGGCCAAAGTTCAGTTCATGGCAGCCATGCCCAGCAACTGTGGACCTAACCACACATATAAAAGGGGGAAGTGATAGGGATAAAGTTTGATGCCAGCTGGAACAATCAGCCTGATGTGGCTGGCACTACGGATGATTCCAGGGGTTAGGTGATATAACAGCCCAGATAGAAAACCCTTCCCAACTAGGGCTGGCCTCAGGAAGCTGATGAGGGTAGAGATTCAGTTTGATAAGAGAAGGAGACAGCAAGAAACAGTTTTTAGCTTTACCTGTTACTAAAGCTAATGCAGAGTCCATATTATAGGAGTACAACCATCCCCAGGTACAGTCTGGCTGGTCTGATGGGAACTTGTTCCTCTGTTGGTTGATAGTTTTGTCTACTGCTGCCTCTTCTTTAGTATTAAGTTTTCTCGGGGCCTGGGACTCCCAATACCACCTTGTATCTGATCCTTCAGAGTATTTAATCCAGTCAGACAGGTAACACTAGTCCTGTGGGTATCCGTGCTTAGACCAGTTCCCAGTAGCCTATGTGTTACTGTGCCCCTGAGAACTACAAGTGCTGCTGGGTGTAAGGGACACACACAGCTTTCTCATGTTCTGCCTCCGAGTGACCTGGGGACTGAGGCCCTGCCATGAAGCTATCCTTGATGAGTGCTTCCCAGACCCTCCATCTTGGATATCTCTTTGTGCTCCACTATCTGTAAACTGAAACTACTTCTCACTCTGACTGCTCCCCTTACCAGAAGCTTTATAAGGGATCAGACATTATGTGTGTGAATACTTCAATCTCCGACAGAGAAATCATCACTCCCATCAGACTAAGATTACAAAGAATGTTATATGTTGTACCATTCTGTGGCCACCAGACACAGGGGTGCCACGCATACACTCTCCATTCAAATGGGGATAAAAGTGCCTCATCGGTGATAAAAATTCTCCATTGTTTCCAGTAGTTGAATCTCCATTGATAAGTTACTTTCACTGGACAACCGTGGTACAGTACAAGTACAGTGGATGGGATTCCTAGTCATCCCAAGCTCACTGTGCTTCTTCCCACCGCAGTGTTATTTCAGCGGAGTTGCGGATAGCGGCGCTTCTGCATCTCAGCAGCATGCTAAGCATGTGAAGCGGTCCCAAGCGGGTGAATGTAGGCAAGGCCGCCCTGCACCCAATGCAGATCGTAGCTACAGGACGGCTGCATTCTTCATGCATTCACTCGCAGCTTCCTTCAGGTCCGGAGGTGCTGCGTTCAAGAGCTTCAGGCTCAGTCCTGCAGTCATGTAGTTATTTACACTTGTAAATGAACATTTGTGATATCAACTTCCTCCCACCACATTGCACTTCAGTATTATCATTCATCCCACACTACCAAATCCTTCCATCTGACTCTCCGCACGGAGCGTGACTCAGTCTATTGAACCTTTACCCTTAGCATAATTCCATTGATATAGTAGTAACCACACAACAGACCCTGCGGAGTAGCAACGTCAATCTCGGGCAATATACTGAAATATGGCATATCCATATACAGCATAATGAACCGGTAAAGCCAGAAGACTGATATATGTGGGGGAGCGGTGAAAGGAAACGATGACACTACAACATGTTATCATAGTTTACTTCACTTTCCAGTCTGCTTTTTGCATCGAAACGAAAAGTACCAAGTGGGTTTTGCATTCATGAGGCTGTAAGTGTTCTGCCATGTAGACCGTCATACCTCAATGTCTGAGTTCCTCTCCCTTGTGTAGTATTGCCCATAGGATTATCCTAACTTGACCTTGTAGTGCTCAGACAGGACATATACCCAACAAATACCCTATATGATCAGCGTGTGATGTAACCACTGAGGACTCTTTAGAGCTGTGGTGTCCTACCTGTGATGGTACAGCTGTTGCAAAGGTCCAATTTATGGAATTGGACCCTGAAAAGGCATGCTGGGAGTTGTAGTTTAGCAAGAGCTAGACAGCCACAGGTTGGATATCACTGCCTTAGAAAATGATCAGCCAAGAAGGAAGATATATTTCAAGTATCGAGGGTACTTACTAATGGAAGAATAGAAAATATGAGTAGATTTACAAACAACAAGTTTCAGCTTTAAAAATTTGTATCAATCGAATGTTCTTTATTTTCTAACATTTACACTAAGTAGATTTAAAGAGGATTAGCAAAAAACATTATTATTATTTGTTATTATAGCATCAATTATTATATGGTGCCTTACATGTGAAAAAGGGCATACATAGACAAGTACAATATTTATGATGAATGCAAGGCAAACACAGGTACAATAGGAGAGAGGACCCTGCCCTAGAGGGCTCACAGTCTACAAGGGATGGGTGAAGACAGGGGCGGACTGGCCCGGCGGGAGATCGGGAGATCCCCCGGGGGGCCCCGACACTTTTTAGCCCCGCCCACTTAGCCACGCCCCCATACCCCCCCTGGGCCCTGCAGGGAGATGTGTGAGGCCCCCCCCTGTACTATCACTAATCATATCGGCGCACTGATGATATGATTAGTGATTATTTCTTGTGTTGCAGCAGCAAAGCTTGGTGAGAGCTCTCCGTGCTTTGCCTGCTGTTGCGGTGCCGCCCAGCCTCCTCTGCGCAGCGCGACACTGCCAGCGCGTGCGCAGATGGAGACAGTCACAGCCTGCGATCACTGCCTCCATCCAGGCTGTGTGCACACTCACTGTGCAGGTGCCGGCAGCGTCGCTGCAGAGGAGAGGGACCCGCCCCAGCAGCCAAGCAGCCAGTCAGGCCAGCACACGACAGGGTGACTATAAAGGCGGGGGGCAGGGGAAGGAGGCTTGGGTGAGAAGGGGGGTCGTCCTGGTAACTGAGGAGCCTGGAGCCTGGAGCCTGGAGCCTGGAGATCCCAGACATCCCAGACTGTGCTGCAGCCTCTACCATCCAGTCTCACCTGCTGGGGGCCTGTAGTGCTGTGCAGCATTTAGTATGAGGAGATGCTGCTGCTGCTGCTGCTTCTACTACTTCCCCCAGCATGGTGCCCTCTGGGAGGTCCCACAGGGCATCACTGGCCGCCTTAGTATGAAGCAAACACTGTGGGAGCTCCCTGATGGCACCATACTGGGGTCCAGTGAGAGCCTAACCTCACGGAGCCCCATGATCTCTATCTACAATCCCTGACTGGGCCCCATGAACTCTATGTACTCCCCTGAGTGGGCCCTGTAATCTCTGTGTATGCCTCTGAGTGTGCACCATGATCTCTATGTACGCCTATGTGTGGGCCCCATGATGATCTCTATGTACGCCTATGTGTGGGCCCCATGATCTCTATGTACGCCTATGTGTGGGCCCCATGATCTCTATGTACGTCTATGTGTGGGCCCCATGATCTATATGTACGCCTATGTGTGGGCCCCATGATCTATATGTACGCCTATGTGTGGGCCCCATGATCTCTATGTACGCCTATGTGTGGGCCCCATGATCTCTATGTGCGCTTATGTGTGGGCCCCATGATCTCTATGTACGCTATATGTGGGCCCCATGATCTCTATGTACGCCTATGTGTGGGCCCCATGATCTCTATGTACGCTATATGTGGGCCCCATGATCTCTATGTGCGCTTATGTGTGGGCCCCATGATGATCTCTATGTGCGCCTATGTGTGGGCCCCATGATTACCTCTATGCACGCCCCTGAGTGGGCCCCGTAATCTGTATGTACGCCTATGTGTGGGCCCCATGATCTCTATGTACACCTATGTGTGGGCCCCATGATCTCTATGTACGCCTATGTGTGGGCCCCATGATGATCTCTATGTATGCCCCTGATGGGGCCCCATGATCTCTATGTACGCCCCTGATTGGCCCCATGATCTCTATGTCCGCCCCTAAGGGGCCCCCTGTAATCTCTATGTGGCCCTCACCTCCACTTGGCAGTAGTAGAAGCAGCATCTCCATAGTGTGGCATTCACACTACATGCTGCACTGTACAGGACTCCGAGCCAGCAGCAGGACGGATGAGGAGGTAACTTTCTGGGACCCTTGACTGAGGCTGGCAGGATATACTACTGGGCAATGGGCAGGATTATCATGCCCATTGGCCGGCATATGTCATGCCAGCCTCGGGTGGTACTATCATGCATGCCCATTGCTTAGTATGTCCTGCCAGCGTCTGCGGTACTATCATGCCCACCCAGCATGTCCTAACAGCCATTGGTGGTAGTACTAGCATGATAGTACCACAGAGGCTGGCAGTACATACTGGGCAATGGGCATAATAGTACCACAAAGGCTGGGAGGACATTCTGGGCAATGGGCATAATAGTACCACCAGTAGACTGACTAGGCAGTCTCCAGGGCTCCATCTCCCCTCCTCGCTGCTGTTAGGCTGGGTTAACATTGCACTTATGCTGTGTGTTACAACGGATCCGTTGTAAATCAGCACAAATGCAATGTACCGTAGACTTGCATTGCAAAAATGCATACTAACGCTTGCAAAAATAGGCATGCGTTTGAAAGCATGCATTATTTGCAATGCACAGGAAAACATGGTCGCCGGGTGTAGGCCAGCTAAGCACTTCTCTAACAGCTGTGTTCTAATGTTAAGGCACCATTACACACAACGATATCGCTAACGATATCCTTGCAACGTCACCGGTTTTGTGACGCTGCAGCGACCTCGCAGTGATATCGCTGTGTGTGACATGCTGCAACGACTGGCGATCAGCTAGCTGATCGTTGCAGAATGGCCGGGACCATTTTTCGGGCGTTGGTGTGCCGCTGTCACGCATGCATCGGCATGTGTGACAGGGTCCAACGACCAGCGATGTTCATTCTGACAGGCTGGGTAAGTGGGAGCAGGCTGGTAACCAAGGTACACATCGGGTAACTAGGCACAGCGCTGTGCTTAGATACCCGATGTGTACCTTGTTTACCAGTATTATCGCTGGTGAGTCTGCCTGTTTGACAGCTCACCAGCGACCACACAGCGATGTTCCAGCGATCCCGGCCAGGTCGTATCGCTGGAACATCGCAGCATGTAACGGGGCCTTTATTCTGTGCCTGCTTACCTGTCAGCAGACATATTTGTCTGATGGCAATGATGCAGCAGAGCTGAAGACAAGAAGATCTGTGGATTACATCGGACCGAGGATTTTTTTTTTATTGAAGATTGAGTCTCTAAATGTGTTGTGTTTGATTTTTCTTAAAAAATGTTTTTCTCTGTGTTGTTTTTTTTCTGTTTACTAGAAATTCGGTGGCCATGTCTAGTTTGGCGTGACGCCATGAATTTCAGGCTTAGTACAAGCTGATAATATAAAGCTGGTACTAATCCCATTATTGCCCAGCGTGCCACCCCGCACCAGGGCCGCTGGAAGAGTCGGATAAAACACCTGAATGCGCCAATTTCAGGGGTGGCTGCGGGCTGCCGTTTTCAGAGTGGGGGGCCCAGAATGCTTGGACCTTACCATGCTGAGAATCCCAGCTCCCAGCTGCCTAGTTTTAACTGGCTGGTAATCAAAATATGGCGGGAGCCCATGCATTTTTTTTTTTTTAAATAATTTAAAAAAAATATTGGGCTTTCCTGCCTTTTGATCCCCAGCCAAGGTAAAGCCAGGCAGCTGAAGGAGGCAGGCTGTAGCTGTCTGCTTTATCTGACCTAATAATCAAAAATTCCGCGGAGCGCTAAGTCATTTTTTTTTTATTAATTATTTTTTCCCACACTTCTGTGTGTGTGACAGACCCAACAGCTAGTCACAGACACTGACACAGAGAATGGGCATCTGTGATTGGCTGCTTGAGTAACCTGAAAGCAGCCCATACATAGTACCATACTAGAATGTATGGGCTGATTGTAGATTGCTCTAACAGCCAATCACAGATGCACATCCTCTTTGACCGCATCTGTGATTGGCTGTTGGGTCTGTCACATATAGAAGTGTGAAAAATCATTTTTAAAAACATGATTTAGCGCTCCACAGACTTTTTGATTCTCACCGCAGATAAAGCAGACAGCTACGGCCTGCCACCCACAGCTACCTGGCTTTACCTTGGTTGGGGATCAAAAGACAGATAAGCCTAATATTTGTTTTAAACTTATGTAAAATATATATTTTTTTTTAAATGCGTGGGCTCCCGACATATGTTGATGGCCAGCCAGCAAAAACAAGGCAGCTGGGGGCTGGGATTCTCAGCATGGTAGGGCCCAAGCGTTGTTGGCCCCCCACACTGATAATCGCAGCCCGCAGCCACCCCTGAAAATGGCGCATTCTTCATAGCACCATTTTCAGGCACTTTAGCCGCCTCTTCCAGTGGCTCTGGTGGTGAGTGGCACCTTGGGTAATAAAAGGGTTAGTACCAGGCCAGCTTTGTATTATCAGCTGGTACTAAGCCCAAACGTCATGGTGTCATGCCAAATTAGACATGTCCACCATGAATTTCAAGTAAACAGAAAAAAAAAACAGAAATTTTTTTTTATTAAAAATAAATCACAAAACACATTTAGGGACTCCATCTTTAATTTAAAAAAAATCCTTGTTCTGATGAAATCCACGGGTCTTCTGTCTTCAGCTCTGCTACATCTTTGCCATCAGACAAATATGTCTGTGAACAAGGATGAGCAGGCACAGAATGACACTTTAGCACTGTTACTGTGTAGTGCGGCACTATGTTTCTTTTTTTGTCATTTCATTTAGTGTAGAAATCTTGGGAAAAGTGTGGATTGTGCTCTGGAAGTAAGTCAGGTATAGCGAACTATGTTGTTTTCTGCAGAGATGTCCTGCACAGAAGACGTGATATTGGTCTGCGACAGATAAAGAACTTCACCTGTCCTAGAGACATCACTGGTGAGTATGTGTATTACTTATACACACACACTGACACTATATACAGAGCTCCTGTTTATAATGTCAATGGTGATCATTGCAATACCTGTACACTGACACTATATACAGAGCTTTTTTACAATTTTTATTATTTTAGTATTATTTGTCACTATGTGGTGGCATTATGTGCTTTGGTCATGACATGACGGTATTTGTCCTTTGTATGTAGTATTATTCAATCACTATGTGGTGGTAATATGTGGTCTCATGGTGTGGCAGTATGTGGTAGCATTTGATCACTATGTGGTGGTATTAAGTGCTTTGGTCATGGTGTAGCGGTATTTGTGTATTGTATGTGGCATTATTTGGGCACTATATGGTGGTAATATGTGATCTGGTCACGGTGTGGTGGTATTTCTGCCTTCTATGTGGTATTATTGGTCTTGGTAGAGTGGATTGTGGATGGTGATTTGTTTTATCTGATATCAATCAGTGGAAACTTCTTTATTTCCAATAGATATTAAATACTTGGATGTTTAACCCCCTCCCTGTCCTGTGACACAGCAGCAGAGATGCAGTTACAGAGGTTCGCCAGAGAAAGCAAGTTGAGCATTTGGTGAA
This sequence comes from Allobates femoralis, assembly GCA_033576535.1. Taxonomy (NCBI): domain Eukaryota; kingdom Metazoa; phylum Chordata; class Amphibia; order Anura; family Aromobatidae; genus Allobates; species Allobates femoralis. The sequence goes on along the minus strand of JARQOC010000006.1, from coordinate 444,960,992 downwards.
ATGTTCACCTCAGTATTTATAAGGGTATGTGCTCACGGTCCGGAGGAGCTGCGTGTTGGACGCAGCTCCTCCGGACCTGAGGGAAGCCGCGGGTGGCCGCAGGGAGACCGCAGCCGCCCTGTACTCACCATGTGCGGCGGGTGCAGGGCGGCTTCTCCCTGCTGTCACCCGATGGGAGCCGCTTCCGACTCCGCAGCATGAAATAAACATGCTGCGGAGGAGCGGACTCCCGGCAACCCGCACCGCAGCTCCAAAGACGCTGCGGGTGGGCTACGCATGGTGAGGATGGGATTTCTTGAAATCCCATCCACTATGCTAGTACTGTACTACGCAGCGTTTCGGACGCAGCGCAAAGGCGCTGCGTCCAAAACGCTGTGTTTCCTGATCGTGAGCACATACCCTAAGACAAAACCAGGAGAGGGTGAGAAATGCAGAAAACATGACCTGTGATTGCTCAACTCCTGCTTTTGTCTTACAAATACTGAGGGAAAAATATCACCAAATGCTCAAAGCTCCACATTCTTCTGATGGTGCAGATTCCACCAATAAATAAGTGATCACCTTCCTAACCTGTGCATCGCTGAGAACTTGTTTTCACCAAAAAATCCCTTTAATGCAAACTATAGTAATTGTACATCACAGTAATGGTGAGCGGACAGTGATGTGCAGGAGCCGCCTGGGTTTTATAGTCCACGCTACACTATAATAGGTATATCGCATAACAGGTACTTGTATTTAGCTGAAGAATGGGTGGGCCCGCTTGGGTCCAGGTGGGTGGGCCCCTGGAGTCCATTTTCCTGGTGGGCCCCAGACACCCCAGTCCGGCGCTGGGTGAAGATACAGTAGGTGAGGAGAGAGGACCCTGCCCTCGAGGGCTCACAGTCTACAAGGGATGGGTGAGGATACAGTAGGTGAGGAGAGAGGACCCTGCCCTCAAGGGCTCACAGTCTACAAGGGATGGGTGAAGATACAGTAGGTGAATAGAGAGAGGACCCTGCCCTCGACGGCTCACAGTCTACAAGGGATGGGTGAAGATACAGCAGGTGAATAGAGAGAGGACCCTGCCCTCGAGGGCTCACAATCTACAAGGGATGGATGAGGATACAATAGGTGAGCAGAGAGGATCCTGCCCATAAGGGCTCACAGTCTACAAGGGATAGGTGAGGATCCAATAGGTGAGGAGAGATGACCCTTCCATCGAGGGCTCACAGTCTACAAGAGATGGATGAGGATACAGTAGGTGAGGAGAGAGGACCCTGCCCATGAGGACTCACAGTCTACAAGGGATGGGTGAGGATACAGTAAGTGAGGAGAGAGGACCCTGCCTGTGAGGGATCACAGTCTACAAGGAATGGGTGAGGATACAGTAGGTGAGGAGAGAGGACCCCTACTCATGAGGGCTCACAATCTACAAGGGATGGATGAGGATACATTAGGAGAGGGGAGAGGACCATGCCCATGAATGCTTACAGTTTACAAGGGATGCGTGAGGATAAACTAGGAGAGGGTAGAGCTGGTCATGCGGTGGTTTGATGGACTGAGGCTTACTGCAGGTTGTATGCTAATCGAAAAAGTTGGGTCTTCAGATTCGTTTTGAAGGTTTCCACGGTAGGTGAGAGTCTGATGTGTTTGGGACAGGGAGGTCCAGAGTATGGGGGATGCATGGTAGAAATCTTGTATGCAATTGTGGAAAGAAGAAATAAGAGGGGAATACAGAAGGAGATCTTGAGAGGATTGCAGGTTGCGTGAAGGTGAGTACTGGGAGACTAGGTAACATATGTATTGAGGAGACAGGTTGTGGATGGCTTTGTAAGTCATAATTAGGGTTTTGAACTGAGAATTGCGGATCCAGTAAAGAGCTTGACAGAGAGGAGAGGATGAGGAATAACGAGGAGACGGGTGGATTAGTTAGGCAGGAGAGTTTAGGATGGATTCATGGGGTGCAAAAGTGCTAGAGGGGAGGCCAAAGAACAGGAGATTGCAGTAGCTGAGGTTGGGATTGATGAGGGCATGCATGCGTGTTTTTGCAGTTTGTTTGTCAAGGAATGTACGGATCCAGGAAATATGTTTGAGTTGGAGTCAGCAGGAGATGGAAAGGGCTTGGATATGTGGCTTGAAGGAGAGGCAGAATCGAGGATCACCCATGGTTGCTTTATTCCAAAAACATTGCTAAACCAGTCCATATGTTGCCTGTGGTATTGCAGCTCAGCTCCTATGAGTTTAGTGTGTTCTTCTTCACCCAAATGTTACAGCTGATCCTTGGGGGTCCCAGCAGAAACAAAATAAAATGGGGTTGGTCAAGCTGGACAACCCTTTTAATTTATAATGCCACATCAGTCAAAGGGATAGGTAATCATGCACAAACTGGTCAGTCTCAAAGCTAGGAATGGCCAAATACATAAAAACCTAGTCTGATTGGAACATAAAGCCATCATCTACCCAATGTGTCGCCAACATACATTTTTCCTTATGACTCTCCATATAGGATCTTCTTAACCAAGATGAATTGTCGACCCCCTACTAATTACTGTATATACTCGTGTATAAGCCAACCCGTGTATAAGCCGACCCCCCTACTTTTGCCCCCAAAACCTGGGAAAACCTATTGACTCGTGTATAAGCCGAGGGTGGACCCCAGCACAGGTATACAGGCCCCCCCCAGTGGTATACAGGCCTCCCCATTGGTAGTATACAGCAGCCTCCACAGTGGTAGTATACAGCAGTCTCCCCAGTGGTAGTATACAGCAGTCTCCCCCTGTGGTAGTATACAGCAGTCTCCCCTGTGGTAGTATACAGCAGTCCCTCCCCTGTGGTAGTATACAGCAGTCTCCCCCTGTGGTAGTATACAGCAGTCCCCCCCCTGTGGTATATACAGGCCCCCTGTGGTAGTATACAGCAGCACTCCCCCCTGTGGTATATACAGGCCCCCTGTGGTAGTATACAGCAGCCCCCCCGTGCTATATACAGGCCCCCCGTTGCTGCCGCCGCACACCTGTAAAAGAAGAGCTTTCATACTTACCCTCCTGTGACAGCGTGCGCATCCCCCGCTCTCCTTCCTGCTTCTACCCGGCGTCCATCCATATGACCGCGCACAAATAATGACGTCATTACAGGCGCGCGGTCACGTGGATGGACGCCGGGTAGAAGCAGGAAGGAGAGCGGGGGATGCGCGAGCGGTCACAGGAGGGTAAGTATGAAAGCTCTTCTTTTACAGGTGTGCGGCGGCAGCAACGGGGGGCCTGTATATAGCACAGGGGGGCGGGCTGCTGTATACTACCACAGGGGGGGAGCCGTCACTGACTCGTGTATAAGCCGAGGGGGGCACTTTTCAGCACAATTTTTGTGCTGAAAAACTCGGCTTATACACGAGTATATACGGTATCTAATGAACACTACCACATGTCTGTGGGATTGCTTCCCGCAGGTGATGTTATGGCTCACTTTGGTGCTTTCTCAGTAAACACAGATGGGCACACTACCTCCTCCTCCAACGTGTTCTTACCATACACTCTTGACTTTGATGGCTTCCTGTGGTGCAGGAGACTAATAACCTACACGATTCACATTCAAAGTAGGCCACATATTCATTTAAATTAATCTATGGGATACATCTCCATAGTTTTAATTTTTGCCCATTTCCACTGTTTTAATAGTAAGTAAAGGTTCTCTAACCATACGCCTCTGTGCAATGTGTCTCAACTCGGGCTATGTTCACATGTTCAGTTTTTGGTCAGCTCTCCACATCAGTTTTTGTAAGGCACATCCAGGAGTGAATGAAAAATACAGAAGTGGTGACATCTTCCTATCAGGGCACGTTCACACGATGAGCATTTAGTCAGTGTTTTACTAATTTTTTTTTCACAAGCCAAACCCAGGAGTGGGATCATTAGAGGAAAAGTATGGCCAGGGTCACATTTAGAAGGCAAAATGCAGTTACTGCATCCAGTTCCGGATGCAATAATCTCATGTCCCTTCAGACTAATTTTGCCCTCCAAGTGTGTCCCTAAATCTGCATCCGGTTGCCAGATGCAGTAGATATTGTGATAATACAAACGTTTTCCCAGCATGGTTTTTGTTGTCCGGGAATTAAATTGGTTGAAATATGATTGTCCCGGATTGTCCGGATTTTCCCAGATTGACCCGGATTGTCCCGGAACGGGCAAATCCTGGAAAATCCGGTTTTGTCTGATTTTTTTCAAGGGACTACAGGAGTCATCTATGATCCTTTTGTTCCTGCAGACTGAAAACGGATTCACCCAGATCCACCCGGACAGCACAAAACCGTACGCCAAAACACTTCCATCCGGGTAAATCCGAAGCCATAGGTAAAAGTTTCGGCAATACTGCCATTCATGTGTCTTGCTGTACCCGATCCAGTTACCATACCCGGCTCCACTCACATTTGCAGATTACAATTGAAATCCGGATACGGATTAGAACCTGTCGATAATGCTTGCATGATTTCTTCCACATATCGAAAAACGGATCCGGAATGCAACGCTGTTGAGCAATCCGGTTTTTGTATTGCTGCCTATGGGTGCGGAAACGGATCTGATTTTGATCATTTTCTTGCTCAAAACCGTCAGGATCAGCAATCCAACTGCAAATGTGACCTAGCCTATAATAGAAACACGTCACCACTTCTGTATTTTCATCAACTTCTGGTTTTGCCTAACAAAATGATGTGAAAAATTGACCAAAAATTAACATGTGAACACAGCTAAGGCTGCTTTCACAACAGCGATAAAGTAATTTGTGGCAGATCCGGCAGATGTCACCACACCTGCTGAACTGCGCTTAACGGCCAACTTGCGTCACCGATCCTGCAAGCCCTTCATTCCTATGGTGCTTGTGGTCGTGCAGCAAGTGCTGTTTTGCCGGATTGGCACTTACAGCATCGCAAAAAAAAAACGCTGTAGCAGCTAGCTGCTGGATCCGGAAAACTGCACTTGCCAACCTGACTGCAAGCCCATAGAGAATGAATTGGCTTGCCGGATCTGTGCCGCAAGTCGGCCGTTAACGGCAGATCCGACTGGTGCGGTGAATCTGCTGGATCTGCCACAAATACATTTACCGCTGATTGTGAAAGCAGCCTAGATAGTTAACTTTGTTAACAGGATGGGTGATAAAAGTATTGATGATGAGGGTTCTCACAAATCGAAAATGGAACCAAATTGCCCTGTTTGAATGCAGTGATGGAGGCACATGGCATCACTTATCATCCATTGTCTATGGAATGTCTACACATTACATCACCTTGGTATATTCTATATTCATTATCTATGGGATTGTACTTGTATTGTACTCAGCTTCATGTGTTAGTCATTGAATAGAGAGATGATGGCATTTGCGCAGACCACTCTGTTTCATTTACTCCCTGTATTGTGTATTAGACTTCTGAAATTGCCAAATACAGCACTCCGCTATTCTGGTGGTTTCATTTAAAATTGGATATTAAGTTAACAAAATGGTGGAACGCATGCGCAGAGTCCATAGACAATGAACATAAAATACACAGAATGGTGGTATACATGCATGGAAGTTCCATAAACAAGATAACAGAGTGGCATTATGAATGCATAGAAGATCCCATAGGCAATGAATGTATAAATATACAGAGTGGTGGTATGCATGAGCAGAAGTTTCAGAAACAATGAATATTAGAATAGGTGAAGTAATGTTGCGCATGTGCAAAAGTCCATATACATAAATGTAGAATAAACAGAGCTGTGGTGCGCATGCACAGAAGTCCCATATATAATGAATATACAATAAGTAAAGTGGTGGTGCACATGCACAAAAAGAAGTCCAATAAATAATGAATATATAATAAAAAGAGTGGTGGTGAGTAGAGATGAGCGGACACGTGGAAGTTTGGGTTCAAGCGGTGCTCCAACTTTTTTTGGCACTGTTCTGGACCCACTTGACCTGAACCTCACTGGTAGTCACTGATTGACAGTTCAGCTTCCGCTCACACAAGCCATTAACAAACCTTTTGAGGCTGGACGGCAGGGAATATATTTTTTTAATTATCAAAATACATTACACCAAAAAAAGTGCTTTTACGTCCAGTGTCAGCTGATCAAACACTGTACACTGTCATAGTGGGCCAAGCACTAATGTACCCAACCACAGTGATGCCCAAACAGTTTGCTATCTCTAGTGGTGGATTTGCTGAATAGATCGGGTCTCACTCTGCGCCGACAAAGAAGACAATCCAGTAATACTCAAAAAGTGGTTAATCCTGCCGTTGCGTTTCGTAGCTGTGCTACTCATCAGGCCATTTTTGTTCATCTTTAGTGTGAGCATGACAGATGGCCATCGATAATAAATATATAATAAACAGAGTGGTGGAGAAGTCTTTAGAATTGAATATTGAATAATGATTAAAGTCATTCTTGCATTGGTAATGTCTGACTTTGAATACCTTTGTTTTCATATTGTTACAGTAATTAAATCAGAACATTTCATAACATTGATTAGGCTTTAATGGCATTAAAAGAGGTATGCAATAAATTTTAATTTGTTCCTTATGATTTTCCCCAGTATGTTCTGTACTTGATATAAGCTGGGTATTTGATATTCATGGAAATAGTGTAATGCTCATTTCTCCTGTGGGGTGCTGCTGTGTAATGTAACACTTGAATCAGTGTTGTACTTGTGTCAGTAGAGAACTCTGTGTATTTATCGTATCCTTGGAAGACTCTTCTTACAAAGACAATATCTAGTGGAGAGCTCTCTTTGGCTTGAGTCTTTTTCTTTTTTGATATTCATTTACATAGATTTTAACAACATGGCTCTTCAGTTATAATGTGCCACTTTTATTCATCCATAATCTATTCTCTAAATTAATCCTCTTTTTCTTGAATCCTTCCTTCTAAATATGTGTAAATCTTAGCGTGGGAAAATCTTGTGTGATACATCTAACAGTAGTTCAGTGTTGGAACATAGAAGGATCAGTAGTGAGTTTTTCCATAGAACTGTGTTAATATGTTCCTTCCTCCAGAATCTCATTTATGTCCCTAGTGAGGATTTCTCATTCACTCATTTCTAAAGAGTTGTGTTTATAGCCCTCTCAGCTCTATTCATGTCGAAGTTTGGCTATAGTGACATCATCAATGATCTTGGCAATTGTCTCATCTCTCCTATATTAAGCAAACACAATTTGTCCTTTACTAATATTTGTAACCTCGTCCATTTTTCATTTTCTTGCTATTTCATCCTTTTGTTCAGAGGGGAGGGGGGGTCGGCCAAAAGACAACAATTCCGGTATTTGTTTCATGCACACAGGCCATGGAGGTTAAGTGCATTACTTATTATTTTTTTTTAAACAATTGTACTGCTGATTTCAGGTCTTTTTGTAGCTCTCCACAGGTGGTACATGGGCACTGGACAACCTTTCTAATTTTTTTATTACTCTGTATGAAATATTGTAGAGAGCACCTGGTTTTGGTCTTTTTTGTTGAAATTACTTTATGTTCTTTTCACCTCTGGATTATGAGGATCTAGAGGCAGAATCAGACAACATTCTATGGAGGGGAGGAGCTAGAGGGAGAATCGGACAACATTCTATGGAGGGGAGGAGCTAGAGGGAGAATCGGACAACATTCTATGGAGGGGAGGAGCTAGAGGGAGAATCAGACAACATTCTATGGAAGGGGAGGACTATACACAGAATCAGACAATATTCTGTGGAGGGGGAAGGAGCTGGAGGCAGAACCACTAGACAACATTCTATGGATGGGGTGGAGCTAGAGGCAGAACCAGACAACATTGTATGGATGGGGAGGAGCTAGAGGCAGAACCACTAGACAACATTCTATGGATGGGGTGGAGCTAGAGGCAGAACCAGACAACATTGTATTTATGGGGAGGAGCTAGTGGCAGAATCAAACAACATTCTATGGAGGGGGAGGATCAAGAGGCAGAACCAGACAACATTCTATGGAGGAGGATCTAGAGACAGATGTTTATGTGCAAAATAATAATTCTATTCTATTATAACTAAGAACAGTCAGTTGCTAGACCAGGGTAATGCCGGGCTCTACAGCTAGTCTAATAAATAGAGTTGAGTGTATGTATGTGTGTATGTATCAGAGCCCCGCCCACTTCAGGTAACCCTGCCCATAATATTCCCCCGTCACTTCACATAACCTCTTCATAGCTCTGCCTCCTCTATAGCTCCACTGCCCTTCAAAATCGCACACAGCCCCAAATGAACATCCCCTACAAATCGGCAGCTCCACCCCCTAAACCTACCTCCCCAAAATATGCAATTCCCACAAACTCACACCCTTGCTCCACCTTAAACCCATGCCCAAGCCTACCCTTCACCTCCCTGCCCTCACTCCCAAAATTCCCCTCTCGAAACCTTGCCCCCCCAAAATGTCCCTCAAACACACCCCCCCGAAAAAACACCACCCAACCCCCAAACCCACCCCCCAAAAACTTGTCCTCCCAAATCTTCACACCCCCACCCCCAAATCAGCACCCCCACACCCAAAACCTACCCATTCTAAATCCACACCCCCTCAACCCCACACCACCCAAAAAAATGCCCCCCAAACCAGCACCCCTCCAAACCCGCACCTCTGCACCCCCAAAAAAATGCCCCACATGTCCCCAAAAAATGTCTCCCCAAACCCACCTTCCAAACCAAAATCCTCAAAACCTGCCCTCCAAAATCTGCACCCCCACCCCCAAACCTGCCCCTTCCCAAATGCACCCCCACCTCCTAAACCTAACCCCCTAAATATGAATCCCTCACAAAATTGCACCCCCAAAACCCTCCAACCCGCACCCCACAAAAAAGCCCCTCCCCAAACCTGCGCCCACCTTCCCAACCTGCCCCCAAATCTGCACCGCCCACAAACCCCCACTCCCCAAAACCTGCCCCCTAATCAGCATCCCCCCTACAAACCTGCACCCCCACCCCCCAAAAAAGACCCTCAAACCTACAACCCCTTAAATAAATGCACCTCTGCCATCCCAAACCTGCACCCCCTCAAAAGAAATGCTACACCGTACCACCCCCAAAAAAAGCCCCCCTAAGCCAAACCTGTACCCCCTGCAACCCCCCCAAAACAACACCCCACCAAATCCACACCACCCAAAAAAATATACCCCTGCTTCCCCGCCCCTCCAAACTTGCACCCACCCAAGAAACACCCTTCCACCCGAAAATCTGCACCCCCCACAAACTCGCACCCTGTATGGGAGATGCTAAAATATATGGGCTGTTTCCAGGTTATCCCAACAGCCAATCACAGATGCCTACTCTCTGTGACAACATCTGTGATTGGCTGTTGTGCCCCTCTGCAGTGAATATCCAGGAAGTAATTGAACTGCCCAGAAGGACAAGCGGCCGGTAAGTATAATGATGTTTAATCACTATCGGAATTTTTTTTACAGCTCCCTCACCCCATCTCATAACTTTAACCCCTTCCTGACCCTTGACGTAATACAATAACAAGGGTCGGGTCCCGGTGATTGATGTGAGCTCCGGTGCGGCGCTCACATCAAACACCCGACATCTCAACTAATCTCATCGCCAAAATTACGTTTTTTGGTCACCACAACATTTCTATAAAATGCAATAACGGGCAACCAAAACAGCGCATTCACCCAAAAAATGGTATCATTAGAAACGTCAGCTCAAGACACAAAAAATAAGCCGTCACACAGCCCCAGTTCCCGAAAAATGAGAACGCTACGGGTCACAGAATATAGCACAAAAACTGTGATTCTTTTTTTTTTCAAAATTCAGAATTTTTTTTCACCACTTAGATACCAGTAAAAGTATACATGTTTGGTATCTACGAACTCGTACCGACCTGAGGCATTACACTGTTATGTCAGTTTTACCATATAGTGAACATGGTGATTAAACTACCCAAAAAACTAACGTTTAATTGTACTTTTTTTGCAATTTCACTACACTTGGAGTTTTTTTCCCATTTTCCTGCACACTATATGGTAAAATAAATGATTGCATCTGAAAGCACAATTCGGCCCGCATAAAACAAGAAGCCCTCATATATCTATATTGACGGAAAAGTAAAAAGTATGGCTCTTGGAAGCAGGGGAGCAAAAAACCAAAATGAAAAACGGAAAATTGCCGGGTGGTGAAGGGGTTAAAGTTTGAGAGCTTGGACTCAAGATCAAGTAATTTTCGACCCCGAACTCGGGCTTTAGAAAACGTCTGGTTGGTCTCTCCGAACCTGAACATCAGCGGGTTTGCTCATCTCTAGTCAAAAGCAATAGAAAGGGATTTTGAGGGTATGTCAAAAGTAAAAGAAAAGTCAAAGATGCTATAGGATTTTTACAGAAAAAAAATGGTGGAATGGTAAAAAATGATGTAGAGAAGGAGAAACTTTTAAACTTCTATTTTACATTCTGTTTTTTCTCAGAAAGTAAATGTAACATCAACTGATCTTAACTGTACTATTAAAGGAATAGAGGAATCCATGCTATCTATAAACAAAGAGATAGCTAGGGAATACTTAGCTAACATAAATGAATACATGTCTCCAGGTCCAGATCAGTTACACCCCAGGATATTGAAGGAGATAGCAGAGAACATTTTTGAACCACTGTCCATAATCTTTGAAAATTCTTGGAGAATAGAAGTCCCAATGAAATGGAGAAGAGCAAATGTTGTCCCTATCATTAAAAGGGAAAGAAGGTGGACACAGGAAATGACAGGCCTGTGAGCCTGGCTTCTATACCAGGAAAGATCTTTGAACAAATTATTTCACAACATGTATGCAAGTACATTGATGAGAATGAAGTGATTAACCAGATCCAGCATGGGTTTGTAACCAATAAGTCATGTCAGACTAACTTAATTCCCTTCTATGACAGAATCACTGACTGGGTGGATCAGGGCGACCAGAATCGTGACCGGTCTGCAAACCATGTCCTATGAGGAATTGTTACAGCATTTGGGAATGTTTAACTTGCCAAAAAGAAGACTGAGAGGAGACTTAATAGCTGTCTACAAATATCAAGGGCTGTCACATTTTAGAGGGATCAGCTTTATTGTCATTTGCATAAGGAAAGACTAGAAGCAAAGGGATGAAAATTAATTGGAGGAAACACAGATTAGATATTAGAAAAAACTTTTTTGACAGTGAAGGTGATTTGGTCAAACCTGTTTGGATGACCCAGGAGGTCCCTTTCAACTCTACACTCCTATGATTCTATGAAGAAAGCTGGCGGTTCAGCAGTGGCATCCTTTAGGGCAGTGATGGGCAACCTTTTGAGCTTGGTGTGTCAAAATTCGCCAAAAAACCGAGCATAACTCGGGAGGTGTGTCACCTTGAGAAAAAAAACCCTAATTTTACGATATTTATAGTTTAAATAACAAATATGTATAATTCTTTAACTTACCTGCTTAGTGACTTCTTTGTTAATCTGTCAGTTGGTTTCTTTTGTTGATCTTGCTGTTATTTAACTTACCGTATATACTCGTGTATAAGCCGAGTTTTTCAGCCCAAAATTTGGGCTGAAAAGTCTCCCCCTCGGCTTATACACGAGTCACTACGGTATGTGCTGTGGTGGGGGCTGTGGGGCCGGGGCTGTGGAGGCTGCAGGAGGCGGGGGAGGCTGCTGTATGAGCGGCCCCGTCACGTGGGGCCGCTCATTATATATGCACTGCTTCCCCCTGTCAATCAGAGGCAGGGGGAAGCAGTTCATATATTCCCCCCAAAAGCTGGCACTGTCCCCCCTTGTAAGGCCCCCCCCTCGCTGCTTATACATTACCATCCCCGGTGTTCTGATCCGCGCCGATCCTCGGTGCTTCTTCATGCTCCGTCCGCGCTGGCTGCATCCGGGGATCTCCGGCTGTCGCAGCGATATGACGTCATCGCGCGACGGCCGGAGAATGGAGATCCCGGATGCAGCCAGCGAGGACGAAGCATGAAGAGGCACAGAGGAGCGGCGCGGATCAGAACACCGGGGATGGTAATGTATAAGCAGCGGGGGGGGGGCCTTACAAGGGGGCCGAGTGCCAGCATTTGGGGGCTGTTGGTACCCCCAGGGGGCTGCTTGGTACCCCCTGGGGGCTGCTTGGTACCCCCTGGGGGCTGCTTGGTACCCCCAGGGGGCTGTTGGTACCTCCAGGGGGCTGCTGGGTACCCCCTGGGGGCTGTTGGTACCCCCTGGGGGCTGTTGGTACCCCCTGGGGGCTGCTGGGTACCCCCAGGGGGCTGTTGGTACCCCCAGGGGGCTGCTGGGTACCCCCTGGGGGCTGTTGGTACCCCCAGGGGGCTGTTGGTACCCCCAGGGGGCTGCTGGGTACCCCCTGGGGGCTGTTGGTACCCCCTGGGGGCTGTTGGTACCCCCAGGGGGCTGCTGGGTACCCCCTGGGGGCTGTTGGTACCCCCAGGGGGCTGTTGGTACCCCTGGGGGCTGTTGGTACCCCCAGGGGGCTGTTGGTACCCCCAGGGGGCTGTTGGGTACCCCCAGGGGGCTGCTGGTACCCCCAGGGGGCTGCTGGTACCCCCAGGGGGCCGCTGGATACCCCCTGGGGGCCGCTGTGTAACCCCTGGGGGTGCTGTATAACCCCTGGGGGTGCTGTATAACCCCTGGGGGCTGCTGTATATACTGCTGAGGCCTGTATACCACTGGGGCTGCTGTATATATACCACTGGGGCTGCTGTATATACCACTGGGGCTGCTGTATATACCACTGGGGCTGCTGTATATACCACTGGGGCTTCTGTATATACCACTGGGGCTGCTGTATATACTGGTGGGGTCTGTATATACCACTGGGGAGGCTGCTGTATACCACTGGGGTTGCTGTATATACTACTGGGGCTGCCTGTATACTACCACTGGGGCTGTATATACTACTGGGGCTGCCTGTATACTACCACTGGGGCTGTATATACTACTGGGGCTGCTGCTGTATACAGCACTGGGGCTGCTGCTGTATACTACCACTGGGGAGGCCTGTATACCACTGGGGGGGGCCTGTATACCACACTGCTGGGGGCTGTATACCTCTGCTGAGGTCCACCCTCGGCTTATACACGAGTCAATAGGTTTTTCCAGATTTTTTGGGGAAAAGTAGGGGGGTCGGCTTATACACGGGTCGGCTTATACACGAGTATATACGGTATGTGGGGTGTCATGAACTAAGATAAGTGAGGGGGAGGGGGAATTCTTCCAGTGATGGCGAACCTGTGGCAGTCCAGCAACAGCAACAGCAACAGCTGGACTGCCACAGGTTCGCCATCACTGATTTAGTGACTTTTTTGTTGCTGAATTTCATTGGCTAAATCTTCAATTGAAGGTTGGTATTTTGTACACTTCAAGGCCAAGCAAGCGCTACTAAGGTTATCTGTCAAAATGTCTATTTGTATTCCACGTTCTGCTTACTACCGTTTCACTACATAGAACGCAAAATGATCTGCCATTTTTTTCTATAATGCCATACATCTCTGTCCATGTCTCTTGAAAGGGTCGGCTACTGCTACTACTACCACTTCCTTTACTTAACCTTGGTTTTTTTGGCTTCTCCATCAGAGGGGCAGTGACAGAAGATTTATAGATAGCCCTGCAGGCAATTAGGGGTTAACTGTCTTTTAGGAAAGGGCAGAGTTAATAAGCAGAAATAGGGATTAATAGGGTGAAATGGAGTCTGTACTATGCTGCAAGATGGCGTTCCTTATGTAAATCAATGGCGGGAAACGGCACCCATAGCACAGGCCTCTTCCAGCCTCCCCCTCACTTATCTCAGTAATGGCCAATCACACATTCATGACACCCCAGATTCTGCCCAGAACCTTTCACTGGAGGATGGTTGCTGTAGTAATCACTGGACCTCCAGACAGCGATCACAGGGCCTCAGATATGCGTCCCCCGCAGTGTTCCGCTGCTCCCTGCTGCGCCAGCCAGAAGTTCCGCTTACCGGAAGTCCCAGGACTAGACGCTCTGTGCCGGAGCTCTGCTGTTCTGGCTACAGACCTCCAGCACATTTTTTTTTCCTCAGCTGTAGTTAGTGATGGGCGAGTCCTAACTCGGAATCGCTTGACTCTAGTCTAGCGAGTCCGAGCCCGGGACTCGCTACTCGTTGCTAGTCTAGCGAGTCCAATGTTAATGAATGGGGAAGCGAGTAATAGCGAGTAATGTGTGATTTACAAATCGCAGATGTCTCGGAAAGCGCTCGCATTGCCGTTTTGGAAACCCGACTCGCAACACTTTATTGCTGCTGTGTCCGTGTCTGTGGTTTTTATCCAAATAGCGAGTCTAGTTTCTCCGGCGGCCGCGTGTCACTGAAAATGGCTACGCGTGTCAGTGCTGACACGCGTGTCATAGGTTCGCCATCACTGCTTTAGGGATTGCAATGGTAACATTGCATCCGGGGATGCCGGCCCTTGGGAAAAATCACTGTTACATAATTAGAATTTGCTCCCATTCAATCAGGAAAGTTTAATGCTTGTATCATGACAATGTATCTGTGACAACAACGCAACAAAGGCCCACCTGCCGAAAGATTGATTGCAAAACCTTAATAACGCAGCTAACTAGGCCACTATCTGCTATTACCATCGGCTTTGCAGGACATGTCCCCATTGGATTCCCTACAATGTATGGATTACTGTGATTTTAATGAGACCAAGATAGTGGGTTCAGATTATTTTGCAAGTCAGCAATGTATTTTTTATGATACTATAATAGATTATTGATAATAACAAGATTAATCTTGACTATAGACTTGGTGGGGTGATACCTTCCACAATCCTCATGTAGTACATCAATAACTTAGAATTATCTGTATGTGCATGCATAAGGAAAATCAGGACATCGACCTTGTATGGTTCACACTACTACTAATGCATTTCAATGGGACACTACACAAATAGTCTGGATTGTGGTTTACTGGTCAAGCATTAAGTCTTTGGGGTTAAGTGGGATTACGAGTCTAACAATTAGGACACATTCAATTCTCAAAATTACCATGTAACCAGCATAGTGTAGAGGTGCTGTCGCCAGGGGCCCGGGGCAGTCAGGGGCGAGGCAGGATTGAGGCCGAAGTGCAGCCCTAGCATGGCCCAACCGGCTCATCAGTGCAACAGTTCACTTCTTTGGTACCTTCATCGAGGGACAAACTATTCAGTCAATAAAAGTTTTTAAGCTTTGTTTACTGCAACGGTTGAACATGTGAGTTGGGGGTGGGCTAGTTACATTGGCATGTACAGCTGCAGACTGCTTACTTCGCCCCAATACCTTCTGACTTGTGAGCTTAAGCATCATTGATGTAAGCCGTGAATTGAAAGAGTCTTTTGGTCAATTCTATCACTACCCCACTTATGGAGATGTGTCCATAGGACCTCCGGGAAACTGCCAGACAGTGTTCCATCACTACGCTCACAATGACGATCCATCCGTCTTCAAACCTCTGATCAGAACCCACTGAACCGACACCGGAGAGGATAACTGCTATCCGGGTATACACAGGGGGCGGATGTCAAGCACCAACACAGCGGGAATATGGATGGCTGAGGTTCTGTTCCATGGTCCAAATATTGGGTCAAATCCTGGGGTAACCCCCAGGGTATGAAAATTTTAGGGCAAGGCTTTGGTTCCTGATACAATCTTCCACTGGTGGATTCTCCTTCCATCTTCTATGCTATAAGCCCTTTTATTGGCTATGCCTCGCCCACAAGGAAAACCCATGACCAAAAACTAAGGGTGCTTTCACATCAGCGTTTTTTTCAAATCGCGGCAGATGCGGTGAAAAAACCGCATCTGCCGCGATTACCGCATACCGGCTGCACTTGCGGCACAGTTGCGGTAAACGCCATACAAGGTATAGGCGGACTTGCGGCAGGTGCGGCAAGTGCGATTTTGCACTTGCGGCAGGTGCGGCCGCGAAAAAAACCGCGGCTGACCGCGGTTTT
Source organism: Allobates femoralis (assembly GCA_033576535.1). NCBI lineage: Eukaryota > Metazoa > Chordata > Amphibia > Anura > Aromobatidae > Allobates > Allobates femoralis. Next base: position 444,945,081 of record JARQOC010000006.1, on the reverse strand, counting down.
TTTCGCGGCCGCACCTGCCGCAAGTGCCAAAACCGCATCTGCCGCAAGTCCGCCTATACCTTGTATGGCGTTTACCGCAAATGCGCCGCAACCGTGCCGCAAGTGCAGCCGGTATGCGGTAATCGCGGCAGATGCGGTTTTTTCACCGCATCTGCCGCGATTTGAAAAAAACGCTGATGTGAAAGGGCCCTAAGGCTGCTTGCCGAAACGTATAAGTCTGTACTTACAGTTTACAGTCTGCAGTGCCTATTGATGTCCTGAATTATATATTTTATAATCAAATAAAAGCTAAGTTTTATTCACCTGAGATTTAAGATTTTCTACGCTGGATCTCCTGTTGTCCTTTCCATCATCCAGAGAAAACCCATATATCTCGATGGAGACATATACTACATGGAAGATTTTAAAAGGGAATAGCAATCCTTGTGATATAAAGATGGCTTGAGTCCTCCAGAAGAGGAACCTGTCATAAGAGGGATTTCCATACTTCACAGAGAGAAGTTCTGAACTTAGAGAGAGAAGTTCTGAACTTCAGACCCACCTTTGTGAGGTCTAAAAGTCTAATGGGGCTTATGGACAGAGCTTGCCTTTATAAGATACCCCGCTTAAATGAACGGTTTCAAGATACAGTTTTTCCATTGTCTATGGAGTACAAATATGCTTATCTCCCCTTTTTTGCAATCCACCTGTGTTGATCTTCTAGTATGCTCTTTTTAGTTTTGGGAAGCCAAAGATAATTTGAAAGAACATTAGATAAACATTCCCATGGAGAAACCAAAGACAATTTACTTTGTATTCTCTTTATTAGGGGCTTACATGGTGAGATTAGTTCGCTACATAGAAAGTCAGGGTAAGCATCTCGAACCTGAAACATCTGTGGCACCCCTATGGTCTGACTGCCACAAATGGTATTTTTTTAGCATCAATCTTAATGCCATGTCTGAAGAGAATTGGAGCTCCCTCAGGCAGAAGTCTGAAGCATTCAACACAGCCTGATCTCTGGCTAGGAAGTTGAGCACTGAAGGCCTTATTTGAGCTGTAATTCAGCATCTGGTTGGAGGGAGGGGTTAGGGTAGTAAGACAGAGAGGAGGGAAGGAGAAGGTCTTGAGGGAAGGCAACAGGAGCTGTTCCAAAAGGACAAGCTGCAAAGCAGGGTGCCAATCCCTAGGCAACTCAGGCTTACAGGGCCTGGTGGCAGAAGCTGGAGTCTGGATGGGTTCTATGCTCACCAGCCACTTAAGTCGTACTTTCCGGAGTATCAGCAGTACAGAGGTTCAGGAACTATGATAGAAGTACAAATAACCACATGGCCCATACTACCAGACTGGGAGGAGGTAACCCACAGCAACTAAGAAGGAGTACTGGAGAGCATCAGGCTCCGAGAAAACCTAAGAACTATAGAAGTCAGCAGGAAAGGCCATATTACTCAGCAAAGTGGACTATAGTTCTCATCAGACTGACCAGGCCACCTGTCTGGTGGTGGTTGTATTACCCTGGACACTGTACAAGAACTACAGTAAAAAGTAATGCAAAAGAGTATATCCTGCTGTTCATTTCTTTGCTATCCTGCACCACTACTACCACCCATCCATCCCTTTAGAGCCAGCCCTGGTTGGGAAGGGTTTAACAACTGCACTGCCACTCATTTCTCTGTACATGCAGACTTAAAAAAAAAGTCTGCAAATATAGCCAATTTTTGGATCTGCACCGATTTACAGCTATCACCCAACCTTCCATAATAAACTCCCTCTCCACAGGGCTCTCTTCACCCATAGATGCCACTGTAGTGCTATTGCTGTTGGTCCAGCAGATGCACCTAATGACACTGTCTAATAAAGGATTTCACAGTCAAAGTCTGAGCATTTTCATTAATCTGACAGCTGGGTTGTAGCACAGCTCAGCTCTGCTATGTTATGTTATGCATGCAGGAAATGATTATGCTTAATATAGCAGACCGAAGCAAGTAATTAAGAAAAAGTTCATGCCATATTTATACACTAACTCATCATTTAGATTCCCCATTGATTAATTGAAGTAGAGATGCATTTTTCCCTTTTTTTCCAATTTTTTTCCCTTTTATTCTTTTTTTCTTTCCTTTTTCTCTTTTTTTCCTTTCATTATTTTTCTTTCTTTCTTTCTTTCTTTCTTTCTTTCTTTCTTTTTCTTTCTTTCTTTCTTTCTTTCTTTCTTTCTTTCTTTCTTTCTTTTTCTCTTTTCTTTCTTTCTTTCTTTCTTTCTTTCCTTTTTCTCTTTCCTTTCTTTCTGTCTCTCTTTATTTCTTTTGCTGCTCTCTTTGTTTTTGTAAATTGACATCTATGAGGAGATTCAAAAGAGAGCAGTAGGGGAATGCAGCACTGAGGAAAGGCAGTGTGCTACAGGGAAATTCTGTTTTAGTATATATGAATAGAAGCACCTATTCAGCTCTGTGAAATTGGATGAAAAATAACAAGAAATAAACCTTATATTGGGCTTGTCCTTTAAATGAACAAAAATCCTGTAGATACTGAGCTTAGTTAAAAATATTGTGATTGTGGAAATAAACCTTTAAAGGTACCGTCACACGCCGCACTTTAGGCTGGCGATGTGTGGGGATCTAACGTGCGCGTGCACGTTTTTCGTGCCCGCCTCAGATCGCCGATGTTGGCATCACACGCTGCAATTTCACCCCGAAGCTAAGGTGATGTGTCGCTCCGGAAATCGCCTCACCTACAGCGGAACCAATCTTGTCTCATTCCTTCGCCGCTTCACACGCCGCAATCCCCAAAGCAATGTGGGCGTACATGTTCAGCGCGGCGAGGAGATAGGTGTGCCACAGTGGTTTACACCGCGACCCATACACGCCCATTGGACAACGCAACAGCGTTCCGATTGGTCAGCTTGCTCTGAGAGGCTGGCTAATAGATGATGCCATTATCCATCAGAGTTTGCACTGAGTTTGGGGACGGTTGTGTAGCTGAAGATGTGTGTGGTGCTGAACGGACAGCTCTTCAAATATGGCGACCTGTCAACTGACAGCCAATGGGAACACAGTAGCCAACACCAATCATCTCAGATGGGGCGCGGACTACAGCACGCTGTGGTACGTGTACGGGAAATCATAGACAACGCTCTTTCCATCTCTATCGCCCTGTCACACGCCACAACACGGAAATATCGCCTTAATTATTGCGCCTGACTACTGAGCACCGTTCAGGAATCAGGCGACGGCCGAAGGGCGATTTATCGGCACGAAAACGCCCAATCACACGCCGCCACTGTGAGGCAATTTCACGGCGATTTCAATGGGGTGACATATCGCCTTTCAGATTCACAGGCGAGATTGCGGCGTGTGACGGTACCTTAAGAGCTCTACGGATATGATGTGCAATATTACTATGATAAACCAATGGGCATAAGAGCAAAAGGATCTGGCCCAATAGAGGGAAGATCCATGGATTGTTGCTGGAGCCCGGATAGGTGAGTATCACTGTACAGTATATGGTAGAACCCAGTTATGCAAATATATACTGGGCCAAAAATGTAATTCCTGTTATTTTGTCTGGATTGACACCCTAAATCAATCGGCTCTTGTTCTTTCTTCAAAATTACATTTTTTTATTTGAAAATTTATTATTAAACGTATTTTCTTAATCTATGTTAATCTCTAAGCACACATTATGATGGATGGATGGATGTATTTACAAGGATTATATGAATTTTCCACAATTTATTGCTGTTTGTTGGAAATACCCAGCTCTTGCTATTCTTTATGATGAGTCACGTTACAGCGCAAATCCACTTTGTCTTTTACATGCAATTAAACAATCATTGATTTTGTCTACTTTGTAAAGACTGAGCGCTCTTCAGCAAACACAGGAGGCCTGTTAACAGTGCCTTAGATAAACAGACATGCTCGAATCCATGAACCTCACTTGACTGGAGTTCTCTGTCTTCAGTTCTTCAAAATTGGGAATCTACTATATAATTGCCTAAGACGTTTTCGTGTCGGACCCCGACAACGTGCCGTGGATATGTCACACTCTGTGACGTCATCACGGCGAAGCATTGGCCGCGTAGCGGCCATTGCGAGCCGCTGACGTCACCACGCACGAGCAATGGCCGCGAAGCGGCCATTGCGAGTCGGTGGCCGAAAATAGAACCAGAGGCTCGGCCACAAATTTAGCGATGTACCGCTGAGGTAGCGCGAGCAATGGCCGCGAGGCCATTGCGAGTCGCTACCTCAGCCGCCCTGTGCCCCTGTGCCCCTGTGCCTCAGTGCCTCAGTGTGCCCCTCTGCCTCCCGCTCCGAACCTGTGCCCCTGTGCCCCAATGCCCCTGTGCCCAAGTGCCCCTGTGCCCCTGTCACCCCCGCCATCCCCTGTGCCTCAGTGCCCCTGTGCCTCCCGCTCCGAAGCAGCTGCTGTCAGCACATGCTGATACAGTGCTCCGGAGCCTGTGCCCCTGTGCCCCAATGCCCCTGTGCCCAAGTGCCCCTGTGCCCCTGTCACCCCCGCCATCCCCTGTGCCCCTGTGCCTCTGTGCCCCTGTGCCCCTGTGCCCCTGTGCCCCTGTGCCCCAGTGCCCCTGTGCCCCTGTGCCTCTGTGCCCCTGTGCCCCTGTGCCTCTGTGCCCCTGTGCCCCTGTGCCCCTGTGCCCCTGTGCCTCTGTGCCCCTGTGCCCCTGTGCCTCTGTGCCCCTGTGCCTCTGTGCCCCTGTGCCCCTGTGCCTCTGTGCCCCTGTGCCTCTGTGCCCCTGTGCCCCTGTGCCTCTGTGCCCCTGTGCCTCTGTGCCCCTGTGCCCCTGTGCCCCTGTGCCCCTGTGCCCCTGTGCCTCTGTGCCCCTGTGCCCCATTGCCCTGTGGATTACCGCAACCGCGCCGCATATTAACTCGCTGGCTC
>JARQOC010000006.1:444236689-444250103 GCA_033576535.1 Allobates femoralis | reverse complement strand
GCGCCCAGGGGGGTATGGGGGCGTGGCTTAGTGGGCGTGGCCCAAAAGTTTCAGCGCCCCCAGGGGGATACCCCTGGTATGAAGTCAATGCAACGAGGGAAAAACATGGAAATAAACTATGGGAAGAAAAACTATCGTGCTAGTGCTACCTATGGTAAGCAGCAGTGGCGTAACTTGAAGCTCATGGGCCCAGATGACAAAGTACCAACGGGGCCGCTAATTATTGCAAATCTTTAATAGAAATAGTCTTTTTCTATAGACCAAAGGGACTTTTGGGGCCTCCTAGGCTCCAGGGCCCGGTGCGATTACATCCCCTGCACCTGTTATAGTTACACCCCTGGTAAGTAGCTACTGAGTAAGTCAATTTTTCAGCCTTTTGATTAAGGTTATTTTGCCATCTACAGACAGCTGATTCTGGGTCCTGAAACAGTCATATGTAGATGGGCTTCATGCTTGTCCAGAGGGGCATAGCTACAATTGTTGCAGGGGTTGCAATCACACCGGTGCCCTGGAGCCTTGGGGGCCCCAAAAGTCTCTTTGGCCTATATGAAAGACCAATACTATTAAAGACTTGCAATAATTGGGGGCCCCGTTGGAGCTTTTGCATTGGGGCTCATGAGCTTCAAATTAGACCACTGCTTGCCCAATGCTAAAGCCTTATTGCCAGGCTCATTATAGGGTTGCACATTGACTACTTAACTACTTTTAAGTGGCAACATGAAAATTCAACTTGACTAAGGGTGAGCTCTGTTAATAATAATATACCTCTATAAGGATTTCTCCTTGTTGAATTTAAAGTGAAGCCACACTATACTTGTTAAATCCTTGGTTCCAGTGCCATCAATCTGCTGCTTCTCCTTTGTCTTTGCACTCTAGAAATTATATAAATTTTGACAAAAAGGACCATTGCAGCCAATCCCTGGTTCTCGGCAATGGACTATTGAAAGCCTGTGATTGGCTGTACTTGTGTCAAGTGACAAGTGACATCATCACTTCAGTATAGTAAAAAAGGGAATCAGCAGGGCATTTGATAGGCACAGACTGAATTTTTTTATTATTTAATTATATCTTCCAACTATTTTTATACTGATCCTGGAAATCCATTTAGATTTAATGCATTACCGTATTTATTTTATTTTATTTTTTCTATTTTTTTTTTTTTTTTTTGCAGTCTGTCTTTTAGAACGTATTGTGTATGTAGTTAGTACTTTAGCCAATTTAGGATCTGACACCTTTTAAAGAAATGGGATATCGCTGTTCCATGAACTCTTCAGTCAATCAGGCTCAGTGTTCCACCCAAACAGTTGCTCTTCAAGAAGGACTGCAGTACATAAGTGGACCCTAATAGGCTGCAATGATCACGTCGCTTACAGCAGAGGAATAGGAAGCGAGGACACTGGCGGAGAAGATGAAAAATTTGAAAACTTGACCGTTCGTTTGCATGGTTCTCTGCATTCACTTGTATAGTCTTGATAGAACTAACTGAGGAAGCTGTCCATGACTCCCAACAAAGAGTATCAAAAGGGAGCTGTCAACAAGCGCGATCATGTCTCCATTCATTCTTCATCTACCAGAGAAGGTTGAAGATGAGGGAAACTTGTTTTTGAGATCAAGTAAGTAAAGGTTCCATTTGTCAGATATTTTGGAATATCCCCTATTTTTTACTAGTTTCTCATCCACTATATCCTTCGGGTGTTACTTCTAAGGGCTAAAAGGCCTTTTTTGTAACTTTGTTACTTGATGCCTGATTTGGGCATGTGAGGAGGCGCAGAAGCTGCTTTGAAGGGACCAGCTGCAGGCAGGGAACCAGTCCCTAGGTCATCCAGGCTTATAGGGCCTGGTGTGAGAACTGGATGCTGGTGAGTTTGAAGTTCACTAGCAGCTTAAGTGGAGTTCTCGGGGCGCCACTAGTACAGAGATAAAAAAACTGCTATAGGCATGAATACCCACTGGATCCGCTCTATCAGCCTGGCAGGAGGTAACTCACAGCAACCTAGAGGGAGTTCTCAAAACACAAGGCAACACAAAACCCAAAACTCAAGGAAAGTCAGTGGAACTCCATATTACTCACCCAACAGAGTGAACTACAGTTCTCATAAAACTGTCCAGACCACCTGCCTGGTGATGGATGTACTACCTTGACTTGCCAAAGTAACTGCTGTTAAAAGGTAAAGCAAAGTCAATCTCTGGCTGCCTACTTCCTCCACTACACCTTTCAGCACTACCCTCATCATCTCCCTGGGAGTCTGCCCTTGTTGGAAGGGTTAACCATCTGTGCTGCTGTACCACCTATCTCCCAGGGATCCCTTGTAGTGTCAGCCCTATCTGGCTGCTTATCCCAATTGGCGTCACAAACAAATATTTTTCCTAATACTTTCCCCTTTACATGTGCAGATAGGACCACAGCAGCTGGGCACGGCTACCGTAAACAGAACTCTGGCCAGCCGCTTAGTACCATCATCCATGCAACCAACATAAAGCATCTGCAGAAACCAGGTTTTAAATTACCTCTAATCACCTTCTATATATAAAGGGAACTTCTTAGAAATTATTAGCCCTCAGGGGCACCACCATTACCTGATTGTTTTTTTTCTTGCACTCTCAGAAGTAGACCCAATTTATGGGTTATTTTGCTGAAAATAAAATGTAATATCCGCTCACAACATAGGTCATTCCAGTCAAGGAGTTGCTAAATCGTCATGCCTTATCCCTGCCCTATATAGCATGGGTCCACTCTTGGTTATGGCTGAAAAGTAAAAGAACTCTGCACCGTGTGGACAAAGCTTAGGTGTTCTTCATGTAAACCACAGATGGTATGAAACTGCTTGGAAATTATTTGTTAGAAGAACCTATACAAAATAAATTTCCTCAACGCCAGAATCTCAGTTTAGCCCTCGTCTGGCTGTTGTTTCCTTGAGATCCTCTCATCTGTTGTGTCTGTCAGTAAGGAGCGATGAGCCACATGTTGCAATTGTAGGAGATCAGAGGGAGTCATGGCTTCTTGCTTTTCCTTCCTTGGATATAAGATAATACATGAATTAGTCTGCTGGTCTAGTCGCAGTGGCCAGCCACATGTTATCATTTATCAGCTCCCAAATGGCAGGATGAAAGCTTTTGGCATTGAATATATGTATATATATATTTTTTTTGTTAGGGTAGAGGAGTGGGTGGCAAGATAATGCAGATAATATTTGCCTAGACACAGTATGGCTGGTCCTGTCTCTGGATGCTGAGGAGTGACTGTGGGCATCTTTGAAGACACACGATACTGATAAGAGCTGTTCACACTTGCAGCCATCAGGGATGGATTACAGAGCTGAAAAATATACATTAAGTGGGCCTTAGCTTAGAGAAAACTGGACATGACATGTAAGGATCATGGTTTTGTTAAGTAAGAGGATCGGTATGAAGGACAATGATGATTGAATTATAGACATTTTGCCATCACACTTATTTTACTTACCCAGTCTCACAAGAAATTACAACTTTCTACAATTTTATTATTCCGTTGGTAGGTAAATTACTACAATCATTTTATATTTCTGCATCCACCTAATCTAAATGGAATTGATTTCAATAGCCCTCTTCTACTCATTCTTAAAGGGATCCTGTCGCCTCCAGAACGCCTCCTAAGCTACCAAAACATGTCCCTGCAGTATCCCATCACTAATCTCAAACTCCTAAAAGCATCCTGCGCATAAAAACGTTTTAATACTCACTCATTAGTGGTTATAATTAGCAGGGGCTATATTCTTTAGCCCTTAGGGTGTGTTGTTTTGCAGCTCCAGGATCTAGCCCCTCTCTGTCTGTGTTCCTCTGCTTGTGCAGGCTTTGCCCTCCCCCCTCTCTATCACTCACAGAATGGAAATCATTAGTCCTGCCTTCAGCTCTACATCACAGCAGCACAGACAGAGATCAGGGTGGATCATTCGGGGTGTGAAAATGAGCACCTAGGGAGGGCTTAGAGTCTCACAGGGGACGCCCTGTGAGACTTATTCAGAGCCAAGAAGTCTCAGATTTGTAAGTGTATATTGTTGATTATTCCAATGTTACAGAGCGCTTTTTTTACAGAAAAGGACCACTAATAATAATCTGTCATGGTGCAGGGACAGGTATTAATAGGGTTGGGGGTGATTTGGAGGGGTCAGGTTCCCTTTAAGCACCCCAAACATATACGGTAATTGTTGGACAAAAGATGGTTTGACCGATCATTCATCTAACATTTTTCTCTTCCGACTCTCGAATGTCCTGTGTTTGCTAAAAGAGAACTGATGCCACATATTTCTGGCAGCGACTTATCTCTTAGAGAACAAAAGGATTGGCAATCCAAAATCAGACGAGCCTATATTTCTGTGACCCGATATCATTTATAGGGACCAGTTGATAGGCCACCATATACATTAGACCATCTCTCAAACATGCCAATATTGGTGGATTCAGTCAACATTAGCTTATTGTGTATTGGAGGATTTAATCTGTCAATTACAGGTACCCTTTGGACCGATACCATCCTGGCACAGACCCAGATTGGAGATCAGCTTTAGGATGATGGTGCCTCACAACACTTAAGGGCCTGTCACACGCGTCAATATCGCCTGCACGATATCGGCTGCACGTGACGTTGCAGCGATATTGACGCGTGTGACATACTGCATCAACCAGCGATAAATCGCTGGTTGATGATCGCCAGGTTTCAGAATCAGTCCTAAAACCTGGCGATTGTCGCCCGGTGGACACGCAGAATCGCTGCGTGTGACACCGGGAGTGGCGATATTCCAGCTCCCAGCGCCTCTCACAAGCGCTGGGAGCTGGTAACTAAGGTAAACTGCGGGTATCTATGCAGCGCGCGCTGCCTAGATACCCGACGTGTACCTTAGTTACCAGCCTCCTCCACTCACCGGCTGGTATCTAAGGTACACAGCGGGTAACTAGGGTCCCTAGTTACCCGCTGTGTACCTTAGATACCAGCCGGTGAGCGGAGGAGGCTGGTAACTAAGGTACACGTCGGGTATCTAGGCAGCGCGCGCTGCATAGATACCCGCAGTTTACCTTGGAGACCAGCCTGCTCCCGCTTCCAGCAGGCTGGCAGCGGGAGCAGGACATCATGGAAACGATATTTAAATTGTTTCCATGATGTCTCTGGTCAATTGATCGCTGGTGAGTCTGTCTGTGTGACAGCTCACCAGCGATCATCCGTCAATGTCGTCAGCGATCATCTCGCTGACGACATTGACGCGTGTGACAGGCCCTTTACTGGCCTCCTGTCCATTTCTAGTTATGGTTTCTTAGGAAGTAGCCTAGCTTTATCCAGCAGCTGCTTCTCCTACACATCAGTCAAGAACAGAGATCTCAAACTCCAGGCAGGTTTTCAGGATTTCCTTTGCACAGGTGATAATTTAATTACCCACAAAGGTGATTATACCAACTCTTGTGCAATGTTAATGAAATCCTGAAAACATGACCTGTTGATGGCCCTCGAGACAAAAGGGGCCATCACACGTGTCAATATCGCTGTCAATGTCGCTGCTGCACGTGACTTTGCAGCAATATTGACACTTGTGACATGGTATATCAACCAGCGATAAATCGCTGGTTGATGGTCGCCAGGTTTTCGGACAGGACCGAAAACCTGGCGATGGTTGCCCGGTGGACACGCAGCATCCATTCGTGTGACACTGGGAGAAGTGCGATCAGCCAGCTCCCAGCACCTCTCAGCAAGCGCTGGGAGATGGTATCCATGGTAAACTGCGGGTATCTAGGCAGTGCGCGCTGCCTAGATACCCAATGTATACCTTGGTTACCAGCCTTCTCCATTCACTGGCTGGTATCCAAGGTACACAGCGGGTAACTAGGGACCCTAGTTACCCGCTGTGTACCTTGGATACCAGCAGGTCAGCGGAGAAGGCTGGTAACTATGGTATACATCGGGTATTTATGCAGCGCACGCTGCCTAGATACCCGCAGTTTACCATGGATACCAGCCTGCTCCCGCTTACCACAGCCTGGCAGCGGGAGCAAGACATCGTTGAAACGATATTTAAATCATTTCCACGATGTCGCTGGTCCACTGATCGCTGGTGAGTCTGCCTGTGTGACAGCTCACCAGCGATCAGCCGTCAATGTTGCCAGCGATCAGATCGCTGACGACATTGATGTGTGTGACGGCCCCTTTGGGGTTGAGATCTTTGTCTAGAGCATATCACTTAAGCCCCCCATCACACTAAGCGAGATCATTAGCGAAATCGCTGCTGAGTCACAAGTTTGGTGAGGCAACAGCGACCTTGCCAGCGATCACACTATGTTTGACACTTAGCAGCAACCAGGCCCCTGCTGTGAGATCGCTGGTCGTGTCAGTGTCGCCTGGACCATTTTTTGATCATTGGGGTCCCGCTGGGCAGCATGCATTGGTGTGTTTCACAGGGGCAACGACCTCAATACTACAGGTCTGAGAAACGGTCTTAACGACCTCCGTATCATTCCGGATCATTGCTGTGTCAATTGTGAGATCTGAATGTTTGACATCTCACCAGCGACCACATAGCGACCCACCAGCGATCCCTACCAGGTCGTATCGTTGTCGGGATTGCTGGTGTGTCGCCAAGTGTGACGGTACCCTAAGTTTGTTTATAACTGTGTCACTAAGGGTCTCTCGCTAGACATTTGGCAAAAACGTGGTCTAGACCCCTGATAAAGACTGACTGCAGCCAATAAGTGGTCTCAGATTTCAGGCAACTGTATGGACTGGACAACATCACTTCCAAACCTTACAGAGACTACTGATCACTCAGTCATTAATTAAAATATATCATTATGATCTCTCTCTGCACAGTTTTAAATTAAAGAGTAGAAATCCCCTTTAATAAAATCACTTTATTATTTTCCTCATCCAGTAACAACCCAAGAAAGCCTTAGACTATTTTTTGAAAAAATAATACGGCCACTTTGCCTTGCATGTCTTCTTAATGTTGCCAGAAACGCGATGGACTCACTTGGATTCACAAAGATCTCTTAAGATCTATTACAGAATGGATCTCTCATTGGAATCCTGACTCCATTAATAAATGTGAGCAGAGCCTTAAATCTTTGCACTTTCAAAATCATCGCAGGAAATCACTTTTGCCTCCTTTCAATTTACCGTAGGTAAGCCACCCACACACGTTGCAATTCTGAATGAAAAATGTGGCCAATAAGCACAATGTACAAGTTAACGACCCTATATCTCATCACAATAAAACATCTTGCACAAAGTCATTCTCCCTTGATAAAAGCAGAGCCTGTGGTATGTATTTTTGGAAGGCCTAGTAGCTGGTGCCGAATATTTATCAGATTTGAAAGATATAGTACAGGCAGATGCCGGGCAGAGGCTGATGGAAATACTCTGTCAGCTTCGTGAACATATTTGTGCCCTGGGTGCACTGTTTTTGTTTAAATGTTGCTGGAACATTTGAGGTGAGAAATGACTGCGTCTTGTTTTTTTCCAGTTGTATATTGTCATTTCAGCGCCGCTGCTGGGAATCGTTCCACCCTGCGGAATACCGCTAGGTGTCAACGCTGAAAACTGCCTAACATCACGCCGGTGACTTGGTCTAACTTCACTGTACTGTTTCAATAAAGATGCTTGTTGCATGAATTATTTTTCATCAACCGCAGCGTTGACTCAGTTCTTCTAACTTCACACAAGAGGAAAAATAGAAAATAAATGAACGCTTTGCTAAAGACACAGTATGGCTTTCATCACAGGCGTTCATTAAGCAATGTACTTTGAAGTGTTCACCGCACCCTATAGTAAACTAATAGAAAAGAAAAATATCGTGGAGGGTTTTCCAGTTTACATAGCTTTATATGGGCTCCAAATCGTGTCCCATATTCAACGGTCAACCTATCGAAATCACTGATGGCCATAGTGGTGAGGGGCTAGAGATCAAAATATACTGTCAACTAATGTCTCAAGATAATGGTTAGTGACGAGCGAGTAGTAAGATATTCAGGTTCGGATAGCTCTAACCAAATTGAACGTGTAATGAGTAACGAATCCAATGCAAGTCAATGGGGACCTCACTAGGACCTGAAAATTGACACATTTTCAAAATATTCGATTAGAGCTATCCGCACCCAAATATCTTACTACTCGCTCATCACTAACCATTATCTTAAAACATTAGTTGACATGATATTTTGATCTTTGATCAGCCATAGGTGAGTTATCTCTATTGGCCACTTTACACGCGGCAACAGGAAGATAGAAAACGGCAGGTGTCGGAGACAATTGTACCTTTTACCTTCAAAACACCTTGAAGTGGCTGCGTGTAAATCAGGTATCTGCAAGGTGTTTTGAAGGTAAAAGGTACAATTGTCTCCGACACATGCCGGTTTCTATCTTCCTGTTGCCGCGTGTAAAGTGGCCATATCTCTTAACAATCCAGTAGACATACAGGATATTTCTACCTACCCAAGGAAAAAAACAAAGATAGTAGAAAAATTATTTTGCATTTTCCATGTGCCTTGTTAGTATCGGATACAAGTCAACACCTCTTTGAGAAGCTATTTGGCTTTGGATGCAGCGATTCTTGGCAGTGCGATCCTGTTTGATAATGAATACGATTGGTTAAGATTGCAACTAAGAGATCCAAAACTTTGCATATCAGTGTCTCAATTTAAAAAATAATGACTATCTTTGAAGAATCCAGTAGACTGTTAAGTTCAGTTTTTGAGGTGGATCTATGAAGCCTCATGTCCGGGTGGGCACATGAACCCCGAGTGTTGGTGCAAAATGTAGTAAGGCACATGGAGAGCGAGAAGTTGGCACACTGGAGATCACAGATACATTATGTCATTTGAGGTGAGACATAGCAAGTCAAAAGCAACATCCAGGGGAAGCAGAGGATCCAAAAGGAGTAGTGCAGGAACGAATGTTCAATATGAGCAGAGTCCAACAACAGAAGATTAGCTTACTGCAACTAATGGAGAAATCCAGGTGATGGATAGCGGAAGGGTAACCAGCAAGGAGAGGGTATTCAGGGTCACAAAGGTAGATGCAGGCTAAGAGCCGATGGTGAGGTGCACCAAACAAACTTGAGCACAGGACTAGAAGTCTTAATCTTAAAACACAGATGTGTTTTAGTGAGCCTTAAATTGGGCTAGGGAGATGATTCCATGGTCTGAAATTTCAAAAGACCATTGTGGAGCACAACAGAATTCAGAAGACTCAGGTTGTGTGTCTTTGTGTGCTTTAAATAGGTCTAGTAACTGTGGAAGAAGGAGAGCGCAATAGGGTCTTATCTTTAAAAGAACAATTGCAGTATAAATATAACTCATCACCTGAGCCAGTTGTGTCACCCACAACTGGTATCAAAGCGTATAGATGGCTGCCGCAGGATCCAACACTCCGCTGGAAATGTGGGAATCAATGAAGGCAACAAATGGACAGTGTCCTCAGATCCTTGATACTCTGTTGGCTCCCTGAGGAAGGAGTCAGGATATGACTCCGAAATGCATCGGACAAAAGCCACCCTTGCTCCTTCATCTGTCTGACCGTCTCTTCTATCGTATGAGCAGCGCTGTTCCGAGGACACTGTCCATTTATTGCCTCAAATAGGTCTAGGGAGATGATGTAATCATGCCACACCAAGCAATTTGCAAAACCCTATGTGGAGCACAACAGAGGGCAACAGACCCAGGGGAAGGAACCAAAATATAGACTATTGTTCATGAATACCCAAAGTGTCACACAGAGAAGAGAAAGATTTTTGTAAATTTTGTTATCGTTATTATTTGGTCAAAGTGAAAGTAATCATTGAGAAGCTCCTCTGTGGCCACATTAGTACCTGGTGCATGGAATCACCCTTCCATATAAGCTTCTCACAGAGTTTTGCCTGTTTATAACACAACTTCAGGAGATTAGTTGACTACACAGTGGCTTCTACTGTCCCTGTATCCACAGTGCCACACAATATTGCCCTAGGAACCGCTGTATTGTTATTGTCTTTGTTGCAGTGGGTTTTTGTGAAAATTGGACCAATTAGGAAGCAAATAGCATCTTCACAGAAAAAGAGAATTGGGTCTGTAACTGTAGGCAGTGGTCATAATATTTCTACAAGAAGTGTGCATTGTCCAAAACAAAACAGAGTTACTTAAAGGGTTCTACACTAGTCACCCCCTTCTTACGTGACTGAATATATTGTTATGTCACATCAGCACTACAGCCAAGCACCATCAGCTGACCGACTGCACTTATTGCTATAAAGGATGTCTGCTCATATAATATATATTGAGAAGCAGCGGCTGAACCATGTCTTTTGTTGGGCTGCAGCGCTCACGTGACGTAACAGTGTGATGCAAACACCAGGAGACCTTACACCAAAACTGCTGGAATGTTGGCGGTGCAGGAGGTGAGTATAACCTTTTCTTGTACAAAGAAACTGATCAGCCAATCAGTGCAAGCTGGAGAAGGAAAGGTGCAAAATAGGGTCTTATCCGGTGACAGAATGGTAAAGGTAAATAAAGAAAATGCTCACCTTTTGTGGTTGTGACACAACTATTATAGATGCACGTAACCGCCTGCTGCAGACCCACAATAGGATAAAACCTGATATTCGGGATAGGAGCAGGGTTATAGTGTGCTGCCAGAAATAACTGAAGGTTCATCATCTGAGTTAAGAAGTTTATTTGATCAACGCGTTTCGAAGCAAAAGCTTCTTTATCAGTTTGTTGTTGAAGCTGATGCTTCAAAATGCGTTGACCAAATAAACTTCCTAACTCAGATGATGACCCTTCAGTTATTTCCGGCAGCGCATTAGAACCCTGCTCCTATCCCCAATATCAAGTTATAAACTTTTTTTGTATGACTCTGGGAACTTTGGCTTTTATAAGGCGTTGACCGAGTATTTGACAAATCCTTAAAGTCGTTATCTTGTGAAATTACAAAACTTAATTTCCACTTTACACACAATGTGTTTGTACCTCTTTTCACTTCCAAACATTTTTATACATTTGTCTTTTCTTTTTCCTGGATTGACAACTTTTAGGTGTTTACATGAATCCAGATGTTCAATGTGTGGACTTGGTGTATTCAGACCTTAGATATCGGCGAAGCTACTGTGTATCACCGGGCTAATCAGCAATGTGTTTCCAGTTAAACAGATACTGGCGTAACCCAGACGCATGTATACATCAAACCCCCTACACAGCCTAGCAACACGCTGTAACAAAAATGGAAAACATAACATATGTCTGAGACCAGTCATCCCTTCATCATGTGGAAACTGTGTCTGATTTTACTTCTCTTGTAGTTTATCTGTTACCATGTATATGGGACTTGTTGAAAGGTGAGGTCTGGGTAACTATTATGTCTTACCAGTTGCTAAGTATGTTCTACAGACGTCGTGCTTCATCATTTCTCGTGTAAATGTTAATGTCCTGTCCACCGTAAACTTCCCACATGTTTATTGTTAAGCAATGCAACATAAATTACAGCCCATCTGTTCGTAAAGATGTCCGCGCCATTCAGTTCAGCTTGTTTTTACTATCTTTTATCAAAATAAATGTTCCTCTGACCATGTCCTGGGGCGCCCATTTTGCAAAACAGAATGGAGAATTGCTGTATAAGATCTGGGCCAACAATTATGGACCTGACGTATTGGTGCATTATATGTTTGACCAGTCTTCTTAGTCCAATCTTCCTTGGTGATACCAGATGATTGCCCAAGAATTCAAGAAGGGAATTAGGTCATCGCCAGAATGTCTTTCATCATAGTGGGCTTCGGTAGTCAAATTTAAATACTTGCCACTCTGGGAAAATCTAAGGGAGTCCATAGTTTTTACACTTTAAACCTAACAATGGATTCATTCTTCCCAAATTGCATCTGAAGAGAATTCTAAAGGTTCCATTACACGCTACAATGTCGTAAGAATCTCACCAATGATCTCACGGGAGTGCGGTCGTGACACCATCAGTAATTTATTGTTGGTGAGATGTCAGATGTATGGATATCGTTCACAAGCGTACCAATGATATGGCGAGCATCTATAGTTAACACAACCCAGCAAACAATACTTGTTCAATGTTGTGAATCGGCGAAGTCGTTAACGAGATCGTTATCGCGG
This sequence comes from Allobates femoralis, assembly GCA_033576535.1. Lineage (NCBI taxonomy): Eukaryota > Metazoa > Chordata > Amphibia > Anura > Aromobatidae > Allobates > Allobates femoralis. The sequence goes on along the minus strand of JARQOC010000006.1, from coordinate 444,238,001 downwards.
TGTCACACACAACGATGCAGCAGGTTGAATGGACGAAGAACAACAGATTTATGAACATATTCATAAATCTGCGATCAACGATTCAACGATTTCTCGTGGTCGCATCTCCGTGTCACACGCAACGATGTCCTAACGATGTCGTTTGAAAGACTCCAAACATGTGATGTTTGAGCGATATCGTTAATGGTACCTTTACACGCCGCTACTGGATGGTGGCAACAACCGGCTACTTCACGTGCACAAGCACGCACAAACGGTTGCAAACGGTAATCGCACCACCTTTACACGCCGCAACAAGGTGCGCTACGGTAGGTTACATCTATTTCTGGATACACCGCCGGGTGTCTCAAGTTACCTTCTGCAGAGCACCTTACCTCATTTACACACCGCTAAACAAGCTAATATGGGCGGACCTGGTACAGCAGGGACAACACATAGGCGTGCCACAATTGTGGATTACGAGACGTCCGTACGCGATAGGACAAAGCAATAACATCATGATTGGCCAGGCAGCGCAGGAGGCTGATTAATACATGACGCTCAAGCAATTGTGTAGTGTGACTGGTCAGCTCCTTAAATATGCCGCCCTATGCAGCAACAACCAATCGTAACGCAGGAGCTTCCTCCAATGATCGCTGAAGGGTGGTGGTTTCCCGGAGGCTGTGTCACGCCCCAGGTACATACCAGGTACATAGCATGGTGTCGAAACAACCCTTCTGAATGTTGTAGCGTGTAATGGTACCTTTAGACTTTTGGAGCAAACAGAAGGAAAGAAAGCAAACCCAGAGAAAGACAACAATGTTAAGAGCCAGAATCAAAGCCAGAGTCAGGGATAGCCGAAAGAAATTCCAAGTAGACTCCAGAATCTTGGATTGATCATAAAACCCAACCTGGAAATGCTCTTCTGATCGGCTCCCTTGATTTTCTGGTCATTTAGACATTCAGATTGGCCAAAACGGCCTCTCACTCGTCCAACTATTGAGGTGACAGGTGCACTGCGCATATGACCAACAACATCTCTGGAGATAAGACTTAAGCATCTGGCTGAGAAGATCAATGCTCATGGTGATTGATGGATTTTCATTTTTATGAACAGTGTATTCAGAAATCATTCAGACTCCTTAACCAATTTTCCTTTTGACATTAAACAATTGTTCCAGTTCAACTCATCTGTTTTTCTAGTGTTCCCCAAGGCTGTGGAGTCGGTAAGCCAAACATCCAACTACGACCCTTCAGTTTTCCTGAATCTAACTCCGACTCTACCAAAATGGACACCGACTTCCCGACTCCAAATCCACAACCTTGGTTGTGA